>CAJINV010000013.1:2927836-2990222 GCA_905178155.1 Amoebophrya sp. A120 | reverse complement strand
CCAGGTAGGTAGAAACGCCAGGAGGGCTGGCAATTCTACTGGAAATCAAGCTAGAAGCGCAAGCGCCATGGCATTCGTGCCAGAGATCGAAGATCCCTACAGGAAATTTAAGTAGAAATGCCAGCAGGCCTGGCATTCCTACAGGAAATCGAAGCAGAAATACCAGGAGGTCTGGCATTCCTACAGGGAATCCAGGCAGAAATACCACCTCAGCCGGCATTTCTACTGGGAATCAAGGCAGAAATGCAAGGCCCAGCATTTCTACTGAGAGAGAATCAAGGTAGGCAGAAAGGCCCGAGCCGGCATCCTCGCCCGGAATCCAGGTAGAAATGCCTCGGCCGGCATTAGGGTACCCGCATCGCGCGCGCAGCGCGCGCGAAGAATTATTTCGCATGGCCTACGGCGACACAGGCAGCCGCTTTTGCTTCCTTTGAAGGGCGTGGGTGGGAGCGCGCATGGACATGGGACATGCGCGACAACGCAAATTGCTTCTAATCCTGGAAAGGATTAGACAGGCGCGCGGCGCGCGCCGGCAAAATTGCAAAACCCAACAGGAGCGCGAAGGAGAAACACTGTACCGGGCCCGGCATTCTTGAAAAGCTCCGCCCTAGCACAAACGGGCCTGCCCTACCCCTAAGCAACCAGAAACCATATTAACTCGCGCGCGCAGCGCGCGCGGAGTTTTTTCTCGGCTTCCGGCTCCGAATCCGGTTCCCAGACAGTTTTTGCCGTCCGCCACTTCCCGGGCGGGGCCGTAGCAACAAAAAGCGCGCGAACCTAAAAAAACTTTTGCAACCCAGACGAGAACGAGAAGCGCCCCAAATGGGAATCCGGGGGGCTTTTTCGTGTTTGATTTTTCTATCGGCAAGAAAAGCCAAGGCGGGGCGGGTAGGCCGGCCCGGCGGACGGAGGGCGGGCCCCAGCAGAAAAAGTTACCCGCCGAAACCGCGCGCGAAGCGCGCGGACTAATTTTTTCGGCCAATAGCGGCGATGTCCCGGCCCTGCACGCAGGACACACGCAGCCCGCCAGGAATTTGCGCACGCGCGGGCCTGCGCGCTCGCTGCCACACGCCAGCACGGCGCGCGCCCCCAATAGCCTGAAGGCGCCGCCGCGCGCTTTTGTGGTTGCACACCCCGGCGAAGCCTAGCGGCCCTGTGGATGCACGTGCGCCGCCTCGGCCAACCCTTCCACAGCACCACACGGACTAGCTTCATTCAAAGGCGTGAAGGAACTCCGCGCCTACGTATTGAAGCCGCAAAGCAGCCACGGATGCCGCTCGGCGCGGAGTTTTTCCAAAAACAATAAAACGCACGCCGGCCGACCGCGCGAGGGTAGGCGTGCAGAAGCTGCGCCAGTGTCTCGCGTGCAGGTTAGTTCTGCGACCATGTTCACCGCGGGAAGTTTTCTCTGCACGACGGAAGTTTTTTATGTGTTGCGAAGTTTTCTCTGTGCGGGTTGGACTTTTCTCTGTCGGTTGATTTTTTATTTTTTTTTTCTAGACCCCCTCAGTTCTTGCAAAAAACAAAACACAGCTCAGTACCGCGCATTCGACTTCGCGGCCATTCCGGTCATTGGGGGTCGAATCAGCTGCCCGGACTTCAACACCACCGAGTTTTTCACGTACTCAAACAGGTCGGAGCCGAAGGGGAGGTGGGAAAAGTAGGCAAACCGGAGCATTTTCGGGGTCCGCCGCAACCCCTCCTGCTGGAACATGTCCTGCAGCCACATCTTGTAGCGCACGTCACCCGTGTGGAGGTACAGGTGGAACCAGGCTTCCGCCGGCATCTCGTAGTTCACGCAGTGCTCCTTCGCGGTCTTGCTCGGGATCAGCCGCACCTTGCTCGTCAGCGGGTCGATCTGCGCGCTCGCCGCGCAGTTGGCCTTGAACATCGTGTGACAGGTTTCCGCGACGCCCTTTGCTGTGTTGAGCCAGTCCTCCCGTTCCCTCGGCGTAATCGCGTCCTTCAACTTGCTGGCGCCGAGAATGAACAGACTGCCGAACTGTAGTGAGTTGTCACAAGTGGAACAGGAATATAACATCGAAGAACGTGGTGATGCTAAAAAAAGATCATTCAAGAAATCAACTTGAGCCTCGACTCTCTCCTATTGTAGTACCTGACAGGAATCATACAGCATATCGCCCTTGTGGTCAATCAAGAGCATCTGTCCGTCGCTCGCGACTTTCAGCCGGTCCCGCTTCAGTGCCTTGACCGATTTGACGAATAGCTTCGTCCACAACCCCGGCCCGTTCATCAGGTCCCCAGGCGCGACCCAAGCGTCCCGCAAAAACAAGCTTCCCTTCAACAGGAAGTCGTAGTACGCGAAGCTCAAGCGGTCGAACGTGGCTGATTTCAGGTAAAATTTCAAGACCTTCTTGCTGCTCTCGTTCTGCTTCGGCGGGGAAATGGATTTCCATTCCATCACGTTCTTCGACGGCAGCAGCTCGTACAGAGAGGGCATCACCTCCACTTCCTTCTGCATGTGTGTTTCGGTGAGGCCGGAAAGCGTGTAGAGCGACCGGAGCCACGCCTCTGACAAAAAGGCGTTCTCACCGTGAAGAAGCAGACCAGCGGAAAGGAAACTGATGGTATTTGTTCGAGATTTTTTGGTATCTAAATCTAGTGTGTAGGCACAGGCTCAGGCATTTGAAACGCTCGCATTATCATGCGTGGGTCAAGTAGCACAAATTGTCAACACGGCTGGAGAACATCAGATGGCAAAGCGGAAAACGACCGGCACTTACCCCATTGCCAGTTCGCTAATTTCGTTGATCGGGCTGGCGCCCTTGCGAATGGTCCGCTCTCCGGACCGGAAGTTCATGGCCAACGGCGGGTAGCCGGACTCGGACTTGTAGACGGACAAAGCGCGGCCCACGTACTCGTCTGCTAGTTGCCAGCAAAATGCGTGGTTGGACATGGCGTACGCGGAGACAATGGACACCATGGCGTCCCCGATGATCCCGTTTC
Source organism: Amoebophrya sp. A120 (assembly GCA_905178155.1). Taxonomy (NCBI): domain Eukaryota; class Dinophyceae; order Syndiniales; family Amoebophryaceae; genus Amoebophrya; species Amoebophrya sp. A120. Next base: position 2,987,255 of record CAJINV010000013.1, on the reverse strand, counting down.
CCGCCTTGTTGTTACTTGCGCCAAAGGTGGGCGGCGGAATCATGGTCAGCTTCGCGTCCTGCCACTCCGCCCGCATGTCGAAGGCCCACACGGCATCGAGGAGAGAAAGCTTCATGATCGGCTCGTTCGTGATACGCCATATACGGGACTGAGAAGTGGTTGTGCACGACGATTTCAGGTATGAATTTCAGAAATGTGATTGATGATCGACCGTCGTCGATAGAACAGACAAATCAGCCCGAAAGCCGTCGTGCAAGAACCGATGATGTTGAAGATAAAACAGCATTCATGAGATGAAGATCAAGATACCAAACCCTCGCACAGCACAACTAATACACGACTTTACCATATCCGCTCTGACACTGTTCAAAAACAGTTGTTCCTTGTATCCCTCCGGAATTACTGGCCGGCCGATCCGGGGCGCCGGCGCGGCGTAGATTTGTCGCGGACTCGCGCTGAGCACCAACCCTTCGCTCTCGGACATGATCTCACCATCCAACGCCGTTTCGCTGGCCGCACCGCTACTGCTCCCGTAGGTTTTCCGTTTCCCATTCGCGCCTACCTCCACGAGGTTCGCCGAGCTCAGGTCGCTGTCGCCTCCGCCTCCGAGTAAGCAGAACCAGGTGAAAAAGAAGACAAACAGCACTCCGCCCGCCAGCGCGAAGCACCGCCAGGGCGTGGCGGGCTCGTGCTTCGAGGTCTGCCCGCCGAAGTCATTGTACAGCCCACCTTCGCCGAAACTGCAGCCGGGAATCAAGTCACTCGGGTTGCTGCTACTGATAGTCCCGGTTTTCTGCTGCGTCTTCAGCTGCACCCAGTTGACAAAGCGCCGAAGAGTTGCCGGGAGCTTGCGCTTCGAAAAGCCGCTGCGCGGCGGGGAATCGGGGTCAGGAAGAAAACCGCCAACTGACATTTGGTCGGGGAAGACGGGTCGTGATAGGATTTCGAGACAGCCGATCGCCTTTTCCCGTACCGGTTATACCTTCCTCGAAGTGCTTTGCAATCGCGTGCTCTAGAGTTCAGGTCGCTTCACGCCGAGCAACTTGCTCTTTCGGATCGAGAAACATCTTTTCCGACAAAACCTCGTCGTGTGGAGCAGATACTACTTGTAAACTTCTTTTATTCTTTTCGTCTAAATTTTTGCTATTTCGTCTTTCGAGGAAAAACCAAAAAATGGTCGTGGAAGCAACGATTTCATCTGGCAAGAGAATGATCTGCGAGCAAGGACCTTCATTGCTATAGTACCACAGACGAATTTCCCGACTTCGAATCAGAAAGCGACGACGAGCGAATGCGATTCAGTTTCAGAACGATTTTACGATTACACTACCATATTACCACGACTTTACATACTCATCCCCGAAGACGTATCATATGCCTGTTTTCAAATTCAACGAGGACCCTACGACTCCGTATTACGACAAAGCGATCGGGAAAGCAAAGCGAGTTCACGAAACCATTCAGCATCCAGCGACTTTCATCTGACGGGCCACGGAGCGATGAAACGATAACTTTGATCCATGAGATCACGAGGGACCTTTACAAGAGTGACTTTGATTGTCTGAACACGTACTGCTCCATAACAGCAACCAAACACAAACGACTCAGTCGCAAAAGCACAAGCACTTCAGTTCTGTGAAATTACTTCATCATGCAGTCAGAAACAAAATGCGCATATTTTTCGTTAAACGCAGTCAGAAACTAGAAACTGTCTATTATCTGTGACAACTCCAGTCCTTGCCTTCTAGGCCACGACTTTTGGCACCATCGTAGACCGGAGTTGCCTGCTTGGGTTATTTCTGACGTTATGCACGCTGGACGGACGCAGATAGCCCGGATCCAACTGCCGCCCCGGCGGGGGCGGCCTTATCCTCTGCGGCATGGGGGGCGGAAGCCCGTGCGGCTGATCTCCTCCCGCTGCAGAGGTTGCTGACCCTCCACCTCGCTGTGCGTTCATTTTCCGTTGCTGTTGTTCGAAGAATTCCCGCGGATCCATCGGTAATTTCGACCCGGAAACCGTCACAAACTGCTTCTTCTCGTGGTACGACTTCTTGTCCTGTATTCTTGCGTCCGCACCCACCGACGCCTCTTTGCTGGTGGTCACGCTCGCGCCCGCCTGCTCGTAAATTTCCGCGCTGTCGTCCTCGTTGCCGACCTGAAACCCGGGCTTCCGGTACAGATGTTTTCGGAAGGAATCCGACTTCGTATCGGGCCGTTGTTCGTGGTCCCAAATCAAGCACATCTGGCAGAAGTCGCGGAATTCGAGCGAAGCGGAGTTCATTTTCTCGGGCGCTGGGGGAATGTGCTTGCCAGCTTGGAGCCAGGACAAAATTTGGAAGTCGTTCAGCCGAGCAATGGACGGAATGGCGGAGTAAGGCGGTGTGCCCGAAACCATTTCAAGGAGCTGTTTGTGTGAGTTTCTTGTTGGTAAAAAAAAAATGCGTGGAACAAGTGTAGCACAAAATCTTTATGTCTTGATGCTATTACACGCAGCATGGCGATAGATCTGAGTGATGTTTTTCATGCCACGTAGTATGACCAAAACTGAAACAAACAGGAAATTTAAAAATCATTTTTACCAAGCATCCCAAGCTCCAGATGTCGCTTCCCTTCGAGAAGTTGCTTCCCCTTCCCGGCCCGAAATCAGGCAGGCACTCCGGCGCGATCCACCGACAATTTTTCGCCTTCCAGGTTTTCCCCTCGTCGTTGCAGTACTTCCGCAGATCAAACATCCCCCAGTCCAACAGCTGCACGCGGCCACTCCGCCGATTGATTCCGACGTTGGACGCCCGCAGCGCACCGTGGCAAATGTCGAGGTAGTGCAGCTGCTCCAAGCCCCGCAGCACCCGGATCAGGATAAAGTGCGCTTCCTTCTCGCTCAAACCGTACATGGCTTGCTGGTCGCTGGTCAACTTCGAAAATGCGAGCTCGTTCCGCATGATCTCCTTTCGGTTCGCCAGTCTTTTCAGCTGAATTCGGTCATGGACCGTCCCCCCGTCGATGTACTCGGAGTAGAGTAACAAATTCGCCTTGTTATCCGGGTGCCAGTCGTAGCCAAAGTACCCGGCCAGCTCGTCCGCGCGGTGCTTGGCCAAAGAGTTTTTCAGCGTTTTGTACGTTTGGCAAATCTTCTCCACCTCCTCGAGCGCCTTGTACTTCTCCCGCTTGGAAATGTCCGTGCTGTAGCAGACCATCTTCGTGTTGTCCTTTTCCAGTAATTCATGCAGATTCTCGACAATTTTCTGCGTCGCGAACGTTTCCTCCTTGTCCCGGTCCGGCTCGTCCGGCTTCGTGTCTTTTTCGTTCTCTCTTACGACGATGTTTTTGTTCAGAAAGGAGTTCCGCAGCTCCGCCAAGAAGTGCCACTGGAAGTTCTTGCCGCGGAACTGCTTCGGGATCTCCCGGGTGATGGAGCCGTCGATAAAGGCGGAGTAGAAGTGCCGCTTCTTGCTGCTGCTGTCCTCGATGGTCTCGTCGATGACGGAAGACGGGAACCGGTGGTCCTCCGACCCCATGTCCTTGATCGGCGGCCGAACGACCAATCCCACGATGGTCTCCAGGAACTGCGCGCGCGGGTCGTTCACGTTGTGCATGTCGAGCGCGAAGGGGACGGACCTCGGCTTGGAAGATCCTGTAGAAGTTCTCTGTTGCTGCGTGGAAAAAGAGGTTTGCTCGTCCATAGACGCGCTGCCCGGTCGAGACGTCGCTCCATGTTGCGCGCCCAACGACGGCGGTCTGATTCCGGCCGGGGCCTTGGGCGGCGTGAAGGACTGCGACCCGGATTTCGACGAAGACCGGCTCTCGTCCATGCGACCGGAGGAGAGTCTCGGCCCAGGCATAGTTGCTTGCTCCTGCTGTACTCCTTTGCTTTCGTCCGGCGGACTGGGCGGCTGCGGCGGCGAAGTTTTGCCAGTTCCGACCTTCCCACCCCCAATGGGCGCGAAGAGGTTTTTGTTCGTTTGCAAAGCGAGTTCCTTCCTCTTCGCGACTTCCTCGGTGGACAGCGGCTTCAAAATCGTGTCTTCGATGTCCGGATCGGAGTTTTCGTTTTCTTCGTTCACCGGAGAGGTGGCTGAGGACAAATTTGGCTGCAAATTCCCGTTTTCCTCGTTGACCGCGCCGAGCAAGCCGACTAGCCCGTTCCCGACCGTGTCCGACAAAACCACCACCTGGCTCATGTCCATCTTCTTCGTCTCCTGCTTGGTCTCTTGCCCTAGGTTCAACGGAAACGGCACCGGCCGCTTCGCGTGCTCCGTGGTCTGCATCTTCGCCAGACTCGGTAACCCGAAGTCCTCCGGCGCGACTTGCTGCCCAGAAGCGGTGTTCATAGACTTACTGTTCGTCGGCAACGACGCCCCGGTCTGTTTCAATTCGGCATTATTTTCGTTCACGGTGGACGCGGACCGGATGGTGCTGTCTGCAGCTGTCTGGTGTCCCCCGATGTTCGTCTTCGCTCCTCCGGGGACAGAGAACTTCCCGCGCTGCATTCTCGTGTCATTCAAACTCGCCTGGATCAGCTCTATCATGAGAAAAAAGTGTTACAGTTACACACTTGTTGGAGTTTCGGCATCACAAATTTTCTCTGCCTGGCAGAGAAAACTTGTAATGCGAAGATCATAAGGGAAAACAGGAAGGAAACGAGGCTCCGAAGCATTTCCTGCATGAGAAAGGTTGTCTGTGTTGCCGCTCTTGCAACACAATGTGTAACTGTAACACTTTTTTCTTGCGATAAGCTCCCGCGGCACGTTATTCTCTCCGTACACTGCCTCCAAACCCTTCCGGAGGTAGTGCTCCCGCATCAAGTTCCCGGTGTCGATATCCGCCAGCCCGGGGTCTAAGGCGGTGTTGGAAAGGTCGAGATCCGACACTCCCGGGTCGTCGTCTTCCTCGTTATTTGCTGTCGGCGCCACGGAAGTGTTGTACTTGGATTTACTTGTTGCGTTCTGTTCTCGAACCTTTTCCTCCTCTTTTTCCTTTTCCACTTCCGGCGATAGTACTGTTTCGGGTAGTTTCTTCTTGGGAATCACCGGCATGCCCGGTGGCTGCGCTACAACGACCTGGATATTATTATCATCTTCCTCTCCCTCTTCCAACAAGGTCGAGCCGAGAGACTTCTTCTTTCCCTTACTCTGTCCCAAATGCACGGGTGTACCGAAATTCGTCGGCAGCTGCTGTGCCAGCTTCTCGATGTCTATGGGGCAGTAGATAGGCGGGAGAAAATCCTCCATCGTCTTTTCCAGATGATTTTGCTGGTTGTTCATCCCTTTATTTATATTTCCATCGGGAACCTTCTTTACCTCCTCCCCGTTCTCGTCGAATCGCTCCGCGTACAATCTATCCCGATTGATCGCCTCGGTGAGTAATTGCTCTGGAATGTCTATATCCGAATCCGACTCCTCCAGGAAGAAATCGTCATCGTCGTCCTCACTATCCGGGTTCATGGCGAACAGTTTGTTGTCAAGCGCGGACCCAAATCCCCGCATCGTCGGGCTGGACACGTGCCGGCTCACGGGGCTCAACGACCCGTGCGCGGAGGGCGTTAAGGCGGGGAACATCGCCTTCGGGTCCTGTAACGGAGCGAGGTTCGCGGGTGGGATGAACAGCCGCTCATTGCCCTGCGTCGGCACCACAACTTCGATCATGTCGGCGGACTGAACAGAGAGGACTTTCACGAAATTTCCGTTGTACTCCGGGTTCGACTCCAGCGAGTGGATCACCAGTCTATCCCCCGGTGCGAACTGCCCCAGCGGGGAGCGGAGCGGCGTGGGGCGGCGGTTTTGCGACTTCGCCAGTTGGAGTTCCGTCGTGGTCGAGTGCGCCGGGTTGGAGGTTTGTGCTGGGGTGTCGAGGTTGAGCTCCAACGGAACTTCTTTACTCGGGTCGCGGGGCGAATTGCCGGGCTGGAGGTCCGCTGGATCATCTACTTGTTCTGCCTCTGGCTTAAGATTGGTTTTCTCGTCTACTGTGCCTGTTTGGTCTGGCGGTGTACCAACAACGACGGCGTTATTTTCCTGCTTTTCCCTCTCCATCTGTTCCGACATCCTTTTCAGCACCGCGTCCGTCCCAGACAGCGACTGTTCTTGCTCCTTTTCCTGCGCATTCATTCCCTCCCCGCTCGCCGTGCTCTTCGCCTTCGAGCCCGCGCGGCTCGCCCGAATCTGCGATTTGCTGAGGCGCGGACTGTTGTTCCCCGGCCCGCGCTTCTTCGCCTCCGCGAAATTCAAGTACAAATGGGGCATGTTCGCCGGCACGGCGACCTCCTCCGTGATCGTTGTCGCAGTCTCCTCCTCTGTGATTTTCGAGTGCGTTTCGAAGTTCAACAGGTTCTTGTCCTGATTAGAAATATTTCCTGATGTTCCTCCTGCACCATTCTCCCCTACACCAGCCGTCTTATTCCTCGAGCTCGACAACTCCCCAACGACCGACCTATCCGTTCTGGGACTCGGCTCCGAAACCGTGTCCAGGGGGCCGATCACGGACGCGGAGCAAATCCCTTTTCCCGCGTGGTTCGGCGTATTGATCCCGACGCCGACGACTTTTGACAGCGAGTTGTTCTTCTTTATGCTGGGGATTTTCGGCGACCCAGACCTTTTCGGCATTTTCGACGACCCCGGCTTCATTTTCTCTCCATTCTCATCCTCCCCAGCCCCCCCGAGGTCGAAGTTCACCACCCCTCGGCTTCGCGCGGACGTGAGCACCTCCTCCGGCTCGCTGTGCGCCTCGTCGACGGAGCAGTTTTTCCCGAGCGCGTTCCGCACCGCTTCCGCCCGGTACTTGATCGACTGCCGCTCGTACTCGCCCCCGTCGGCCGCGACCTTTTCTAACCTGACCTGTTTGAACGCGGAGAACAGCAGGTGGTGCGACAATTCCCGCGCGAACATGTCCGGGTCGTTCGATTTGTTCTCCTCGGAGTTTTTCCCGGCCGGCTTCTCCGCCCGGCCTAACGGATCGATGGTCTTCACCGTGAACTTCCCGGAAATGACGAATCGCGGATCCTTGAACTGGTTCAACCCGGCGACGCCCAGCTGTCTCTTCGATTTGTCCTGCCGCACCCACTTTTGCGTGATCGAGGACAACACGAGCAGGTTGTGGTTGTAGCCCGAGGACCGCTCGAGGATCTTCCGCCTCTCCAAATCGTCCCCAACCGTGCGACCGCCGGATGCCTTGGTGTTTTTGTTCGAAATGGTTTGCGAATTGTCGTGATTATTATTGTTGTTTTTCTTCGTCTTCTTTTGCAGTCCCTTCGTCTCGTCGTCCTGGATGTCCAACGCGAGGGACAAAATCGCGACCGGGAACAGGTTGGAACCGAAATCGCCGAAATCTTCCCCGTCGTGACTGTCCTGGCCGAGGTGCGCCGCCTGCCAGAGCATCTTCGCCTCGGATATCCAGGCGAGCTCGAAGTGGGTCGCCTTTTTGCTCAGCCAGCGGTCCTATCAAATGCAAAAATGTCTGGGTCTGGAAGCATGCGCGATTTGTCATGCAGCTTTTCCATGACCCATGAGGTCTGCAATGCAGGGCCTAGCATGACAGATTCTGTGCCATCTCTCTCATGCCTATCCTGCATGAGAAACTCCCCCCCCGACTTGGTCAAAACTGGGCGACTTGTGGTAATCATGCAACACAGATTTTTGCATGCTTCAGATTTAGCATGACCAGTTGCATTCTTCCAGACCCAGACATTTTTGCATTTGATAGGTCCGTGACGACGGGAATGTAGGCGATCACGTCTGATTCGACGAAGAACCGGAAGGAGCTGCAGCGCCATCGGTAGTCGTAGTACTTGCTGTCCTTCGGCTCTTTCGCGGACACGTCGACGCAGGAAATTATGATTTGCTTCCCGCGGACGTTGTTCCGGATCAGGTATTCTTCCAGCAGTACCCCGGTTTTCAGGACCTGTAAAATCAGTAGTAGAAATGGTACGTTTTTAAAAGTCTCACTCGGATCGCGTGTGTCGTTGTACTTCTGGGCGAAGAAAAATTTTCATTGCAAAAAATCTTCACACATTTCTTCCCACGCAATGCTAGGATGGCTGTACAACTATTACTTCGATGTAATAACTCATGATTAGAGGTCGGATGATTTTTTTTCAACAAAAAAACCCGCAAATTATACGTGCACGAGCGCGGACTTTTCGCAGGAGATGAGAATTTTGTCCTTTTTCTTGGTTAAATTGTTGGCTTTGTTCGGGTCAAAATTGGCCGGCGTGTACGAACCCTGGTCCCGCTTTTCGTAGTTTTCGTCGTACATGTACATGCTGTTGGTTCGTTTCGGCAGACTGAGGGCGTCCTTGCCCCCAAGCATGGCGGACGAACAGCAACCCATCTTGCCCGGGGTGCCTGGTCAGCGTGGTGGAAAAAGAACCTGCTAAGTTGTAATTCCAATTCGGCTAATCACTTGTAGGCAGGAAGAAAATTCATATCGTCCCAGAGGCGCCCGCCGCTCCACGCCAGAATCCGCATCTTCATATGGATTTTTTCTGCTTATGGGGATAGCGATAGCCTGCTGCTAGGGAAATGTAGACAGACATGGGTTATAAACGGGGAGGAGCGCCTTTCTGAAGCGTAGAAGTTTCTAGCAGCCATACAGCAGTGGATTGATAAGTAGCAAGTGTCTTGGGTAAGCTGAGTTGTCAATGACCTTTTTCACTGCAGATAGGAGGACATTTGAAAAAAAAAACGTTTGTTGAAATAGAGGGCTCTCGCCACTTTGCGCAGTCAGACACGACAACCTAGCTTTCACTGTGCCGGTACGCGTACGGCTACGGACGATGATATTTATCTTCCTTGATTGCACGAAAAAAAAAAAACGACGCAAGCACACAATGTACGAAAACCGAGAGTGGCAGCTTTGGAAGCAACAGACGTGTTTTGCGAACGAACAAGACCGATGTTTACGTAGGAGGGCACGAGGTGCACACTGACACCTAACGGCAGATTCTGCACACAAACTGCATCGTTTTTTTGCACGGTGGAGAAAGGACGACGAGACCGACTGCTCTGTACCTACAAGGCGCGGATTCCGTCTCACACAAATGTAAACAGAACACCCAGCAATGATCGCGTAGCCTATCGCGAGGACGAATAGACACATGAGAAGCATATTTCTTTCGACTGAAACTTCAGTCTCGAGATCGAGACGGAAAGATCTGCTGGCGCAAGGGTATCTACAATCTGTTGTTAAATCGTGCCCAAATCGTCGATTCTGCTCTACTAGCGAAATCCTTTTTCTACTTCGCCACTGATTCGTGCCAGGGCGCATTGCAACTACGCGGAAAGTCTGTGAAAGGAAGATTTGAGATGAATCAGCCCGAAAATTTGAAGACCCTTTACCTTGTTTTGAAAAGAAAAGCATAATACCAAGAAGCGTCTAAATACTTGTTGCCCGGAGTTTTGCACTCCGTTCATAATCTGCTTGAATCTGCTTTTGTATGATTTTGATTTTCATTTTTGTTCTTGTCCTGACCATTAATTACTTTTGCGAAAAATCTTTACTGCGATACTGGAGACAGTAACATATGTTGTTCGTCTAGAAGTATGTCGAAACGTACACTACTTTGCTCGTCGTCACTAGATTTGTTCGTCTAATACCTTCCCTGTTGTACTGTCGAAAGTTGAAATGAAAAAGTATTCACCTGTTGTCGAACGAGTACGAGATACCGATTCTTTCATCTGATCTCGAAGAAATTGAGTGGGAATAGCAAACACCAAACTGCGAAAACACAAAATCCTCCCCTGGAAACCACCACGACGTCTGTCTCTCGCGCATGGTCTCCATGACTTCCGGTTCTTTCAGGACCGAAACGAGCCAGTCCGCGACTCCCGGCTCGTATCAACTGTAAAAGTGTCTGGGTCTGGAAGACTCATGCTGTTTTTGCATGACACAGAAGGTCTGGCATGGAAGCTCTCCCATCACAGGTTTCGAGAAGCTTCCGCAATGCCGAATCCGCATGACAAACCCCCCACTTTGGTGACAGATAGTGGGTAACTTTTGCTGCCTATGCATTAGAGATTTTCCTGTGTTCTGAAATGCGCATCACAAGTTGTTCTTCCAGACCCAGACATTTTTGCATTTGATAGCTCGCGTGGGACACGGATTTCATAGGCATCGCACTCGTCGTGGACTATCCTGTGCAAAAGTATCGCGCTCGTATTGCAGTCATGCATTACAAGTCATCTTGTTAAGGCAAATCCGCATTACAAATTTTATTTCTCACGCTGAGGAAATTTGTAATGCATTTATACGAGTACGATACTTTTGCAATGCATATGGACGCCTCAAAGTTGATGTGCGTTTGGCTGTGCCCGTTGGTGAGCGTGTCTCGGGGAGAGGCCGGGGGCAAATTGCCGTTGGCGCTCACCCGTTGCTGGTGGTCCGGGCCACCTCCCCCGCCCAGGAAGGATACACCCGGAGGAACCATCGCCCCCGTGACGCTGTGCTGCTTCACCAGCCCCGCGTTTTGCAGAATCGCGTCCACTTGTTGGGTCGGCGACACGTCGCCATTATTCGCACCGCTGCTCGAAGACGTTGCGCCGAAGGCCATGCTATCCTGAGTAAAAACGTACCCACGCCAGAGTTGTAATGCAGATTTGCAAAGACAGGAAGACTTGTAATGCGCATCCCCATGAGAGCCATTTCCAATAGTGTTTTGGAATTTGTGATGCTGTGAACAGGATGAGCAGATGAATCTGTGATGCGGCTGCACTTGCTAACCTGCACTACACTGCAGAGTGCAACTTGTCACGCGTGACTCACAAAACTCCTAGGTTTGTGTTGCAAAATCCCCATCCTGACTCTGTCGTGGGTACGTTTTTACTCAGGATACATGCTCAGCCTCTGCTGCACGAACGCCACGGCTGACTCGCGCCGCGAGGGCCCCTGGGACCGGCTCTGTTTGACCTGGTAGTTTCCGTTTGGCTTGGACAGGGACATCCGTTTCTGCCCCGCAACGTTCGGCGTCGCGCCAGTCGTCATCCGCAGCGTTTGCTGGTCGCGGGCGGCTGCGGGCTGGGAAGGCAGGTTTAATTATTTTTGGCGCAGTGGGCCTTGATGTTGCAGCACGAAATACTGTACTTCTAGATGAAGCTGTAGCACATCAAAACTTCATGCTCGTCATGCTGGTGTGAGACAAGGACAAACTTAATGTCGACCTCAAGAACATCAAGGGATAGTATTCAGTACCTGATTCGCAATAATCCTTTTCAGTGCCTCTCTAACCATGTCCTGATGCATTCCTCCCGTCATATCGCCCTCATTCGCGCTGCTGAAGTTCCGAGGGAGAATCGAACTCGCACTACTCAAGGCCGAGTTCTCGCGCTTCATCGGTGCGGCGAGAGATGCTGATAGATTAGTGATAGTGATCGGTTTGAGGAGAAGAATGACTTTCTGGTCCCGGTGTTCCAATGATCTGCTTATTTCACGGCATGGATACACGACTCCACGACCTTGCGAAAACAAACATGAAAAAGTATACCTCGCATTGAGAACCGTTCCAGATTGAAGCCCCCGCCCATGCCTCGGCTCATGCTTACCCTCGTCGCGGCTGCCCCAAATTGATTTCCAATTTCGTTGTTACCCGAGACAGCAGATGAACCCATGTTCGCTGCATTGTTCATGTTGGTCGTGGCGAAATTGCCATTGTTACCTCCTCCAAGAAAGTTGTCGTTGTTCGCAGCACTCACACTGCAAATGCTCGCCCGGATCGACCTGCGGCTCATGATGGGGTTCTCCAAAGCGGCGTTCAGAAACTGCTGAAGAGACTTCGGGTCGATGTTATCCTGCTCCATCAGCTGCTCTATGCCTTAGACTCGAAAGTATCGAACTAGAAAGATGAATCACTTGCAGCACAGCAGTACATAATCAATGCAAAAAAGCAGAGAATTCTGCTTTCCTATTCCTACCTTTTCCCCCCAATACGAATCAATTCCGTTTTTCTTCTATATTGAAAGCTGTGATGCAAAAATCCATCCTAGTCCGAAACGCGTGCAAGGCATATGATCCCACATGGTCGAGGGTTGGACCTCGGAGTTGACGAAGTAGGAAATCATCGAACAGAGCAACATGGGGAAAACCAGTTTCGTATTCTGAGTAAAGCCATCCCACCCCCGAAGCTGTCATGCAAATCTGCATGCCAAAAAAGTTTCTCATGCGAAGCCCCATGAGAAGTCTTTTCTAGTCGTGTCTTGGGATTTGTGACGCTAGAAATAGCATGATATGCTGGGCCTGTGATGCTGCTGAACTAGCTGAACAGGATTACACTACGAGGCCACGCTTGTCTTCATGCGAATCAACCAAAGTTGGCCGATTTGTCTAGCAGATTTCCCATCAATCTTGACTGTGGTATGGGGGCGTTTTTACTCAGGATATTTCGACGAGTCCTGCGACCCCGCGACGCTGGTCTATTACAATGAAAAATGCCCCCTCCCCATATCAAAACAGAAATCTGTGATGCAGATTTGTGGTCACAAATCAGCTTTGTGATGCTAGAAGGCAAAAGATGCGGACTGTAGTGCTGGCAAGCTTTGGGAAAGCCTTGCATCTCCAGCATGACAGGAGGCAGCTGGAAGTGGGAAACAGCATGACAAATTGCCTGCAATTCAGGCCGCAGCTGCGTCTCCTGGCCTTCTAGCAATACAAGTCGATTTGTGTACTCAAATACAGCATCACAAATTTCGCTTCCGATATGGGGAGGGGGCATTTTTCCTTTTGATATGGTCATCTCGAACACAATGACCACCGACGTGAGGGGGAGTCGGATCATGGCGGAAAACACCGCAGCCATCTACCAAATGTAAAAATGTCTGGGTCTGGAAGAAGGCAACCTGTGATGCTGCACTTGGATTCTAAAAAAATCTGTATTGCATGAGCAGCAAAGGGAACGCAATTTTTGCTACGCGGAGAGGGCATTTGTCATGCGGAATAGGCATCGCGAAGCCCTCAAAAAATCTGTGATGCTAGGGCATGCATCACGGACATCATGGCCAATGCAAAACATGCATGACAAGTCTCAGAATCTTCCAGACCCAGACATTTTTGCAATCCATACCATCCCGACCGGTACGAAAAGCAGCTGGTAGTAGGCGTCGTCGAAAAGGTACGAGAGGAGCCCACCGTAGGCGCCGCCAAGTCCGGCGCCGAGAACCAGGGCGGGGGCAAAGACGCCACCGCTACCTTTATTTGTGATTTTTATGTATCTTACATCTACGGTGGTCGTGTTCTCGCACTGCACCAGCTCTGTTGCCTTGTCGCCCGCGTCGACATGATAAGAGAATTGTCGCTGAAGTACTGTGCTTCTGCTTTCATAAGGTCGTCAAAATGTGAACAAATTAAATTATACCTCCGCAAGCCACCGCCGTGAGGCACGCAATAAATTTGCAGGCAAAGAACATGATGCAGCAAATCAACAAGGGCATTATCAGCGACCTGTCGTTGTCTAGCCTCGGCCTTGGTTTCAAGATTTCTTCCATCGTCCTGCCACCCGCACCCCATACCCCATCCCAGCCGCAAGACGGCACAAACGACGCGAGTTGTCTCCTCGGAGCAGGAGCAGCTCCTGCTGATGTTTCTGGAGGAAATACATTCGTCGAAGCTGATATTTTTGCATCATCGCCACCTGCTGCTGCTATCCCACCGATTCTCTGCCTCGCGGTGTCTTCTATTATGCTCTGCTGCGTCCTCCTCTCAAATGTTGAGGACGAAAATGAGGAACTCATCGTTCCTATTGTGGACGAAAAGAATGCGGACAGGCCGCCAGACGCGGGAGTTGTATCTGTATTTCCGGGTACTATTATTGTGCTTAGCGATGATCTTGAGGAAGATGCTGATGAGAAACCCGCACCTAGTTCCCCGGCCGTCGTGGATGAAGTTGTACCTACTGTACTTATTTGCTCATCTTCAGCTAGTAGCGCCCTCGAAGCCGACGCTGTGGCACCACTGCTCGCGGCGTCCACACAGAGGTTTTGCTTCGGACACAACTCTTTCTCCACCAAAAGTGCCCGGCTGACCTCGTAGCAGAAGGTTCCGAGCAGGGTGGTTGTCAAGGCGGAGATCACCATCTGCCTTATCACCCCGTATTTCCGCAACCTCGACCGGAGGGACAGGACACAGTTCGTGAAGAGTAAGGGGACGTACCCTGCCGCAATCCCTAACGGGGTCGCCACTGCCAACCAGGTGCACACCTCCCACTTCCCCCTGCCGACGTTCGTGCCGCCCTCGCACGTTTCGTAAAACTTCCCCGTGACCACTAACTGCGTGGTAACCACGGCAACAAGCGACGCGGTGGTGATCAGAGTGGTGTACATGTTGCTGTCCCCGAGCGAGTGCCGAAATTCCTCCATCGCATACAGGATCGAGCCGATGGGGGCGGAAAAGGCTGCGGCGAGGCCGCAGGTGCAGCCGACGATAACCTGTCGACAAGGAAGATTTAGATTTCGGACCGGCGAACAATCGACTCACGACCAAATCCTCTACTCATACACATATGCACAGGATGAAACTTTTGTGCGTGACACAACACGACTGCACCACGAGGCAGAGCATCGTCAAGACCCAAACACGACTTCTACACACATCCTCCAAAATCACACATCACCATCGTGGTTCTGTTCTCCGCCGGGAAGTAGACGGATATCTTCTGGTACTGTTGACAGAGCCAGTACAGCGAGCAACTGACCGCGGCGCAGATGTGCAGCGTCGGCGCCTCCGCGCCGAGCGGATTGCCAAACCCAATGTAGACCGCCGACAGCGCAAATCTTGCCAGTCCGACGTGCGCGGGTACGAAAGACCCGAGCGCGATACACGCGCGGACGGAAATCGTGCCGCCCCCGCTGCACTCCGGCACCAGCATGGACACCACGACGCCGACAAAAATGCTGGAAATTAACACCCCGACCGCGCTATCAAATGTAAAAATGTCTGGGTCTGGAAACTTGAGATGCTGAATTGCGCATGATTGAAGCGCTTCCAATGGCAGCCAAGCATGACAAGTTTTTGAGAGGTCTGCTGATGCCTAGCACGCATTACAAATTGCGTTTTTGCATGACAAAGAAAGCCTCTGTTTTGCTGCTCATGCAACACAGATTTTCCAGGAGTGCATGACACGCATTACACGTTCCAATTTTCCAGACCCAGACATTTTTACATTTGATACGCGCGGAAGAGGTGGTACGAGATCGCCTGCGCTGCGGTCCGGTCGTCGTTATCACGAGACAAAAGTGCTACAGTTACACATTTGTTGGAGTTTCTGCATCACAAATTTTATCTGTGTGGCAGGGAGTAATGCGAAAATCATAAGGGAAAATTACAGGAAGGAAACGAGGCTCCCAAGCATTTCCTGCATGAGAAAGGTTATGATCTGTGTTGCCGGTCTTGCAACACAATGTGTAACTATATACACTTTTTTCTTGCGATAGTCGTCGCCGTTGGTGTAGAAGAGTTCTTCGGCCGCCCAGACGAGCGAGTCTTCGATGCTGTGGTAGGCGGCGTGGAAGCAGAGGTTGACCCCCCCGATGCAGATCCCCAGCACCATCGCAAACGTCCACCACGTGAAGCCGTACGCGTAGCCGAAATAGGGACTGTTTTCCACCGCGTCCGCCGCGGCCTCCGACTTTACCGAGAAGTAGCCGCCGAACGGCGTCGCGAATTTCTCGTCCTCCTCCGAGTCCATCTTCTGCACGACGTCCACCCCCGCCGTTCCCATCATGTTGGACCGCGTGGCGTGCGCGCCTGCGGCCTCACAGTCGGCCAGCGGCACACTGCTATCGCTGTAATCCGTCTCCGAAGTGAGCTGCTTCGACACCTGCTCGGCGTGCCGCTCCGACTTGATCGGGGCTAGCGGGGAGCACACCTGCCGCGCGCTCCGGGTGGAGTGGCTCTGCTGCAACCCCAGGCCTTTCGTCTGGTTCGCCTCCAGCAAATCCAAAGACTGCGCATTTCCCGAAAGGTTTTTCTCCACGGTAACATCGCCCCCCGTGGAAACGCTTTTCTCCACACTGTTGCTGTCGTGTGTCGTCGGTGAGTGCAAGAGAATGGCGGCCGACGCGACGTTTTGGTTTGCGGATGACGAAAAATTGGTGTTTGCGTTGCTCGGAGAAGATGCGGAGGAGCCGGTGCGGACATTTGTGCCGCTTCCGAGAAGCCCGCCGTCTGGGGCGGCATGATGAGAACAATCCCTTTCTTCACTCTCTTCCGCAATGTTCATCGCCAGGATTTGACTGTGGCTGTGCCGATGGGACGAAGAAATTACTGAGCTGGTACTGGTGTCCTATCCCACGAAAAAAGTGTCACAGTTACACATTTGTGGTCAATTCAGCAACACAAATTTCTCTGCATGAGGGAGAAAACTTGTAATGCAGAAATCGCACGGGAAAACACCTATGAAACGAGGCTCCTATACATATCCGGCATGACAGAGGTTGCCTGTGTTGCTTGTTTCGCAACACAATGTGTAACTGTAACACTTTTTTCTTGCGATATGTCCGAGCGTTTGTGCACCACCTGCAACTGCTGCGCGATCGATCCCGGACGAGACTTGCAGTTGACCTGGTTTTGACTGTGTTTCTTCTCTTTGTCCTTACTAGTTGGACCTTCGGCAGTAGAAGACGTAGAAGTTGTAGCTGCACCCCCTCCGTCTTTTGGCGGCGGGTT
This sequence comes from Amoebophrya sp. A120, assembly GCA_905178155.1. NCBI lineage: Eukaryota > Dinophyceae > Syndiniales > Amoebophryaceae > Amoebophrya > Amoebophrya sp. A120. The sequence goes on along the minus strand of CAJINV010000013.1, from coordinate 2,970,614 downwards.
CGGTGATGGTGATGAGGATAATGATAATCCGGGAAAATTTATCTGCCCGGTCGAAATGCCGTCCTGACTCCCGAGAACGGACGGCAGGCCGCTGAGGTTGGAATTGTTTTCCATGCTGATGGAAACAAAATACTCATGATCTACCGAACAAAATCAAAAAGTCCGACTTTTCGGTCGTGAATAAATACAACTACGAACATACTCAAAGAACGCCGGGCTTATGTCCGCACAAATTCGAAGATGGCCGCGTTAGTCAAATTTCATAAATGAAGTTGTACATTGCCGAGTGACACGGGCTGGGCGGCGGCACGTGTTGGGTGCTTCCCCCCGCACTGATGTTTTCTCCAGTACCTGTCCGTGGATGGTCCGGCGACCCGGGTAACACGAGCATCGTACTTTTCGGCGGCCCACTCCCGCTCGGAGTGGCACCCCCAGCGCCGCCCTTCACCTCCAGCGCTTCGTTTAGCGTGCGGCGCAAATCGCCCAGCTGCTCCTGCTCCGCACCGGCCATTTTTATTCCCAAGACAATGACGAAGACGAGTGGTGTACTACGGATTTTTAGCAGCAACAGGAGCTACTCCGCTGTCCTCGCACACGCGGAACAACCTCAACAAAACCACAGCGGCCTAAACTGCAGCAGCGGCGTCGTGCAGCTCGTCCTGTAGTTGAGCTCGGTTTTCAAAATTCTTCGCGATTTTTGGTGGTCCTCTCCCCCCAGGACGCCGCCGTGCCGAAAGACCAGCTACACTCGCTGTACCTGACACGGTTCCACGTTCCTGCGGCATTCCAGGATCCGGAGGCGGCACTCGCTATCACGGATCCGCGACCTCCTTTTCGTCCTCGGCCACCGGCAAAGGCGCGCGCAGCATTTTTGTCCTTCACATTTTTGAAGAATCTGATGATGAATGTGAATCCATCTTCGACAAAATAATGAGTCAGTACATTATCCTCGTCGTGCCTGAAACACGAAGAAAACAGGTTCTTGCTTCGCTCGAACAAAAATGATCCTCGTGCAGCTTCTCATCTCTGGCAGCGGGTGCAAAGGGGAAAGTCTTCCCACCTTTTTAGGTACGTGCCACTCCACAATAGCAATTCTCTTCTGATGCTGATGCTGTTGCGAAAAAGCTCCCTAGAGATGAAATGAAAAGCCGTCTCACTCTTGTATGCTCTCTTCAAACCGTCCTGACCTCTGGTCGGGGAAAGAAAGAAACAAAAGTAGACAACCGTATAACAATGCCGATACGCCGTCAGAATGGAACCAACAAAACTAGCAGTTTGGTGCTTGTACAAACAAGAAAGCTGCGCCGGTGTATTCTTCCGTGCTGTCAAGTATCATACTTCAATCGCAACAGCGACTGCAGTGCTGAATACTTTTGCGTCATTCGTAGTACTCTTGTTTAGCCAAGACCAAGAACTGGATAAAAAAGTAGTCCAGAGATTCTTCAGATGGTAGTCGTTCGTTAGTTTCGCACAGGGGTGACACAGTTTCGCAAGCAGCAGTTAAGGGTGAAACAGGTCGTACAACTACATGCGCAGTGAGTTCTGTAAGATGTCTTGCGGTTAGACGAAGCGAATCAAACTTTATCGATGCTTGTTGTGACACAAAACCAGGTCACTCCGCCAACAAGTCGTCTTCTTCGTCCTCGACCGGGGACGAGTCGTTGTCTGCTTCGTCCTCTTCGCCCGCTGCTTCATACGCTGGCGTTGCCCCCGGAGTCTGCCCCCCCTCGTATGCGGGCGTCGCCCCCGGAGTCTGACCTTCCACAAGCCCCAGCGGTGTGTCCGCGAGAAACGGCGTGTCGTTTGCGCCCGATAACTTCCTTCGCTTGGGTGACTTTCCCCCGAATTTGTCGTCGTCGTCGAACTATCCTGTGCAAAAGCATCGTACTCGTACAAATGCTAAATACAAGTCTTGCATATACAAATCTTGTTTCCAAGGCAAATCTGCATTACAAATTTTGTTTCTCATGCTGAGGAAATAATTATTTGCAATGCATTTATACGAGTGCGATATTTTTGCAGGTCATACGAACAGGTCGCCTCGATCCGCGTTCAGTTTCAGAAAATCGTTTTTATCCAGCGTGTCGGGCCTGTTGTGGAGCAAGAAGCGAGAGAAAATCTTTTATGCGTCAGATAAAGTTGCAGAAGCTACATAATAAAAATGAATGCATGGTCAGCTAACTATCGAAAGTTATAAATATCGAAAGTCGTGGCGCATGCCTGTAGAAAAACTTGCAGCCAACTTTTCAAAACAAAGCCTAGTAAAGAAAAAATTGTACTGGGCGTTCCTTATCAGTTGGATCTGGTCGGTCACGTCGGCCTCTGCTTTCTCGTCTTCCAGCTTGAATTTTCCCTTGTACTGCCCGACCCCCTGCAACGCGCGCGCGTGTGGATTCACCATGTGTGTTTCTGTAGTCGCATCGTATTGGTGAAAGTAGAAGCAATTTTTGCGTTTGTCCATGATAAAATTTAAATTCTTGCGCATAATATTTTTGACATCACGTTACTTACCGTGAGAGCTGAATTTTTCCTGATCTAAAAAAGAAACGAATAACGTTGATTACGCTCTTTACCAGTCTCAATGCTCCTCTGCACTTCTTCAATCTCGCGTTGCACCGCCAGCCTGGCTTCTCGCTTTGTCTCTAACTCGCCCTCGTTGGCGTTTTTCGCCGCCGTCTCTTCTTTTTCAAACTTCTTCTCCATCATTTCGCACCTGGTCTGCAGTAGCTTCTTTTTCCCGATTAAAGTCTCTAGCTCGGCCTGCTTCTTCTGCGGAGGCGCGGCAAGCTCCGCGACCAGCGGGGCGTATTGCCTTAAGGTGAAAATTTTTGTGACTCGCGTCTCCCCAAAAGACATCAGCAAGTACAAGATAATTTCTATTTTTCGCATCTGGTTCTTGTGCAAAGCCACGAAGGAAATTTATTATGCATTTTTCGTGCACAACTTACCGTAATAAACAATCCATCCCAATAACAGCGCTATTTACTCAGATATACCTCTGCAGCTCCGCGTTCTTGGCTTCCGCCTTATCGGCTTCGTGTTTGAGTCGCAGATATTTTGCGACGAAGGCCTTTTGGGACACCGAGCTGGTGGGCTTGTAGGAGACGATCTGCAGCACGTGATCCACCGGCTCCGCCGCGTTTTCCTGGATTTTCTCCTGAAAAATCAAACTGTCGCCGATATCCAGGGAAATTTCCAAGGACTCAACTTTCGCTTTGTTTTTCCTGTCCCGGTTGATGACGACCGGCGGTTTTTGCCCTTTCGGAGTGCTCAAATTTATGTCCTCCAGCTTTTTCAGCGCCTCGGGGGTTTTCGGGAGCCGCAAGGGAATGTCGTTTTTTCGCTCTCTATCTCCGTCCAGCTTGAAAAGATCTGGTTTATTTCGTCGACACAAGAGGAATTGATTCGCATTTCATTTTTGTTTTTGTCTTTACCATGCGTAAAGACGCAGCACAAAGCTACACTGTCATGCAATAGAACCGCAACACAGCTACTGTTTCTCTAAGAGTCTTACCATGGTCCCCTGACTTGATTAACGCCTTGATTTTCCCCGGTTCACTTGTTGCCCATGTAAACGTCAGGAAAGAGAATGGGATCAGACTGCACGAAAAGTCCGTCGGCTTAAGTCCGGGCTGCCCCTTGCGCCCGAAACTCACCTGTTTTTTCATAATTTCTTGTCGCGAAAAAAAAAGTATTTACGTGTGCCTCTCGGATGATGCGCATTCCAGCTGGAGACTACTTGCCAGCACATTGAATAACTACAGAAGATTAAGATTTTTGCTGTGTACGAGTCACGTAGTACCTTGCTAACTTCCGAGGAAAAGGGCTGCGTTCTCTTGGTCACGTTGTGGTGCAGACCGATGCGCGTGATCTTCGGGTTGTACGCCGTGCTAGACGACGAGTTGCCCGCTGTGAGCGTCATTTTCTTTTGTGGTGCTGGTTTGTAAAAGTTCTCAGCAATTATCTAAACTGGCTACTTACAATCCTATAGGTGGCCGTTGTGTCGCGAGCAAAAATAAAAATCTTATCATGGTATAGATATTAACTACCTTGGCAGAAAAGAATGCAAATGTCAGTTTGAGTTTGAGTTTCAACATTGAGTTTGAGTCTCAACATTGAGTTTGAGTTTCAACATTGAGTTTGAGTTTGAGAATTAAGTTAGAGTTTGAGTTTCAGTTTCGACTTCAAGTTTCAGAATCAACCTGAACTTTGAGTTTGAGTTTCAGTTTCGACTTCGAGTTTCAGAATCAACTTGGACTTTGAGTTTGAGTTTCAGTTTCGACTTCGAGTTTCAGAATCAACTTGAAGTTTGAGCTTCAGTTTCGACTTCGAGTTTGAGATTTAGAATCAACTTGGAGTTTGAGTTTTAGTTTCGACTTCAAGTGTCGTCCGACGGCCGTCGGACGGCCAGAAGTTGTCCGCCGGCCGTCGGACAACCAAAAGTTGTCCGACGGCCAAAAATTGTCCGACGGCCGTCGGACAACCCAAAGTCGTCCGACGCCCGTCGGACAGCCAAAAGTCGTCCGACGGCCGTCGGACGGCCAAAAGTTGTCCGACGGCCGTCGGACAGCCAAAAGTCGTCCGACGGCCGTCGGACGGCCAGAAGTTGTCCGACGGCCGTCGGACAGCCGAAAGTTGTCCGACGGCCGTCGGACGGCCAAAAGTCGTCCGACGGCCAAAAATTGTCCGACGGCCGTCGGACAACCAAAAGTCGTCCGACGGCCGTCGGACAACCGAAAGTCGTCCGGCGGCCGTAGGACAGCCGAAACTCGTCCGACGGCCGTCGGACAACCCAGAGTCGTCCGACGGCCGTCGGACTGCCAGAAGTTGTCCAACGGCCGTTCGGCGCCGGGTTGATGAGATTGGGCGCGCCGAAGCCGGGGCGACCACTCTGGGCGCGCCGGAGCTGGGGCGACCACTCTGGGCGCGCCGGAGCCGGGACGACCAGACTGGGCGCGCCGGAAATGGAGCGACCAATCTGGGCGCGCCGGAGCCGCGACGACCACATTGGGCGCGCCGCGGCCTTGTTTTGGGGCCGGCGCTTTTTTCTTTTTGATTTGTTATCTAGATGTCGATGATGCTAACTGACATTTGCGTTATTTCTAATGCCTACTTCCAGGCGAAGCTGGCTTTGCTAGTTATTGTACGCGTGAAGTATATTCCTTCGAAGAAAGCAATTGTAGTATTTTTCGTCTAAACGCTAGTTGATCGCTGTTGCACAGAAACCTCATTCAATCTTCGTGGCGCACATCGCTCGAGTTTCAAATTCTTTAACAGGAACAGGCTGATCAGAAGCTCGTGCTCGTGCTAACATTATATTTCTTTGTCTGTGTTCTTCATCAGGCTGATCAACAAACATGGTCTCTCGTCGTCGTCGGCTCGGAACTACTCTTTAGAAGCAAAGCCAAAAGCTGCAGCTCCGACTTACTTTGAAGATACTATTATGCTATTTAAAGAACAGAATTGGAATGGGGATCGACGGCCAAGCACTGAAGCAAAGCCAGCGTTAAAACTCAATCAAAATCTATTGCGCACTACAGAACAAGATCTTGCATTGTCAAATCAAATTCCAGCTTTATTGTCATGCGGTGCTCATTTTCAACTTCCTTTATTCTCAAGCGATTACAATGCCACTCCCGCTGTATTCCCAAAAAAGCCATAAAGGCGCCTCGTCTGGTACGCCACAGCGGTCATAGGTAGTAAGTAAAACTTTAAGGAACGATGACAAAAGACGTCTCCCATATGAATCGCAATAGATCTGTCGAGTACTTGGAAACAACATGCTGTAAAGTATCGTGTTATCAATTCTCCAAAATTGCACAGACAAAACTACTTAGATCAGAAACCTCTTGCCCGCTCCCGGGTGTGGTGAGCTGAGAAATTGACTTCTGTAAATTCGTATTATTTCGCAGACGTGAAAAGCAAATAAAAAGCGACGCTGTTGCTGCAGCGTGCTTTAGTCAATGCATAAAGACAAAAAAACCCTCCTTACGGCTGCGGGTTCAAAAAATCCGGACGGAACATGTCCCCCTCCGGCAACTCAAGCAAGGTTCGCCAAAACTGAAACTCCGGTCCCCGCGGGCCAAAGGCATCCGCGATCGTTTTTATAGAAACTCCGTTTGCCACTATCTTTGACGTTGTTGCCGTTTGCTTTTCCATATTTTCATTTTCCTCTGGTGCATAACTACTATCCCATTCCCACCTGGTAAAATTATCAATAACCATTGACCCTCCGCCGCCACCGACGGATGGGCCTGACGAAGAGTCTCCTCCTCGCGGTGATATTACTGTTCCGCTATTTACAAACTCCGGCCAGAACGGGATCGGCAGGGGTTCGTGCGGTCCGGAGTTTGGGTCCCCTGTGTAGGCGAAATTCGCAACGTATTTCATGAACAATTTCGACAATAATTTCTCCTCCTCCGTCCCCAAGTCAATCGCCCGGCCCCACAGGAAATCCAGTTCCGCACCGTGCGGGGCGAGGTAGTGGTACCACTGCTTCTCCTCCTCCCTCATCCGTTGCTGTTCATTTATCGACTGCCACTGGTCCCACTGTTGCCGCCACTTCTCGACCGCAGCGGACGAATTGGTCGAACTCGGGTCCGGTTTGATCGGAAGGATATGACAATGCACAACTCCCCCTCCCCCTCATTTGTCATGCAAAATACCAAATCCACCCTTTTCTCTTTGCCACTTCTTGCATGACAGGTTTTTGGAAGCCGAAACAGCACTGGAATCGGTCGCGAATTTGTCATGCAAAAGCTGCATTTATGCCAGCAATTGTGTTGCTGCTGTTGCAAGGGGGAGTTGTGCACTGTCATAAAGGAAAGACGTCGGCTCGAAGGAGGACCCGTGCGTGAATTCGTAGACAAAGGTTTTGGCTCGTGGCTTATCATTGTCTTTGTCCTGCTGCTGCACCTCCGACGCTGATGCAGCTCCGGTGCTGCCTGCAGATGTTGAGCCGAAAAGAAACTCCGGCTCGGCCTTCCCGTCCGGGGTAGTAGAGCTGCTGATGCGGCTTGCTATTCTGTCATCTGTTGAAGTACTAACGGCCCTCTTTCGTGCCAAAAATGCGAACTCGTGTTCCTCATCTGCTGGTGTTGGTGCAGCTCCAGAGTGGTTCTGATCCTGCTGTGAGGACCACGGTCTCGCGGACCCTAAGCTCTGTTCTCCTGGCCGTTCTTCCTCGATTTTTTCGCCACTCCGTCCTCCCCGTCCTCTCCTTCCGCTCTGCACGTCAAAATGCAAGGAAGCCAACTCCCGCAATTCCCGGATCGGATCCAAGTCGTTCGAGACCGCCTGCGCAGCTAACGCATACTTCGAAAATCCGGAGTCCAGCCCGTAGTTGTATTTGGAAACGATCTTCGTGTCGGCCGAGATTCTGTTCAAGTAAAAGTCGCGGACGGCAACGAGCTGTTGCTCCGTCAGAGGACCTTGCTTTGCTCCTCGTGGACCTTCTTCGGAAGGTTTTTTTCCCAACATGTCGCGATTTGTAGTTTTTAACCACCCCGTCTTCTTCACCATATTCTGCACCACCGCGTCAAACTGGTCCTGGTTCACGATGGATTTGTCGGGACCGGCTTCTCCAGAGTTGCATCCGGCAAGCAGCGCGACGTTTTTCATCGGAGAAATGTCGAACGCGCTGGAGTCTTTCAAAGACTTTGGCAACGCGCTGGACTGGGATAGAAAAGACGATCTATCGTGGGGATTCTCAGTAGTACTCGATGTTGAACTACCGGCCAACTCACGTACATCTTCTGCTGGCTTGTGGAACATAAAGCCGTCGACCACCGGGGTCCACGTGGTCCAATCCCCGACCCAGTCTTGGAGATTCACGATCTGCTCGATGGGGACTTGCTGCAGGCACGTCAGGAGAGACTGCTGTATTTCAGATCCGGCTTCAGAAGCTGCTCCTGTAATTTCTGGCTCATCCGCCACACGAATTTTTCCTGCCTTACTACTACCCTCCAAAGAAGTCGATGCATTTTGATCGTGTCCATCACCAAGATGACCACCGCCCGACATGATCTCGCTGTGACCTCCTACTTTGCCACACCCGAGCTTCTTCCCCAGTTCCAGGGCGTTCTTCAGGGGTTCTGACTGGTGATGCAGAGCGAAGTTCGCCATGGGGAACGCGCCGAAGAGGTTGACTTTTTTGTTCAGGAAGGATACCAAGTGAAACGCGGTCTGCACCCCGCCGGACGACTGCCCAAACACCGTAATTCTGTCGGGGTCGCCGAGGGAGTGCAGCGAGGACGAGGTTGACGCAAAATTCTCCTTCAAGAACTCGAGCGCTTTCTGCTGATCCAGCATCGCTTGGTTCCCGGGAAGAAGATCGGAAATCTTGTCTTGCGACTCGGAAAACGACATGGCGCCGACAGCTCCCAACCGGTAGTTCACCGTTGCGACGATAACATTCCCGACCGCGGCCAGTTTCGTGCCGTCGTAAAGAGGATTCGGATTCGGCCAATCGGCGTGGAACGAGCCCCCGTGGATCCAGACGAGAATGGGAAGCTTGTTTTTAGTAATATTTTTACGCTTGGGCTCGTTCCTCGACGCTATTCTATTTCCTGTGGTTGTTCTTTTCGTCGTTGATTCCCGGGCACCACCACCAGCTTTATCTTGTTCAGGAATCTGTTGTGGCACCCAGACAGAAAGGGTAAGACAGTCTTCGCTTTGCTGCCTTTTCGGAATGTACTCGACAGGCTTCTGCGGACAGTAAAATCTTTGCTGCGTCGCGTCCAGAATCCGAGGAGACCTGTCGATGTTGATGGGTCTTCTGAATTTTTCAAATAACCTTTTAGGAAAGTGGCTTCAGTTATTATTTCTGATTTCCATGCCATGCAGAAAAAAAGTGTTCTCATCTACTTATTTTACCACGACTCCACATCCTGCGGGCTTTTGAACCGCAGTTCTCCGACCGGCGGCTTCGCGTAGGGAATGCCTAAAAATTCGTGCACGACGGTGCCCTCGAACTCCTTTACGTTGCCGTACATCGCCCCGTGCTTCGTTTTGTAGAGTGCCTGGCCTGCTCTTGGGTCGTCTCCGCTCGGAGTGGTTTTCTTTTCCGCGTCAACACCTCTTCCAACTTGATCTTTCCCGTCCGGGGCTGGGGAAGACACAGAAGAAGAAAGAGGAACTCGGACTTGCTTTGTTCCCTTCTCCGCCGTTCTTCGCGGGTCAGAGCTAATCTTGTCCTGCTGACTCACTTCTGTGTCCCAACTCGCTCCCCGTCGCAAAAAGTCAACCCCAGAAGCCGATATCGGCCCGCCCAGCGGCTGCACGACAGGAAAAGGCACAACTGCCCAGGGTGTCGCTGCGTGGAGCGCCGCCTTGCCGTACCCCTGCTCTTCTTCCTTCGAGTACGTGTCGCCCACCACGTTGCGTTTCAGTGCGCTTTTGTTCACGACGCTCCTTTTCAGCTCCTCCTTCCCGAAACGCTGCTCGAAGTCAAAACGACCGAGCTCAAGATCCTGCGTGGTGGTGGTCTGCTGGTGGTCCAGCAACGATCTGCTGGAGGAAGGAAAACCGCCGGGGGACTCGTCCCTGGGAGCGGACGGCAGCGGAACACCTATGTGATCCTCCGCAGAAGCTCCTGTGTATGTCGAAGGAGGCCCTGCTCTACTTCCTGGAACTCCTACACTAGCGGACTTCATGTTCATTCCAAAAGGAGGACTGAATGTAGGTAGAAGCGACTCGGAGCGCCACCCGGTCTGCAGTCCTTCCGCGTTGAACCTCGAAATTGATTCTCCTGGTTCGGTATCAAATGTAAAAATGTCTGGGTCTGCCAGATTACGAGATTTGTCATGCATATTTCGGATCACGCAAATAGCGTCTGATGCAGGCAAAAGCATCACAGGTTTTGAGCACGCCTCATGATGCCTGTCCTGCATGAGAAGCTTCCTACTTGCGGACCAAGAAATGGACAGCTTTTGGCGCTCATGCAACACAAGGTTTTGCGTCTTCCAGAGTTTGCATCACAAGTTCCAACTCTTCCAGACCCAGACATTTTTGCATTTGATACTCGGCGACATGTTGGTCCAGCGCGGTGTCGTTGAACGTGTAAATGCTCTCCTGCAGCGCAGCCGTGTCATCGAACGTCCTGAGTTGCGGCCTTGCTTTCTTGTGCACCGCGAGCATTTGCGTCTGCATAGATGAACCTCCATGTGGAACAAGACCATGGCTATAATTCCTCACCGAAGTTGAGCCACTCCCTGAAAACCAGCTGAGTGCAAAACAGAAATTGAAAGCGCACACAAGCGTCGCGGTCCCGCGCGCACAGGATCGCCTTCTTTGGAACTGCAGAAAATCCGCAGCCGTGATCGTATCTGGAGTAGTTTTGTTCCGAGCGTCGATCCAAGTAGAGCTCGTACTCGAAGCCGCATTTGCGTCGATGCTGTTGTTGTAGTCCTGTCTCGTATTCTTCGGAAGAAACGGGGTCGTCGCTGAGCCTTCGCAGAACCGCAAATCCCAACCGGTCAGGGTAGTGAGCAGGAGAGAAAACTTGGCAAATAAAATATGTCGGGTTATCATTTTGTTTTCTGTTGCTGGTGTGAACAAATGCTTTTTCAGCACTGCTCGCAAAAGCAGAACAAGGAATTTTATCGGCAGAGGACAAGAAAAGGGCTTCACTATTGGGCTCAGATCCAGTGAGTTCGAATTCTAGATGTTGACTTCAGTAAACCTTTAGCAGCGATAGTAATGCCAGAAAAATTGAACAAGAATTCCAACAAAGTAAGTACTTCATTAAAGCACGTCGGAACAAGAAAAAAATGACAGCAAGCTGTAAGATGTATATGAGTCAAGATAAATTGATCAGTCGATCCTGCAAACCAATTCCAGGTCCTAAAGCTGTGCCTATCAGTGAGTTTCCGTGAGTCACCAGTTCTGTCTGCCTATCAACACAGAACGATCCTATGTACTTATCCGCGGCTGCAGTCGATTTTTGCAAAAACAAAACCAGAACTACGACCTTCAATCAGCTCTTTTGGCTCGTCGTAAGCACTCATGCACAGAAACAGAAACAGACACGAAGGCGCGCCTCTGCGTTCGTATCTTGTTGGTCTCCGGACCGCATATCGAGGTCACACATCACTTATACTTATCGAAGATAACAATAAGATCCAAAATGAGAATTTAATATTCACTATTCACTATTTCATGAAGCAAAAGTAGTCCAGCGCCCTTCATGAGTTCTATTTGGTACTAATAAAGAACTAAAAACTCAGAAGGTGCGCATCACGAGCTAAAGGCAGTGTCAGGCAGTTGTCGTGTAGCACAAAAATGTTGATATGAAGGACGACTTCCATGAGGTGGTAAAGAACGGAAAATTCGGTGGTCCTCTTCACATTATGTCAAGTGTGTGTATACACAAAAAAGAACAAATAATAGAAGGACCACTTGCCTGCACTCGCCTGCATATGGCTTTCTTCATATCATCGCCTGATTCAAAACTGAGCCGATGGCGTTGTTCCTCATGTTCGAGCGCACGGGCGTTGGCACGACCGCGTTCACCGCCATTGCGGGCAAATGCTCTCGCTGTTGCTGCATATTATCCGGTACACCGGCTGCTGGGGCGAACTGGTCGAAGTTGCTCAAGAAAGACTCAATACCATCGTTCCCGTTTTGCAGATGCTCCTGCTGTTGACGGGAAGGCATGCCCAAGATCGTAGAGTCTGTAGTACTGCTAGAAGTTGCTCCTGCCAGCACCATTGCTATCCTGAGTAAAAACGTACCCACACCAGAGTCAGGAAGGGGATTTTGCAACACAAACCTAGGAGTTTTGTGAGTCACGCATGACGAGTTGCACTCTGCAGTGTAGTGCAGGTTAGCAAGTGCAGCCGCGTCACAGATTCATCTGCTCATCCTGTTCACAGCATCACAAATTCCAAAACACGATTGAAAATGGCTCTCATGCGGATGCGCATTACAAGTCTTCCTGTCTTTGCAAATCTGCATTACAACTATGGTGTGGGGACGTTTTTACATAGGATAATCCCGGCAATCCGATCGCTGCTTACTTGTCCCTGGTAAAGGTCCACTGCACAGTTATTACCAGCTTCTTCAGTGCTTTTCTCTTCTGAAATTTCCATGCCGGGAATATGCGTTTCCAAGCCGGGGATCGTACTCGGCACAATGGTATGCATTGCAAACGTGTCTGGGTCTGGAAGGATCAGTCGAGTTTGGGAATAATAAAGAGCTGCATTGCATAACCAGCAAAAAGAGTCCACTTGGTGGTTGTGCTACGCGGAGCGGGCATTTCTGATGCGGGGAAGGCATCAAGCAGCCCTCCACAAATCTGTGATGCTAGGGCATGCATCACAGAAGTCATGACCATGGGCATATGCCAAATACTGACTCTTCCACCAGGGCGCTAATTTGCGACGCATAAATGGCGTTCCGGACGCGTGCGTTCCCGCCTCCGTCGAGAAGATCGTCAATCTTGTTCTTGTAATCTGGCTTTTGGTACAAGGGGTGAAATTCCTCTTGCACCTCCTCCCAGCTGCACTGCTGCCCGGGCGGGATAATCCCGCTACTACCAGAAGACAAGCAGGCGGATGAAGCCGACCCGTTAATGCCGGAACCACCACTACAACCTAGGCCGGTGTCTACCGTCCCCAGCAACTCGTCCGCCTGCCGTGCCGCAGCAGCATCCTCGCCGCCGAAGTTCGCGTCCCAACCCATGATATCCTTCCCGACATTCTCAATGGCACTCATCGCGCCCACGCGCTTTTCCCGCTCCTGAATCAGCCCCTGCTCCTGCATTTGCCGCTTCCGCTCCTCGTTGGCCCGCACCGCCAGCAGATGGTCGCGACTCTGTTCGTCCAGCCTCCGTGTGGTGTCCGCGGCCGCAATATAATCCTGCGCACGGGAAACTTTACCTTCGTCCGATGTTGAAAACTGTGTGTTTTGTGGAAGATTTTTGTCGTGACCTCGTGTTTTGTGGCCCATCATGTTGCTACTGTTGTTGGTATCAGGAGGAAAAATCCCCCCTCCCCATATCGAAAACGAAATTTGTGAAGCTGTATTTGAGTACACAAATCGACTTGTAATGCTAGGAGGCCAAGAGACGCAGCGGCGGCCTCGTTTGCAGGCAATTTGTAATGCTGTTTCCCACTTCCAGCTGCCCCCTTTCATGCTGAAGATGCAAGGTTTCCCCACGCCAACCAGCACTACAGTCCGCATCTTTTCCTGTCTAGCATGACAAAGCTGATTTGTGACCACAAATCTGCATCACAAATTTCTAGTTTGAATATGGGGTGGGCGGATTTTTCATTTTGATAGTTGGCCCTTGACATCATCCTTTGGGACGACGAGCGACTCAATTCCAGAGAGCCGCTTTTCGTTCTCTGTGGCGGCGGCAGGACTTTCGAATTCTTTCGCTCCCCAGGTCGCGGACGGTCACTGCTCACAGAATTCACCCTCGACGACCCGCCCGAATGCTGAAATAGTAAACCACCGCCGTGCGGCGGCTGCTGGAATTGCTGCTGCTCCCTCAGCCACTGCTGCTGGGCGAAGCTACTGGTAGAAGTAACACTGCTGCTAGAAGCCGCGCGGTTCTTTTTCACTCCTGACGTAAACGCATCATGTTGACGCTGCCCTACAAAGAACGACCCCGCTGCCGGACCAGCTCCACTCGGGGGCGGGAGAATTTCGCTCTTGCTGTTTTTTCGAGCTGCAGTGCTGGTGATTTGTTCTAGCTGAGGTTGAGGACTTTGCGAAGAAGAGCTCGACGGCTGGTGTTGAACTGCGCGCCCCGAATCGTTGTTCTCAACGTGGCCTCGGTTGTAGGTACTATTTTCGTCCGCACCAGGTGGAACAGCTGCTCCTCCTTCGGTCGTCGTCGTGTGGTGGTCCTGGCCGTGATCGTGTGGAGGTTTTTTGTCAACAACTTCCTGGAAGTTGTTGTTGAGGTTTTGATCCATCATGCTCACGACATCCTCGCCCGCCAGGGAACCGGTCTCAACGCCCGATCCCCCATGGATCGAACTTCCCGGCGCGGGTCCCTCGTCGACGTCGCTGCCCTGCACCTTGGTGCTTCCGGTATGGGATCGCATCTCCCCGTCTTCCTCGGAGGAGGTCCCATCGGACTCAAGTTGGTCCCCCTCAAATTCGAACCGATCGATGTACGCAATGGTTTGGTCTCTCCAGGCCACCATTTCCTGCTGCCACTGCTTCCGCGTCCTGAACTTATCTGCCCGCGGGGTGTCCGGCGGTGGTTCGGGGAGCCTGATAGATTGTTCAATTGTACTAGAGGAAATACTTCTAACATCTAGGGACTGGGAAGACTTACCGTTCTACCAATCGATCGATGTTGATAGTTCTGATTTTGTATCCACCTAAAATAACGATCTCTCACCCAGGATAGAACTTCTGAGCCTGGAGTTTGCGACCTTTGCGCGATGAAAGACAAAACACAAACAGTACTCTCCTGGTGAGAACGGTTCTTGATGACGTATTGCCCTGCGAATTTTCCTCCGACGCTTATACGGTGCTGTTATCGACTGCTGCAAATATCAAAGATGTGTCTCGGCTGGGCGGAATGGAACCCCGAAAATGATTTGTGTTCTTCTTCTTCATGCACAGATGACATTAAATCGAGGAGGACCGCAAGGACCCGAAAAAATGCACACCAGAAATCAGCTTGGCACTACACTGCAGAGCCAAGGACCTGACTCTCTTCTTCGTATGGCGGTCCTCCCGGCCTTTCCGCGAAACTGGTAAGTAACATAGAAAGCCGCTCTTGCTGCTCCCGCATGACAGAGTGTTTTCGTTCGGTGGAACTGTAGCTAGTGGAACATTTTTGCCGTTTCGAAAATTTGTGTACTTATGTTGTTCGGACGTTGTTCTACACCAGCTAGCGATCCGATCTTCGATATTTGCAGTTCATAGTACTGCTCTTGATAATATCCTGCAGCAAAATGCCAGCTCAACATCCAGTTGCGCATCCATCTGATGCTTTTTCTCCATTGATTTGTGGGATACATGAGGAGGAACGCAAATTCAGTTAGCAATCTATACCCTACAGATACCGTCACGAAAGCACCCGAAAGTGAATGAGCTCGCACATCAAAAAGAGCTACTTCACACGGGCACTACACTGACAGAACCAAACGGATGATGTGCTGGCATCGAACTGCAATGCATAAAAGTGGTCGATCTCGACTTGTCTGCCATGCACGACATGGCTTTCCAGCCGTCTGCTCTGTTCTTCCGGGTCCTCACTCGGAGTCGCCCTGTTATGAAATAGTGCGTGTTCTATAAAAAATGAAGCGAAAGTAAGGAATATTTTTGAAACATTACGAAGAGTTTTTACGTAGCTGCAGCTAACTCGTATTTGGCAGACTCATCTCTCTCTATTTTTATTCCTTTTCTGCCAACATCTGACGCTCAGCACACTTCCGTGGCGTTTCGTATAATTCCACAACTTGCTATTTGCTGTATCGGTGATATTAAAGCAAATTACCAAGTCGTGGTCGACGCAGCTAGACAATAAAGCAGTAAAATTCCGAGTACTGAGTTGCATCAGCTTGAGCTTCCGGCGCGTCGGGGGGCGGGTTACTATTTTCTGGGATCGTCGTCACCACATTCGCAGCCGAGGAGGATGACGCGCTAGAACTACTGCTGGCCGCGTCTCCATTCGCTGACGCGGCAGCTTCCCCTGTTGTTCCCACTCTGGCGACTTTTCCTCCTTGCCACGCCGGAGGCTGGTGCTTTTTAGTATTCAGGATGTTATTCTTGGGCTGATTATCATTTAGTATGTCCGGATCAGGATGTGCTACTCCTTTGATCATGGTCATCGTCTGTCCGTCCGTCCGCACCGTCCGCACAGGTATGGTCTCCGTCCAGGTCCACCAATCGTCCCAGTCGTCGTCCTCAGCATCTTCCTGATGCCAAGCAGCAGTAGCCTTGCTCGCCTTGATCTGTTGCTGCCTTTCCGCGTATTCCTCCCGCTTCCCGTCCGTATTCAGCAATACGTTCCAGGGCTGC
Organism: Amoebophrya sp. A120; assembly: GCA_905178155.1. NCBI lineage: Eukaryota > Dinophyceae > Syndiniales > Amoebophryaceae > Amoebophrya > Amoebophrya sp. A120. Next base: position 2,954,627 of record CAJINV010000013.1, on the reverse strand, counting down.
AACACCGCGCCCTTGATTGGGTACAGCGCTTTCCCCTCGTTCAGGTGGTCGCCTGCTTGTTTCACATAATTTTCGCCCCCGTTAGAACCAGTTCCGGTCCCGCCATGCATCTCGTCGTCGACCTCAAACTCGCCGTCTTTGGAAACCAACCGTCCCGATTTCTTGGGCATGGGGAAAGATAAAGAAGTAGAAGTAGCATTATTATTATTCTCTCCACTGCGTTGGTGGATCAAGGCAGCTGCCCTTTCTCCTTGTGCAGCGTGCGGATCGATGCGCCGGCCGTTTTCGTCCACTTCGTACTCGTACTGGTTGTTATAGTAGTCCTGTTCGTTGTAAGAGTTCTTGTAAGCACCGTACTGCCCGTAGTTGCTGTGCGAACCAGCCGCGTTGTTCCTCTTCCCGTGCTGTTCTCTGCTCCGCTGAGCCTGTTCTCTGCTCCTTTGCTTCTGCTTCGATTTGGTCCGGCCGCGAATCCGCTCGGAGTAAACGCCCTTTTTCAACCAACGGCTTCCTCCTCCTTGGCCAACGTTGCGGTCGTCGTTCTGTTCTTGAAACAGATCCGAAGGCGGGTGAAGTGGGTGCGCATTACAACCGCCGCCCCCGCCCACATTGTTCCCCGCCACGGAGCTCGAAGAACTGCCAGGGCCTGCAGTATTGCCAAAGAACGTCGACCAATTGTTGTTGCGCTCCTTCGACCGCGATCTTCGGCGGCGCCGATGTTTCCCATATCCGCGACCGTGATTCTGCGCAGCGCCGCGGTCTCGCAGCATATTGGAGTCATCATCGCGTCCCCCGCCTGCTCCGTGACTGCTGTACGGTCCGTTCCTGTGCGAAGCATTATCAACAAACAACTCGCTGTTATCTCTGCTGTCCTTCCTGACCCCGGCAAGGCCCCCGAAATACCCACTAGTGGGCTTGTAGGCCGTGTTCTTCTTGGCATTTTTCCGGTTTACTTGCCTCCCACGATCGTCGTCCTCGTTTTGCATCATCATTGGTTGCGCGATCGAGTTCGCGACGCAGGAGGGTAGGGGAATCGCCGGCTCGTGGCTTTCCTGCTCTAACGAATCCTGATGCTGCTGCGCGTTCTATCGTAAGGAAAAATCCCCCCTCCCCATATTGAAAACGTATCCGTCTGAAAATTTGTGATGCGCATTTGTTACCTCAAATCCTGTCTGTCTTGCAAGAAGGCAAGTCCAGAGAGCGCCCCGCATTTCGCATGCGGTTTGTGATGCTGTTGGGCTTAGAGCATACACGTTTGCCATGCTAGGCGCCTACGTCAAAACCTCGCGACTGAGGCTTGACATATGCCTGCAGTCCTCTACTGCAAGACAAATCTGATGCGTGTACGGAAATCCAGCATCAGAAACTTCGTTTCGATATGGGGAGGGGGGATTTTTCCTTATGATACGTTCTGCTGCTGCTTCCGCTGCTGCTCGAACCGTTCCTTCTGCTGCTGCGCTTTCCGTATCCTGTGCAAAAGAAGTATCGCCCTTGTTATAATCGCAATCTTGCACGACCACAGGTGTCTTTGTTTAATACGTATTATTCCAGCATGACAAACTCCATTTTTCGAAAAAAATTGTAATGCAATCACTACCAGTACAATACTCCTGCAATGCATATTCCGGGTCCGGAGATCCCTCTGCTGATCAAACTTCGCCCGCTGCTCCGCGAGTTTCTGCTGTCGGGTGGTTTCTCTCTTCTTCAACAGCTGCTCCTTTCCTATGTTCAAATGGGTCAGCCTTCTTCCTTCAACCTGCCAGCGTTTTATTTTTTCACAATTTTTTTTCCGAAGATAACATCATAGATACAAAGTGCATATCAAAAAGGCGAAATTTATTCATGTGCACCATACCAACGAGAATCAGCGGACGAGCGCTATTTCGTCTCATTCCAAAAGTACTTACTTTTATGCTTATGCCTTAAGTACCTCCGCCACCACTTCCTTCGGCAGCATCGCAATCCCCGTGGCCGCGGTGCTACTTACTGCAGCGCTATTTGTTTCGACATCGTTATCGTTTTCTTCCACCACGACCGTGCTATCCTGCACGAAATTTTCCCCCTTGCTCGGTGACAACACGTGGTCCCAAGCGGAGGCGTTGCTGTTGAAATCGGATGCGGCCGCTTCGTTGTCCGACGAGAGATCATTGCCCATGTCAACTACGACACCTCCGTCGCCATTCTTTCCCTGCCAGGTGCCAGGACACAGTTCTTTGGCTGAATCTGTCTTACTCCTGCTCTTGATTTCAGCTTCGTCTTGCTGTTCTTCGCCTTTCATAGTTTCCGCGTCTTTCATTTCTACGTCAGCAAGGTGCACGTCGTCTCCTCTCTCGATGACCTTGACGCCTTGGAGCTTGGTATTTTCGTCACTTCCGCTGCTTCCCTGCTGCGCGCCGTGGTCCAGGATCACATCATCCTGCTCCTCGTCCACGGCGGCGGCGCCGCCATTGAGGCTTTTCTTAGTAACTGTTGTACCTTCGGAGTCCTTCTGCTCGTCGGGCGAAGTTTTTTGTGTCACCACCGCAGGGGCGACGTTATTTTCCTTCTCTTCTTTTACTTTTTTCTCCAGCAGGCCGCCGCTCTTCTCGACGTCCTCGTCCGACGACGAAATGTTATCCTTTTCCCGGATCTCCTTACATCTTTCTTCGATATTCTTCTTACACTCTTCCGACAGCTGCGCTGGCGGTTCTTCCAGGTCTTTACTCGCTTTCCGCGCGTTGTTGACAGTCGTTGTGTCTCTGCTCCCCGCCGGGAAGAGTTGTTCCTGGTCTTCCTCATTATTGAAGTTCGGCGAAGACAAGTGGCAACTGCTGTCCTCGTTCCTGTTCACCTCCGACAACCGCCGCCCAGCTTTATTGTTTCCCTGACCGCGACTTCGCTGTTTATTCAGGCTCCCATTGATGGAGGTGTTTTTCCGCGTATTCAACAACATTTGAGCTGCACCTGTTCCCCGCGCCGCGGCAGCCTTTGCCGCTCCATGACTGAGCGGCACCAATGTCCCTCGCTTCGGGGCGGCCGTGGCAGCTTCATTCATCCCCGAATACGGTTGAATGTTTCCGCTAACTCCGCCACGAACGCTGTTGTTCTGCGGCACTACACCTAGTAGTGTCATATTCCCACCTGTAGACATCATTGAGCCCGCTTGTGCAAGCCCCTTTTTGCCTTTTTTATTTCTTTTACCCGCCTTTCTGGGTGAGCAATTCGAGCTGTCGCGGCAACTCGGGTTTCGTTGCCCGGGTAGTCCACCCTGCACTTGTGGATTTGCTCCGACTCTATCGTGGTTCCCCGCGATCCCGTTCTTCGAGAGAATGTTTTCCAAAAGAACCGAACTGTCTTTGGTCTTTGACATCTTTGTGGCTTTTCCGCCCACCAAATTATGATCCGGAGCAAAATCATGTCCGGCTCCTGATGAAAACGCCTGATAGGAGGACATGTCCGCACTCATATTAACATTCCGGCGCATCAAAGAGGAGGTAGACGCGACCCCGCCGCTCCTGCTCGTTAATGACACCGTAGCGTTGTTTTTGTTACTGAAGAGCAGGTCGCGCGGGTGATCTAATTGCGTTCTGATGCTGCTGTTCACGACGTGCTGTTGTTGCCCTCCTGCTCCGCCACCACCGCCACGATAATCCACATCCATGCTGCCTCGCCTGGACGGATACCGCTCGCTCTCACCATGTCCCCGCGAGGAGGCGCCCTGCTGCATTCTACTTCTGTAAAAATCATCGTCTGGCGGGTAATTCGTGCCGCCGACGCGGCCCAGCCGCCGCTGTGTCGCCTCGCCCCGGCGGTTGTAGCGGTCGTGCTCACGGTCACGACGCTCGTGGTAAGAACTTTTGTCATAATTATCATACCTGCACGAGTTGATGTTCCCTCGCCGCGGCCCACCCGCACGGTCTCGGCTCTCGCGGCTCCGCTTGTTGCGCCCCCGATCGTGAAGATCTTCGCCACGTGAACTGTAGGCACCACCTCCAAAGTGAATCGCCGCAGTACTGCAACTTTTATTCCGCCGTCCGCCGTTTCTATTTCTCGAGGAGGAGGAACCCGAAGAGGAAGAAGACTTTTTTCGCTTCTTGTTCTTTTTCTTTTTCTCCTTCTTATTCCGCTTGTTGTGGCGGTTTCTGCCGCTCGCGGTACCATGAGTTGTAGAGGCTTTATTATTGTTCTTCCGCTCCTTTTCTTTCCGGTCTCGTTTCTTGTCCCGCTTGGAACAAATCGTGGCGGATTTCTTGGCACGGGGATCCTTGGAGGGGGACTTCTGCGAGGAGGAACTCCGACTGGACGAAGAAGACTTGGATGACGCACTGCTCTTGCTCTTCCGCCGCCGCTTTTTCTCCTTTTTCCCCTTACTAACTGACGAACTCGATGACGAGGATCCTCTACTTCGTCGCGAACCGGATGACGACGACCGTGAGGAACTTTCTTCATCGCTACCGGATGAACTACTCGAGGATCTCCCGCTATGATCGTTTTTGTCTTCGCCGCCACCTTGTTTGTTCCCGGCGCTCGAAGCGGCATTGAATTTTTGCTGCCGATGACCCCGCTCATCATGCTGAACTTTATTCTTACCGCTGAAAGATGAAATGGAGCTGTTCGGGCTTCCGTTCGGAGTGGAAAGTTCGTAGTTTTCCTTCAGATTTTTACTGCTAGTACCCCCGCCCAACCCATTCATTGCGTCGTCCGGTGGCGACATCGGCTCGACCACACCCAGGGCCGGGGTTTGCAGGAAAGAGGTTTGCTGCGCGTTAGTGGAGTAGTACAAGGAATTGCTGCCATTTGCGGTTGCACCACCACGACCCTGGTTCAGCACGATTTCCCCCCGGCTCGGACAAGAACCATCTCCAGACGCACGATTCTCAAGGAAGTCCGTCACTTGGGGCAGGTACAGCTGCGGCGGGGCGTCTTCCTGCTCCACCGTGGTGGAAGAAATCAAGTGCGGACAACTACTACTCGCGTTGTTCTTTTCAGCATTTTCAACATTGCCAATAGTTTTATCGTCGCTGTTTTTGTCCTCCTGCTTGACTACAGTTCTACCAAGATCAGGGTTCTTCGCATCCTTACCGTTTTCCTCTCCCCCTGGACCGCAAGCAGCGGACTCTTCATCTTCGTCTGTCAAAGTCGTGGAAAATTCTTTCAATTTTCGTGAGCATTTCGAAGTACGTTTAATGCCACGTGCGCAAGTACAACGCATGCATAAGTATCAAAAGCAAACATGCACACATCAGAGTTCTGAAAGCAACGCGGTAAGGAATTTTAGTGTAAAAAACTTGTACCATCAGAGGCATCGAGGAGACACGTGTTGTCGATCCAACTTCGATTGGGGCCGTCCTGTTGCGGCGCTATTCCCGCATGTAGTTCTTGCTGATCCCCTTCCGCCGGAGGCATCTCTTGGTCCTCGCCGCGTTCGCCTTCCTGCTCACGTTCGCCATCCCCCCCTCCGTCGCCGGAAAGCGAAGTATCCGGGACTTCTTCTCTCGCGGCCATGGTCTCGTCACAGCACGAGCAAGTTCGCTGTTTTTCACGCAACAGCACTTGAAGCCGCGAGGCGGAGCCCTGGCGCTGAAAATTGTTGATGTGTGGTGCTTCTAAAGGATTCCTCTACTTACTACCTGGCGTAGTATATATGAAGACGGTGCAATTTTTGCTCCGAGGATATCAAAATAGGCCGTCACACTACCACGTCGGTGCCGGTGCCTGGCCCCGCTCCCGACGCTGGTCAGCAAACCAAATTATTTGATGAAGGATGTGTAAGAAGAACGACAGGCACACGACGCTGGTACTTCTTCTATCAACGTGGTTGTGCGTGTAGTTACTCCGCTTTCATCGCCCAAGAAAGTCAGGGACTTTCGGTGCCGCCAAGATCTTCGATGCCGGAGTTGGACAAGAAAAAATTGTCAATTGCGAAGTGGAAATTTCTTCGCCGAAGATGAGAATAAAGAACGAACAACCATATCGCCACGTGGCCTACAGTATCTTCAATTGTTCATCTGCTCACGACTAAAACGTTGCTTTGTGTTTGTGCCGCCAAGAACTTCGCAAGAAATGCAAATGTCTGTGGCCTAGTAGTTAAGTATTGTCGGGATGCTGCTACTAGATGGTGTTAATCTTTCCACGTCGCTACTAGCTATTACGTCTACTTCCGTCGATGGTGTACTTAGAGAAGATTTGATTTCTGATGTATGTCCTTGAGAAGCCACAATTGAGGGCTTGTTGCTGTGTGTTTCTTGGAGGAGGAGGTCTTTCTATGTTTCACGCACCGTGGCTTGTCAATAAAATCTATATGGCTATACATGACGCGGGCTCCAAAGATCAGAAGTACGATCAGATCTTCGCGGTGGCGGAAGCAAAAAATATGTCTCCAAGCCGCACCGGTCATGACATGGAACAGTTGCTGTGCGCGCGCCTTCTAAGTAGGTTGTGTTGCAAGAAGACTAGTAGTGCCAACTACATCTTTCTGCATCGCAAGTTTTACAACAACCGGGATGGAAGTTTGTACGTCCCTACTGGTCCAAAGTTTCTGCAGTATTACACGTGCGCAAATTGATGACTTGCTGGGTAGTTTCATCTCGCTAGATTGTACTTGATGTTCTTCGATGCATATTTTTATCGCAAGATAATGTTCTGATGTCGTTGAGTAGTGCGCAAGCGTGCGTCAAACTAGGAACAATTGGCTCAGCAGGATTTTCCTGAACACCTCAATCGCCTGCCTCGCCTCGTAACCTCTTTCCCACAAACCGCAGGCTGCAGTCGCTGCCTGGGCGACTCTCACCCAATTTTGTGGCGTTCTTCGACTTCGTTCGTTCTATGTCGCTTTGTTGTTGAAAAAATGTTCTCGTGTACATACACGACAAGTGGCGCGTTCATTATATCTGTAATCGGAGTGTCTGTGTATTCTAGCATTCTCCACAAGTACTTACTGCTGTTGATGTCTTCCAAAATTCAAAGTTTGCAATTCCAAATTTTTGGCAAAAAAGTACAATTTTTGGCCGCTTGCGTTCTTGAATATTCCCATATGCAAATCATTCTACTCGCCTGCAATTTGTCATCAAGTGATCAGGTGTACAGCCTGTCAGTTGTGTAAATCTTTCTGGTATTCCCTAGAAGCAGAGATAAAATCGTTGAATCTATTGCAAAAAAAGGTTCTATCGAGTTGTGGTTGTCGCACTTGAGTTCTACGTATAGATGTGGATAAATGTGGTTTTGTCTATTGGTACCTCGCAAAAAAAAATGGTCGTTGCATGTGGTATTCGAATTCGTATCACGAATCTTGAGGTCGTAAAAGCAAGCGAAGGCACATGACTACTTGCGCATGCATTTGAAAAAGCAGAGCAATTTTCTATGTACACTTTCCCCTTGAGTTTTTACTTTTCCCAGCTGCTTTAATATTTCTTCATCTTCAATCATTCACTTCTCCCATCAATTCCGCCGCATCACTTCGAGCGCGCCGACGCGTAAGAGCAGAAACCGGTCCTCTGACAGGGAACAGGCCGACCGCCACTCGGGATGATGAATTGTAGTCAGAAGTTTGAAATCCGTTTGCTGAAACGTTCTTACAGCGCTGCTCGCAGAGCCAACATCCTCCTCGACTTCATTTCTCTCCCTTCCGAACACGTAGGTTCTCCTGGACTTGTCGTGCCACAGCATCCGGTCCTGGCCGGCAAAAATCCCGAACTTTATCTCCCGTAACGGAAGCTTGGTCTCCTCAAAAGTGAGCGGGAGGGAAAGAAATCGCGACTTCGGCTTGTAGTAGACTTTTCCTGGTGGGTCGTCGTTGGGGGAATTCAATATTTCTTCCTGGGGACTGCTGCGCCTTCTTGCAGCAGATACTTGTTGTAGAAGTTGTTCCTGCTCTACTTCTTCCGTGCTGTTCCCGTCTCTTCTTCTCAGCAGCTCGTGTGGCAGTAGTACGTCGCGTCTTCTCGACAGATTACTAGCAGTTGAGGACGAAGTAGAACTGTTTGGATGATCCGAGGCAGGAGCTGCTGCAGCAGTCTGAAGATCTTGTTCCTGCCCCTGTGCTGTTCTCACATTTTTCGCAGAAGAGGGCGGCCCGTGTGGCGCAGCTGCTCCTGCTGGTGGTCTTACCTTTGGTTTGGTTTGGTGCTGCGACAGCCACAGCAACAGCCCCTCGTTATTTTGCTTTGTCTTCACTGCCATCAGCATATCATGGTCGTAGGGTCTTGTGCTCCAGCTACTTCCAGCACCCACCTGCCCGTCCCCAGCTGCACGACCGCCGTGACTGTAAAGATGCCCGGGGAACGGCAGCAGCGCCTCGGCGCGCTTTTCCGCCCGCCGCAACCCGCCCCCGGCGAACTCCACTTTCGTGGTTTTGCTGGAAAAGGAAGACGTTGACCTCCCGGTGGCATGATCGTCCCCCGCCGTGTTACTCCTGCACCTCGCAATGCTCCCGTTGGCGAACAGAACTAAAACGTCGCAGGAAGTCTTCTCCAACGAGATGGACACGATCTCCTTGCCGAAAAATTCGCAGCTCTTGTGCTTCTGCAAGTTCGTCTGCCGGCTCACAGCGTCAATATCGCTCTCCTCGGGGAAGTACACGGAGAAGGCCGTTGCTAAGACCATGCGGCCGCACTCCGCTCGGCAAGCCACGTGGCGGAACACCCCGCTGTGCAACCCTTCCGCGAAAAACCGGAGGGAGGGTTTGTGATAATTACTATTTTGCGGTTGGACGACTGGAAGAGGCGGTAGCGTTGCCTGCTGAGCTGCATAAATGGCCTCTTGTCGTGGCGGCCTTGGTTCGGATAAATCCTCGCCCACGGAGTTAGTATTTCTCAGGTGAAGATTTCGCAGTACCTGGCGATACTGCAGGTTCGGAGCCTCTTTCGGACCTTCTGCTCCGGTGGCGCCTGCAGAGTGGTCCCTCCCACCCATCCCGCCGAACCTGCCCAGGGCCGGCGACGAGAAGGGTGTCGTGTCTGGCGTGGACTGCGGCGTGCTGTTTTCGAAAGGGGACAACACCCCACCAGGAACAGAGGCGCTCGGGTTCTGGTCTTGGTAGGTGGTTTTCATCAAAGTACTACTAGACGAGATCCCCGGCGCGCCGAACAGATTTGACAAGCTTTTCCTCCGTTGCATAAAAAACCGCCCGCTCTTGCTCTTGCTCTTGCTCCTGTGCTCCTCGTGCTCGCCGAAGCGAGGCGAGTGGGGGGAAACGGGCGCGTTGGTGAAGTAAACCACGTTGCTGCCGGACTGATCGATCCGTTTTAAAAGCTCGATCACGTATTTCTCCGCTTTTGTCGCCGGCTTTTTCATATTGTGCAGCTGCTGTTCCTGAGACGATGCTGATCTTGATCGTGATGCGTCTTGTACATCAGAGGAAAATAAGAAAGAACCTGTACTAGTTCCGTCACTATATCTCTGATGTTGCAACTCCTGCGAAGCGTCGCATTCGTCTTCTTCGTGCAGCAACTTTACCTCGTAGAAGTCTTCCACGCGGAAGTTGCTGACCTGTTCCAAGATTTTGTCCGCCGACCTTTCGTTTCTCAAGGCGATAAGTTTCTGGTCGTCGTCGCAGAAATAGGCACGCAGCAAGGATTGAATGGTCAGCACAATGTAGGCGAGCAGCAGGAGAAAGGACACCCCGTTGAAGATCCGCAAGGGGAGCGCGGCGGCCTGCCAGGCGGCCCCGTCGTCGTAGGTTGTCCCCAACCCGTTGCACACGATGTCGATTTCCTTGCCGAAATCTGGGGCAGAACACGGTACTTTTCGCAACTTGTAGTGCAACCGCTGGCGCTCTGGTGGCTTGCTGGCAATAGCGGCGTTGCTTTTGATATTCTCCTTCTGATGTGTTGTAGTTCCGTGTATCTCGTCTTCGCCACGAGCTGCTGTTTGGTCAGTCTTTCCTACTTCTCGCGAATTTCCTGCTGGTGCTGATCCAAGCAGCTGGCACGTGCGACCAAATTTTATTTTTTCTTTCCCTTTGCCAGTGGAAGAACCATCCTCGCCTACAGGCGGGAGCGCTTTCGGCTTCGCTTTCTTATTCTTACCGTACCCCGCCGCGCTTACTTCTATCCCCGGCACTTGCAAGTACTTCTTTTGCACCGCGGTTCCGGCAAGCACTTTACACTCCCGGTCATCAACATCTTCTATTTGTCTCTCTAGAGGCCCGTCTTCGTAGCTGTTCGCTTCTGCCTTTATTTCGTCGCAATTTTCTGTTCCCGTGACATTGGAGGGCTCTTCTAGCGTGGCATTTTTTTCCGGCACCACCGGCCTGATGTTCATCGTGTTTTGACTGGACGAGGACGCAGCTTCGCCTATGATTACACTTTCCGCTCTTCCACTCTCCTCTGCCTCGCACGAGGCTATCTGCCGCCTCCGGGAAACCACATTTGCTACGCCGGCAACAGAGCTTCTCCGACTGGTGCTAGTTCCACTGGCTCCTGGCTTTTCGTGTGAAGAATGAGAGGAACTTCGGTCGTCATCGGTGAAAAGTGTTGCCGGCGGCGACGCGAAGGGAAGAACGGTCAGTCGGCTGTCGAATTTTGCGTCTTTCAGATAATTCTCGTCGTACTCCTCGTCTGCTGCGTACACGATGTTGATACTCTTATTTTCTGGCGAACCTCCGCTTCGAAGTTCATCCTCTGCCGATGTCTGCGACGACAGCAACGCCGGCTGCACGGTCGTGCTGCCTCGCCGGAGCGGAAACTCCGTTTCTTCACCACTTCTTGCTATTGGTGGCGTTGACGGCTCTCGTCCTTGAGAGGGCGCAGCTAGGTGGAGATCCTCGCCAAACAACAACGGATGGCTCTTACTCATACCGAGCCGAGAAGAGTCTTGATGATCAGCCTCCGACGATGAACTCGGCGAATTTGGCCCAGTTCTAGCATGGAGATCTTCACTCTGTGCGGACATTACCCCGTCTTCCGAGGAGAGTCGGCGACGGCAGGAGTTCGAGAAAGGGTCAAAGTCACTAATTTGGATCGTCATATCGAAAGTGTTGTTGTTCAGCAGCTGGGCTCGCTGGTGGTCTCGTGCCATTTTGGATCCTGCAGGAGAGCAGGAGGTCTCGTCACGTGGAAGTTTAGGACTAGTTTTTGCACCTCCTGCTGGTGTAGAATTCGTTTCTCCTTCGTCCTCTGTAATAACTATCTCGTCCTGCTGGTTGATGTTCCCTCCGTCGCTACTAGTACTTCTAAACCCACCAGGTGTATTAATGCGCCTGTTCTTTCTGTTCCTAGTTCTTTTCGACGTGGTCCCACCCTTTGATGGCACACTATCCACCCGTTCTTTTTTTATCGGCGTCTTTCTGGTGTTACTTATACTTTCGTCGTCCCTGTCGCCTGCTATGTTCTTTCCTTTCTGGTTTTCAGCATGGTCTACGATCAAGCATTTACTTTTTTCCAGTCCTGTATCCACCCCCAGTGCGGCCCGCTCTTCGTCCGAACTGTTGTGCATCAGAAGAATTTCTGAGTACAGGTTGCTATTCGACGAGTTTTCGCTGGAATCGGCGTTCATCCGAATAACTTGGTTGTCCTCTTCGTCTACTTCTCTCCTGCTTCTCCTGCTAAAGCTCCTCCTACCACCTCTTTCCTGACTTCGCCTCGGCGGCGGGCTAACCACGGACACCGGGAACTGCAGGGAGTGGTAGCTACCGCCGTAGTAGTTTCCCCCCGCGCCATACGTGGTGCAACTGGAGGAACTGCCGCCCGTGCGGTCGCGAGTGCTCCCGCCCGTGTTCGACCCGCTGGCCTCGGTGATCTGCTCGAGCAGGTGGTTGGATTCATTGTCGCGGTTCGTGGAGCTTCTGGATTCCGATTTTTGCAGTAACAATCTTTGCTCACTTCTGCTCCCAAGAACTCCTTCTCGTCCAGTGCTGGCTGCAGTCTTGTAGTTCAAAACGTCGATGTCGGTGTTCAACATCTCTTCGCCTGCGCGGCCTCTTGACGTGCATGTGGCTTCTTTCGTAGTTGTTGTTGTACCTTTTTCTGCAACAACTTCTGCCACAAGAGTAGAGCTATTTCCGCCTTCATCCAGCACTGCTGAAGCAGAAATCATCATCCGACTTAAACACGACTCGACGTGTTGCAGCCCGTTCTCCAGCAGTCGCAGAGTGGCCTCCACATCGTCCTCCGTGATGACAAAGCTGGCATTCTCACTGCTTGCATGTGCCTGAGCAGAATCCGTTCCATAATCTCCGGCAAAGTAAGCGTCCCCGTCGACGCCACAGTAGGTCTGGAACCACAGTCCCGAGTACGCATCAAACCCGTTTACTTCGACGAACCGCTTTTCCGGCACTTGAAACGGTTTCACCGCCAATTGTGTAGTAGTAGGGGTTGTTCCCGATGCATCTTCAGACTGATCATCTACAACTGATACAATTCTCGCGCACACTTCCTCTACAGCATTCTGAAACTGCGCATACATCCGACCCAGCCTTCCGTGCCACAGGTCCAGATGTTCCTGCTCCGGGTCGTATTTCTCCACGAATTTCAGCCAGTAACTCACCTCCTGGAGCACGAACACCCAACTGGTGTAGTAGTCCGCGGCTGACGCAATTCTGTTTCGAACAAAGCATGGCTCTAATAGACGATTTGCTTCGTGTCCGGAAGACCACGATGTTTCGAAAGTAGACGCCGCTGCGATGATCTCCCGTGCCGTGTGGGGCGCGAAAACAAGCAGCACCTCTCCGGTGTGTCGAAATTGCTCCTGGTGTGTGTCCCGAAGGTAGAAAGAATCACGGCCTCTTAATGCGGTTTCTCGGCCGTCCGCTGCGTTCTGGTTATAATTTCCGAGTAGAGATTTCTCTCGCCTGTCGGGTGATACTACTAGAGCTTCTGTCGCCTCGGCTGCTTCAGCGAACTTTTTACCAGCTGCAGCATGATCATGCGGCCTGGTTTTGCTGGTGGTTGTTTCAGCTAGAACAGCAGAGGCTGATGCCTCTATCTCTGTTTCTCGTCCACTGGAATTAGAATTATCATTCCCGGTTCTTTCCGCTCCCCGATTAAATAAATGCTGGTCCCGGCGGAGGTGCTCTTCTTCATCCCCAGCTGCACGCGTGGGACCTCTGCTGCTGCTACTTGTCCCCGCAGACCTGAACACGCTGCTCAAATCCGGGAAACAGGTCGGCGTTGTGTTCAAATGGTTTTGAAGGGAGGAAGATGCTGTAGGTTGTTTTCTTAATTCATCATCTGGCGTCGTTTTATAATTACTACTACTTCCGAAAATCTCCGCCTCTTCCTGAACCACCAAAGCCCCGGCTAGCAGCTCCTTCGCGTCCGCACTTTCGAAGAATCGTCCGTGCTGCTTCTCGTGCGCCAAGTGGATCAAGTGCGACACCGCCCGGTCTGCCTCGCTTCCCACGACGGGGGCGACCGGGATTGCGCATGGAGCATGGAGATATTGCACCGCGGGAGTGTTGGACCGCGCCTCGAACGGAATTTCTTGATTTGGGAGGGTTGTTTTTGTGTAGTTGTCCACCTCTTTTGTACTTATCATTGTTCCACTAGTACCCACACTGCCTGTGCTTCTACCAACCACCGCGGTCGAAGATGTACCTAGACCCGGTGCTGGTCGGTCTTGCGAAAGGTTTTCCAAATCGGAGCCACCAGCATGTTGCGGATCTCCCTGTATTAAAACGCCGGCTCCTCCTCTATTCGCCCGCATCCGCTGGAACAACGCAAACGCCGCGGACCCGAGACTGGCCGTGGCCTTGACGACCGTGTCGAACACGGCAGAGGCAAGCGTTTGATCATTCCTGCGGCCGGCGTCTGATGAGTCACCCGCATTGGGACGATGCGAGGAGGAGGTGGCCGTTACTCCAATCTTATTCCCAGCTGTAGAGGAGAGAGCGAATTTCTCGTCCATTCTAGCTGGCACACCGCCTCGCAAACCTACACCTGCCTCGAGGAGCTGCGCGTTGTCCACGCCCGGTATTGGGGCTTTTTTGTTGTTGTACTTGGAAATATCACCTCGGGTCGTACTAGAAGTCGCGCCCCTGTTTATGTCTCTGTGCTCTTCCTCTCCTCGAACAACAGAGTAGTTCCCCGGAGTTGGCGGAGCCATCTGGTGGTAGAAGAAATTCGCGGGCGCATCCTGTGTAAAAACGTCCCCACCCCAGAGTCAAAATGGTGGCTTTGCTACAGAAACGAACAAGTCTTGGCTCCTGTCGCGCATGACAACTTTTGGCTCGCAGTGTAGTCATCCTGTTTTTTTAGCTAGTGCAGCTGCAGCATCACAAGTCGACGGACATTATATCCTGGCTCTACCCTGATAAACTACCAGATAGCATTTGAAGCTTGCAGATTTGTACGACAAGTCTGAAGGTGGGGACGTTTTTACACAGGATAGGGCGGCGGCCCCACACCGAGTGCCAGGTCGGCGCGCCGCCACGCCAGGGCGTCCATGTAGGCGACGGAACGGAACCGGGTCGGCAAATGGGCGCGCCGCTTCACCCGCTCGAAAAGCAAGGGGTGGTGTTCCTTCGCTCGCACTTGAGGAGCGCAACTCGTGGACACCATAGTTCTTGTCCTGGCGTGCACAGAAGAAGCTGTAGCCTTCTCATCGTTTATATCCGTCATCTGCAAAGGAAACCCCGTTTGCGAGCTGGCGGAACGGTCGGCTTCGGCAGGTGGCGCAGAGGTGGAGGTGTGCGCTTTTCTGTTCTTGTCACCTCGGGCGCCAGCAGATGAAGCTGATACAGTCACGCCCGCGTCCTGGTTGTTCCCGTCCCAAGAGCGTTGCTGTTGCTCCTGCAGCGGATTCAGATTCAGTTCATGTCTCTCTTGTAAATAACCTTCGTTGAAATTGACATGCAATCCGAAAGAATGCGCGCCGAAGGTGGGACCACCATAGCCGCTGTCCGGTTCGCTCGTTTCCGAGGACCGCAGCAGCGTAAAACTGTTCCGCGCTTTTGAAAACAAAGACTCCCGGCTCTTCTTTCTCCTCCGGGCGGGAACGACGATTTTCGCGGACCCCCTTCTAGCAGTGGCGGGCACAAGTAGAGAACTACCAGAAGGGACGACGAGCCGCGAACAAGTAGAATTCTGCTCTTCATGACGCCCCGGCAAAACAAGCAGTTCACGACGTTCCTCCGGCGGGCCGGCGTTCAGGTCTACTTCACTCGTCTCCGGAATTTTGTCCAGTTCTTTCCTCTGCCCTGGAGCAAGATGGTGGATTTCGACGAAGTTCGGGGACCCTTCTTCCGTTTCCTCCACGTAAAAGTCTTCGTCTTCCTCGCCCGCGGGCTGCGCCAACACCACCACCACCACGGTCCAGGAAAACAAGGTGAACAGCTGCACGCCGGTGCACAGGTGGCGCATGACGAAGCGAAACTCCGGGTTCTGCGCGCTGTAGTCGCACCGCTCCAGAAACACGGCGCAGCAGTGGCAGCAGGACTCGCAGAAGATGCACACGTCGAACCAAAGGTGCCACCCGCGGCTGGCGCTGAAGTCCAGTTTCGCAACCGCGAGCTTGCACCACGCCAGGACGAAGACGGAGACGAAGGAAATGAAGGGGGACGTCTTGAAGTAGTACAGCGACGCATACAGGCTCGCGGCCGTCAGAAAGTACAGCGTGCCGGTCAACATGGCCACCCGCGCGTACGCGTCGTAGCTCTGCCAGTGCCGTTGCAGACAGCGATACTGGTCCAAGTGCGACGCCCGCACCAGAAACTGGGCCTGCTGGGGCTGCGAAAGCGGCGGGAAGGGGCGGGGTGGCAGATGAGACTGCGGGTTCTGCAATTCTACGTCTCCGTAGCGGGACGCTTCTGGCACTTCACCAGCGGCTCCCGTCTGCGCTGGAGTGGGCGCAGCGGAAAAATAAAGCATTTCTTGTTGCGCATGGTTTCGACTACGTACCGGCTGCGCCACCGCCGTGCTCTTGACGACGCCTGGTTTGGTGAAGCAGTGCTTCATGTGAATGTTTGCCTCCCCCAGACTGACGCGACGCTGGTTCCAGGAGAGGGCGGACGCCGCGTCGCCGTGCTCGCAGCTGGTGCTCAAACCAACAGCAGGCTGCTCATTGTGTACTGTAACCAGAGCTCGGCTCTCGGCATGTTCCTGCAATGTCGAGACAGTTCTCTTTTCTCCGATAGATGCGGTGGCGTTCGAAGCTCTCAATGCAGGCACGCCAGCTCCCTGACCTGGCGCGTGTTTCACTTGTTCCGCCATGTGGTGTATGGGGCAAGAAGTGGCGGACGGGCCGACCCCTGCTGCGGACGCCACGTAGTCCCGCCGACTGGCTTCCTCCGCGATTTCGTTCAAGAAACAGTGCTCCATCCCGTCGGGGTGGTAGTGGAATAAATCGTTGCTCCTTGTTGCAGCCGAGGACAGTGCCCCAAAAAGTGGCTCGCATTTGCGATCTCTCCTCCCAAGAATCGTGGTTTTCGTTTCATCTTCTGCGCCGCAATAGGTCAGTTGATGTTGTTCCGGTGCGTTATCTTTATGAAGCCACCTACTGTCGACCTCGTTGCCCACTCGGTCCACAAAGGGCACGCGCAGCGCCCGCTCGCCCTGCACCTGCTCGAAGTCGTAGTACTTGCGGCGCACCTGATCGACCTCGATCCCCGTGGGAAAGGACCGGAGCTGATTCGACTGCAACAGCAAGGACGTGGAACCCGAGGACGCGAGCACCGACGCGTGCAGCGCCAGCCAGGTGGCCAGCATCAGATACACGAAGGAGGCGGTCCAGGCGATGGAGTAGGGGAGCGTGATCCACTCGGGCGAGATCGGCACGCTGTGCTCCTGGTCTATCACGCAGAAAAAAAGCAGAGCACGCCATGTCTGTGATGCATAGAGCCATTGAAATATCTTCCGTCGTTCTGTGAGGTGTTCATCAGGAGCAGCAGGCTGTGTAAGTACGTATATTCATGACAGATAATCTACTTATTCCTGCGGCAACAATCCACGTGATCCTTTTCTTTTTTCATCATGTGTCTTGGCCTCTACAACTTCGATGCAGAATCGCACGACCAAACACGCGGTGCGAATTTTCTGCGGGATAGGGTCCTCCGTATAGGCGTACAGCATTTTCCCCTCAGAGAGGAAGGAGAAGAGCGATCCCAATTGCAGCACGCAGAACACGGTGTAGATGCCCATCTTGCTATCGAAAGGAAAAATCCCCCCTCCCCATATTGAAGTGAAAACTTCTGTTGCTGGATTTCTTTGTGTACACAAATCAGGTTTGTCTTGCTGGAGAGGACTGCAGACCCGTATCAAGTCTGAGTAGAGAGGTCTTGGCCTAGGCGCTTAGCGTGGCAGACGTCTACGCTGTAGGAGCAAGAGCATGACAAACCGCCTGTAGAAAGCGGCGGAGCCTGTGGGGTTGCCTTCATGCAACACAGAGACCATTTGTGGTCACAAATCAGAAACACAAATTTTCGAAAAAGTACGTTGTCAATATGGGGAGGGGGGATTTTTTCTTTTCATACTTGCTCGTGGTCATGTTCACCAAATTCGAAATGTCCTCGCGATGCAGCCACAGCCACTCCTTCCGGCCCCACTGGCGCTGCGTGACGCTGGCCTGCCGCATGTGGGTGTCGAAATTGTACAAATTTCGGTTGTGTCAACTGCAAACATGTCTGGGTCTGCCAGAATGCAGGATCTGTATTATTTATGCTGAACTTCCGTATTCCCGAACTCTGTAAATATGCATCGAGTTGTGGCAAAACAGTGCTGTCTCTGTGTCATGCAGCAATACCAATGCTCATCCTCCATGCGCGTTACTTACGCACCACAGGAACGTTCAGAGAGCTGTCATGCGTGGCTGCGTCCTGTAGAAGTTAACATATTGTCATTCACCTATGAGCCCCCGCGGGACAAGTTTATTCCAGACCGCCCAGACACATTTGCAGTGGATAGGTTGTAGCCCCAGATTATCCTGAGTAAACACGTACCCACACCAGAGTCAGGATGGGGATTTTGCAACACAAGCCGAGGAGTTTTGTGAGTCACGCATGACAAGTTGCACTCTGCAGTGTTGTGCAGGTTAGAAAGTGCAGCCGCATCACAGATTCATCTGCTCATCCTGTTCACAGCATCACAAATTCCAAAACACGACTGGAAATGGCTCTCATTCGGATGCGCATTACAAGTCTTCCTGTCTTTGCAAATCTGCATTACAACTCTGGTGTGGGTACGTTTTTACTCAGGATACAGATCTGCTGCGCCGTGGACGCGAGCGTGCCCGCAAACGCCGCGGTCACGAACTCCATCTTCTTCAAAACTAGCCTGCTTTACTGCTAGCACACTGCGACCTTTCAGTTGCCCAGAAGCGAATTCAATCGAACGAGTTTCATCCGGTAGTAATCGTCATTATTTTCCGACCAGAAATTATTTCTCGCTGATTTTATTTGCAATTGATGCACTCCTTGCTGGTCGCCCGGCTCCAGCTCCGCAAGTACTTCTTGTTGAGTTCAGTCGCACGTGAACTACCCGGCGAAGCCACCTTAGTCGGTTGGGCGAACGTCGGACTCTCCTTTGAGTGAAACCGTGTACTACGGGCGCGGGTAGGGAGAAGCAGATCCCGCTGATGTGGAGGTGGCTAAAAAGTAGTACTGTCCCTCTAGTTGTGAGAGTCCCTGCACATGATCAGCACACTCGAGGTTGCATGGACCTGTAGCGTTTCCTCTGCAAGCGACGTGTCTGCTTTTTGTGCAGGCATTGTAATGCAGTTCCTGCAGCTGCGCTGGAGAGGCGGAACGCGCCCGCGCTGCGTTGCCGCGACAACCCTTCCGGGTGGTCTTAAGAATCACACGCTTCGCAGGTGGCAGATCCACTACTACCTGACGGGCAGCAAAACAGGCGGCCCGGGAGCCGCTGGCGCTCGACGAGGGTGGTTGTGGGGTCAGGACGCCCGTTCTCATTTTGTTGCGGCGTGTGCAAAGAACGTCGCAGTCGTCGTCCGCCGGGTGGTCATTGATTTTTATTTCTCTTTCGAAAATGTAATTAGAACGAAACGCACGACCGACACCGACTCTACACGTGATATAAAAATTGCAGTCCTTTTCTTGTTCCTCTACTAAATTTGCTTTGATAGATAATATCGCCGGACCCACGGCAAGCTAGCTATTTTTCCCACCGCACGAACAATACATCGCTGCAGGACAGGCTTTAGATCTCCAAAACGCATATGAAATGAAACAACAAGAGCTCGCCAACATTTGTAAGTACAAGAAAAGAACTAGAACGCTGCCTCTGTACGAGACCTTAAATTTTTGATGATCCGCCTAGGCAGGCAAAGCGACTAAGTAAGAGCACAACTTCTATGAGCCATGAGAATTCTGAGATCTGATATGCTGGCTATGAAAAAAAAAAAACATGCTGTGCGCGGCAATAGTAAGTAGCAATAGATCTAGATGACATCATTGCAAGCACACATAAAATTTTCTGCGCGTCGTCGAGTGATCCCTACGGCTGCGCCCAGATCTGCCGTTGCTTTCGAACACGATCTTCTTAAAAGGGGCATCAGGGCTTTCTCTCCCCCAGGGGCCTTCAGCGTCCTCTCGGACCTACTTTTATTTGAGAGAGAGAGAGATAACCTACATAGTTGATGCTGATGCTGATGGCGAAGCGCGGGCGCAACGCGGGCGGAGGGGCACCGACCTGAAGGGTCCGAAGACGTGCCTTTTTTCGGGGGGTAGAAGAGGGCTAAACCCGCGCGCAAAACTTCGGCGGGCTCCCGACCACAAAAATCCTGGATGTGCGTGAACGCACCAAAAGGACCAAAAAGTGGAAGGGAGTCGAATAGTGAACTAGGCAGGACAGTATACGACGAACATCACACAGTTGAACGCTGGCCTTCCTCTCGTTCCACTGCACGCGTGATGCCTCTCCGCCCACCTCGCAACGTCTTCTAAAAATGGTCCGGCTGACTACACTCGGGTCGGATGCCGCTCCTGTTGTACTATAGCTGGGACTTGCGTTTTTTCGAATGGTAGTGGAGACGATCTAGACCGTAGACTAGACCGCCCCTTTTCTACCGTCGCGGTTTTTTGTAGTCAGTTTCGTAAAGGCCGACCGGAAGACGCAGGGGTGATTTACCTGTGGCCTTGTAGCCCGATTCCGTTCATGTTACACTCTAGGGCCTGCGCTTGTACTAACCGTTCTTCACCATGGCAGCAGCTTTTCATGTGCTTTTTCGCACGGACCTACTTTTATTTGGGTTCTTGGGGCACATATGTAGCTTTGGGGCATATCTTCATGTTTCGGGTCTACTGGGGTTGGAGTTGGGGTTTTGGGATCGCGTATCAACTGCAAATACGTCTGGCTCGGGCTGTAAGGTGACATGACATAGGGGGTGCTGCCACGCGAGGGACACACAGAAACCAAATTGAATTCAAATTCTGCAAGCGAGCGTGCATTACAAGAAGTTTCAGTTTCAGAGCAGGCCACTCATACTCCATGTCGATGTAGGTTTACGTTTACGTTTAGGTTTAGTATGTCAAAATACAAAATAATAAGCAGCAGTTTTTCCTACTTACTTACTGCGAGCACGCTAGCGCTCTGGCTCTCGCTCTCCTGCTCTGTGCTGTCATGCATTACGGAATTCGAGGTCTTGCTAGCCGACCATCACAAATGGTGAGAGGAATTGCTCGCAGATAGCGAAAATATGTGGTGAGAGGTGAGATAAAAACTACAACACCAACAGGCTATGTCTTTGTAGTTCGAGTTCTCTTCGGCTGCGTATATGTATTTTTTTTGTTTTTTTCGTGCACGTAACTGGATTTTTTTTGGTTTTTTCGCATATGTTGGTTATATTTTTTTAGTGTTTTCAAAGAAATATGTATGCTAGAGCATGCGGCGAAGCTGCATGGGTATGCTACGCAACACGCAGCTGAGCAGGATATGCAATTTTTGCTTGTGCTATGCTATGGTGGAGAAAGGTATCTAGAGTACGGCTAGGGAATAAAAGTCGACAAAGGGTGGAAAGTATGTGGCGGGCACGATATAAGTCAGAGTAGCAACAGGCTATGTCTTTGTAGTTCAAGTCTACTTCGGTCTTTCACTTTCTCTTTACTTACATAAGCAGGGACAGTTATAAAAGCGCGACCGCTTAAGTACTACCTGACTATGCTCGTAAATAGCGGCTCTGCTCACGACGGTGAACAGCAGCTGCCGCTGGTGCAGTTGACCGCTGGTGCAGTTGGCCGCTTACAACTGCATAACATGGAGTCCTCATACTTCCAATGGGCAACCGTCGACACGGAGAAGCCTTATGATCAAATATGAGGCCACGCAAATCCTAAGTAGGGAGAAGCGCGCTCATCAAAAGATCAGAGCGCAACTTCGGTCCCTTCGCGTTTCGTTCCTATGTTTGCTAGCTCAGCGAAGTCTTTTTGTGATTATCTAATATACGTTTTCGAGAAAATTAAAATTGACACCAGGAGATGGAGAAAGAGGAGAGTACGTCTAATATCCCATACGTACTTTTCTGCGTTCCGCGACTGTGTATTTTTTTGTGTTCTTCTTATAAGCTGAAAAGTAAAATCCTGAAGAAGCAAAGTTTGGGTTTAGCACTGAAGCAGAGCGAACTGTTCTTCTCATATGTAATTTTTTTGGTGTTTTTCTCATATGTAATTTTTTTGCGTTTTTCTCATATGTAATTTTTTTGCGTTTTTCTCCTATGTAGTTTTTTTGTGTTTTTCTCATATGTAATTTTTTTGTGTTTTTTTCCATATGTAAAAATGTGGGAACAGCATAGATGTAATGTACGGGAAGCGCTGTACCAAGAAAGGCGCAACCGCGGGGACGGCTTACTCTTTCCGTTCGTGCTGTCATGCATTACGGGGGAATTCGAGGTCTTGCTAGCCGACCATCACAAATGTGGCACCATTCCGAGCCCAGACAAATTTGCAACGCATAGATATCGCACCGAGGACAGGTATTTGTGGCTGGTTGCGCAGCTCCAGCTCCGAACTTTGGGTGGGTTTGCATGTATGAGGATGGACTTGCATGTCCAAGGCATAGGAACAACTTTTGGGTAGTATCTTATCTGGTCGTGTGTGACAGCTCCTTTTTTACCAAAAGTATAGACATACGTGTCCCTGTTTCTAAGGCGGGAGCCAAGAAGGCAGCTCCGCCAAGTTGTGCTTTTTATTGAGGTAGCGCTACTAGACACGTGAGAAGAGAGAACACCTTTCAAACTTTCGTCCTTGGTTAGGCCAATTTCTATTTCAATTAGAATAATAAATTAGAATGTACAAGAATAATAAATTAGAAATTTTTTTTAATACTAGAACGACGATAAACCGTAATAAAAGAATAGTAGATCAGCTCCTGTTTGTTGGAAAGTGAGAAGGTCAAGATGCTGTTCTGCTTCTCCTCCACTTCAGTTTAACGATTCCAACATGCGTCTTCAGGACTTGTCCAACAACACCGGGAGTCATACCCAGTGAGGTCTTAGCAAGCCAAGGCTCCTCTTCCTCGTTAGAAATTAGTATTCCTCAAGAAATTACTCAAGCCAGCCGACTGTCCGATCCGCCACCGACTGTCCGATCCGCCACCGACATACTCAAGAATTGGTCCGCCACCGACTGTCCGATCGGCGCAACGACATAATTCCAAACCGATCCCGCTGCATTCGCTACACCAGCGATGTTGTCGAAATAACCCTGTACAAAGTCGGCGTTTTCGTCCGCTTTGGCTTGCGCGTTGATCAAGCCTTGGAAACCCTCCACGGGGGCGGTCGCACCCTTCGACGCTACACGCAGAAGCACGTCCTCGGCTGGGCCTGGGCCAGAATCATCACCAACACGAGCAGCTAGGCCTGCCTTCGTACTTCTCGTCTTCTTCTTCTTCGTTTCCTTGTCGCGCGCACGGTTCTTCTCACGGCGACCACCCATGTCCACAAACCCCGACGGCGACGTTTCCGATCCAACCCACGTGTGGGTATTCGTGGGGCTGATGATCTTCGCTGCGCCAACAACGCCCCCCCCAAGAGAGGAACCGTCGAGGCGGTAGCCGCTCCGATCCGCGGAAACTTCGATTTCCGCAGCGGCATGATGGAAATTCAAGAAAGTTGTTCAAGCAGGATAAGATATCTGAAAGACAACTACTCAAATCCGTAAAATTAATACTCAACGCCAGTAGGAGTACACCTAGAGAACACACAAACACTGTTGTGCTCAGCTGCCACTGCGACACAATCACACTGGCTGCAAGCAGATCCTGTGTTTACGTTCGAATTTTAAAAAACGAAGCTCTAGTAGTACAACAGCACGCGTACTACACTGTAGAAGCAAGTGAGGGGAGCTGGTGCGATAGTTATTGTGCTTTTATACTAGGTTCAAAGAAGCAGATCGACTACGCTTTTCATCTTCGACAACAAACTTATCATGTCAGCCAAGCAGCAGTGCCAGTTCTGTCAACGAAAACGACGGACGGAAAAAATGCAGACCTGCTCACGGGACGTAAAAATAAAATTGTACGAGAGGCATCATCAAAAAGGTTCCTACTGAACGACGGAGCCACGACGACTGTCAGAGCTTACGGCTCCACCAAGGGCGAACTAAGACACGAAAATACGCGGTGCGCCACGGAAAAAAAAAACAATGATCGTATCCTGATTTGTACGACGAAGTGTTTTTGCGCGATCACGTAACGACGCTGCCAAGATAGAAACCAACACCAGTTTACTACAGAATCCGTCAAGAATAGCGCGGACGACAACGCGTGACAGTGCGCTTGCGTGGTCAACTACGGGAGGTAAATCCAAGTGCTGCAGACAATGAAAGCCTGTATCGGGCTCTATGTGCTGCAGACAATAAGGGGCATCAGGGCTTTCTCTCCTTCCGCAGGGACCTGCAGCGTCCTCTCGGCCTTACTTCTATTTGGGTTCTTAGGGCAAAATTTTAGCTTTCAGGGGATATAATTATTTTGGGTCTACTGGGATTCGAACTGGGGTTTTAGGGTCGCGTATCAACTGCAAATATGTCTGGCTCGAGCTAGCAAGTGACACGACATTTGTGATGCAGCCGCGCAAGTGACACAGAAAATCCGGTACGCGAGTGTGCACTTCAAGTTTTTGAAAGGCCGATATCCGCGGCCCGCGTCCATCTGTAAGTATAGTAACTCTAACAGACGCACTCACTAAAAAACATATGTAAGCCCCAATCTTTCATTACCGTACAAGCAGACTAGCGATCTGGCTATTCCGTGTCATGCAGTAAATTACAGCGCCGTCTTGGTGGCCGAGCATCACAAATGTGGCATTATTCCGGACCCAGACATATTTGTCACGCATATCGGACAGGTATTTCCGGCTGGTTGCGCAGCTCCTGGCTATGCATGGATTCACATTGACTTGCCTGTTCACAGCACGATATTTGGGTAGTTTTCAATCTTGTCTGGTGCGAGGCATTTTTCAACGTACTAGCATTGGCATGCGGGAGTGCTTCGGGCAAAGAGTTCGGTTTGCGATCTGATAAAATGATAAAAGGTTGGCTAAGAGGCTGGTGGAGCTAGAACAGAGCACATGCGATGAACGGGGAGATTGCTAAGTATTTTTTGGGACAATGTGGATCTGCGTCGATGGGAACTTATACTTTTCAACCGAAAATTGTAAATAAAGACTGGGCGTCCAATATATGTTGTTTACCTGAAGGACAGGTTCGCGCTACCGTTTTGCTTTTATTCACATACCCAGTGCTGCTTGAAAAATTCGCACGCGACCCAGAAGGCAGTTTTCGCACCCCCAACAGCTTCATCCCCGACGTCCTGAATCTGGCCGGCCATTGCATGGCCTTGAGCGTCAGCCTTCGTCACATCACCTGGCACTGCAGCAACCTTGACTATCATGATATAATTTCTCGCATCACTTGCAAATCTGCCCCGGTGAAGGTCTGGAAAGTCATGATGCTAGATAGTGTCTACATGATCAGGACATATGCAATACACACCCAGACATGAGAAGCTTTAAGCCGGCTGTCTGCTACGTATGCGCATGCCTGGTTGCATTTGCGCAAAAAAGTCGAGACGCTTTTCAGCAACATGGTGCGACGCAGCCTCACAGAGAAGCGTTACTCTGGCGAAAAAGTCGAGCAGCTACGTGCCACAGGGTCTACAGGGCGTTCCAGCCGATCCTGACAAGTTTGCAAAATTGTTCCAGACCCGGAGCCAGACAAATTCGCATTTGATATTTCTCGGTCCCACGAACGAGCCATATTGATATTCTAAGACTAGGCCTGGCCATTTCAAATGAAAATAACCGCCACGAAGCACAAGAGGCCGCGGCGCGTCGGCTACTACAACAGTAATGAGTAAATGCTTACTTACACCAGACTCCACGGACCGCCATTTGCATTCATCTTGCGTCCATGCATCATTCCACGCACGACATGAAGAAAACTGACTTGCAAAGGTAGCAACAACTCTCGTGAAAATCCAACAATCTTCGTGGTCGGATTGGTAAGGTGCTGCTACTTGGCAACTTCTTCCGGACTATAGCCTTTCGATAAAAAGTGCGACCCCCGGGAGCCGAGAAAAATACAAGTTTCATAAGTTGCACGAGCGGCGGCACTGCTTTCTTTGCTAGGTCGCCGACTGGGCCAGCATCATCATCACGACCAACACGAGCAGCTAGGCTTGCCTTGGTACTTCTCGTCTTCTTCTTCTCCTTCTTTTCCTTGTCGCGCACACGGTTCTTCTCGCGGCGACCACCCATGTCCACAAACCCCGACGGCGAGGTTTCCGATCCAACCCACGCGTGCGTATTCGTGGGGCTGATCTTCGCTGCACCAACAACGCCCCCCCCCCCGCAAGAGGGGAGCCGTCAAGGCGGTAGCCGCTCCGATCCGCGCAAACTTCGACTTCCGCAGCGGCATAATAGAAATTCAAGACGAAAGTTCAAGAAGGATAAGATATGTATGGATTGCAAATATGTCTGGGTCTGGAAGATTGCGACTTGTCGCGCTAAAGCTGTAAAATTGATACCCAATGCAAGTAGGAGTTGCACACCTAGAGAACACAAACACTGTTGTACTCACTTGCCACTGCGACACAATCACACTGACTGCGAAGCGGATCCTGTTTTTACTTTTTTAACTTCGAATTTTAAAAAACGAAGCTCTAGTAGTACAACAGCACGTAGTACTAGACTGTAGAAGCAAGTGAGGGGAGCTGGTGTGATAGTTATTGTGCTTTTACAAACTAAGTAGGTTCAAAGAAGCAGATCGACGATGCTTTTCATCTTCGACAACAAGCTTATCACGCCAGCCAAGCATCAGCGGCAGCGCTGATTCTGTCAACGGAAACGACGGACGCGTAGAAATTGTACGAGAGGTATGAAGATCGCGCCCGGAGGGCGATATTGGTAACCAAATGCGTGCGCGAAAATCTAACCAGCGCGAAAGCCAAACCAGCCGCGCCACGAAAGCGCGGCCCTGCGGGCCGCGCTTTCGCCGCGCGGCTGCCACCACCATTTCTTTTTAATATAGAATCCCACTTCTTCGCCATTTATCGCGGGCCATCGGGGGCATCCGGATTCGCATTCAAAGCTTAAGGGCCGCGGGGAAGTGGTGGAGCCCGCGGCGGCCCGCAGGCTCCTGCGATAAGCATTGGCGGCGAAATCCGGTCTGCTATTTCGCAGCGGGGCATCCTTTCTAGCCCCCTGCGTGACAAACTGGCCACCTGGCCAGGAAGGTCTGTGCGAAACCACAAACCCGCGCACCCTGCTGGGCCACCAAAATCGGCCATTTCAGACCCGGCGAAGATCCCGAATTTCTGCCCACAACCCAGAGCAAACGTGGATTTTGGGACATGCCTCCGCCCGCTTCTAGTGCGTTTTTTTTTTTTCCCAATCGCGATGGTACGGCGCAAGCGCGCGCCCGCCGGACCGCCCT
>CAJINV010000013.1:2874771-2927242 GCA_905178155.1 Amoebophrya sp. A120 | reverse complement strand
CTCCCGGCGGTTGCCCTATATGGTAACGGCAACTGCCTTCGCGCTGCGTTTGCTAAGCAATATCGCAAGCGCGCAGAGCGCGCGCGCCGGCTTCGTGGGCCGGCGCGCGCTCTGCGCGCGCGCGCGCACGCATTTGGTTACCAGATCATCGAACATGTTCTTACTGAACGACGGAGGCACGACGACTGTCAGCGGTTACAGTTCCATCATGTACCAACCAAGACACGAAAATACGCTCGCTGTGCGCCACGAAAAAAAAACACTGATCGGATCCTGATTTATACGATGATGTGTTTCTGCACGCTCACATAACGACGCTGTCAAGATAGAAGTAGATAACACCAGTTTACTACAGAATCCGCGAAGAAAGGAGCGGACGACAACCCCTGACAGTGCGCTTGCGTGGTCAACTAAGGGAGTTAAATCTAAGTGCTGCAGAAAATGAAAACCTGTTTGGAACCACCGGGAACCGGAAAGTGCCATCAGGGGAACGCACTCCTGCGGGCGAGCCAGCACGAGAAACACGACTTGCCGCAAATGATGATGGAGAAACCGAAGGAACGCACTGCACTGTACTGCACGTAGAATGAGTTTGTGTGTCGGTATTTATTTCTCATGCAGAAACTCAAACCTCTTCTAAACGTAAGCGGCAGCAATAAACAGGCACGGCCTCCTGCTACTGTTCACAGCCTCCAGTACTCCTTCCGAAGTCGGTTTCTCGCTGCCTCGCTCCGTTGCAAAAAGTCGATGGTTTTCAGCTTCTTGTAGAAGACCACTGCACCACAAACCGACAAGAGCAAGGCACCGGTCCAAATGGGCAGCAGAATAGAGCAAGAACTTTGCATGCTGCCTGCCGCTGTTTCGTCCTTCGAGGCAGGAGCAGGAGATGAAAAAGCTTTCGCTGGAGGTTTTGTTTTTGAAAGCAAACCGGCTCCAAAACCACGACCTGCTGTACTCGACCCCTTCGAGTGAAACGCCACCTGCTGCAGCAACAGCACGACGGGCAGGTTGCACAGCACCTGCAGCCCGTAAACGAGAAACCCCGTCCGCCAGAAAGCGCAGGCCCGGATTATGCTCGCGAACGAGAGGGACAACGTTTCGAGTAGAAACTGCGCGAACAGCACCTGCAGCGTGCTCGCCAGGTCGGCGGCGGACGCTTCTTCCACGTGGTACACGCTGAACAGCAGCTCCCCCATATCAAAATGAAAACTTCCCCCTCCCCCTACTCAACTGGAAATCTGTGACGCTCGCGCGATTTGCGCACACGAACCCGCTTTGTCCTGTAGTGAGGGTCTGCAGGTTAATCCTAGGCCTGCGTAAGTAGCCAGGGGTGTTTATAATGTTTCGGCGTAGGCTCTTAGCATAGCAGAGGCCTGCTCTATTATAGACGCAGCACCGCAAAAAATAGCCTGCATAATACGGCAAACGCTCTGAATTCACGCTCTTTTGCAAGACACGCGCGACCTGTGGCCAAAAATACGCATCAAAAGTTTTCACAAGCATGCCTTTTCAATATGGGGAGGAGGCATTATTTTCCCTGACGATACGCCACCGCCGTGAACACACCGCCGTGCTTCCCCGACGTGGTGCTGTCGGGCGAGCACACTGTGGCTGCCGCTGGTGAAGGTCCTGGAAAAGGAAACGCTCCAGAAAGTGGGGTACTGCTCGTCGCGCCAAAACAATCTACCGTGCGATCCTCTTCACCTGCAGCCGCTTTCGCGATTTTTTGTTCCCAAGAGTCCTGCCTTGTGCCGCTGTCGTATGAAGACCCTAACATCACCGCATCCACCCGGACAAAGCTGAGGAACAGCAGCTGGCTTGCCAGCGCGACGAAGACGGCGAACGTGGGGCCGACACGGGCCAATTCCGCGGCAATATCCGGCCGCCCAGACCCCAGGTACTCGCCGATCGCGAGCAGGAGGAAAAAGCTCACCCCCTGCGGAATCAACAGCGCTAACGTGTAGAGATTGGTCAGGATTACCTGCAACAAGAAATCCACGGGGGTTGTGTTGCTACTGGAGCTCAAGAACATGTTGGCCTCGCCAGCAAGATTTAATGCACTGGCGGTTGCTTCTTGGCCCCCAACAAGAACTTCCGGCGGTTGCAATCCCGAGTGAGGTGAGGCTGCGGCGGACTGTCCTACCAGTGCTTCTTGTGATGTAGGTGGTTGGGTTGTAGCATATCTATCCCCCGCCCAAGAGGAAGAAGAAGGGGAAAATATCTCCGAACTCTGCTGCTGCTGATGTTGGACAAGCAAGACCGCTAAGAGCAGGCTTTCGTAGCGCAACACCGTGAAGAGCTGCGTGAACGCCGTTGGCAGCGAGAGCCGGGCGTAGCGGTAAAGTGACTTGACGGACCAAATATCGCTGTTGGTGAAATCGAACACCAAAAACACATCTTTCAGCGGAATTTTCCGCTCCTTGCTCGGCAGCCGGGACAGCGACACGGACCTATCCCGGCGAAAATGCGGGTGTTCTCCTAGACCATCACGACCATGATTTTGCAACACAATTATAAGTAAATGCGTGTTTTGATATATTAGGCAACATGACTTGATAATTTGCATAAACTTCATTTCATCCACATGCACAGAGGCATCACGAACTGGCGGCGATGGCGAAGATTTCTCCCCTTCTACGTCGCGTAGGACCTCGAGATTTGCGACAAATTCATCGAGGACTCGCGGAGAAGTTTCCCCACGAACGACGCCGTCGGAGACAGCAGGGAAAGATTCTGACTCATCGTGACCCGCGGGTCGTCCTCGAGGAAGTCACCAGGTTCTTCTTCGTTTACGTCTCCTTCATTTTCCCCACGGGCAAGCAGCGGCTGCTCCAGCGGAGGTCCGACCGCGGAGTAGTTTCGGCTACTTGTCGTCTGATACTTCGTGTCCCCGACCACCTCTGCACTAGGATAGTACCGCTCACGGAGGTGGTCGTGTTTTTCACCGCCAGGAGAGCTCCCGGTCACGCTCCGTCGGCCGCTTTGCAGCTCTCCTCGCTGCTGATGAACAAACAGGCTCGTCGTGGAAGACGAACTTGTCAATCTGCTCGCATTTTCAACATTACTACCATCGGGAAGACGCGCAGGAGGATCGTCGTCGAGATCTTGTTGAAACGGATCCACGCTCGTCATGCTGCTCCTCCTTCGACGTCCAGTAACATCTTCTGGTGCCATAATATGCCTACTTCCATTCAGAGAGCCCGGTGCCCACACCTGGTCAAAATCATCCGCATGTGGTGGTGCGGCGTCCAAACCGCTGCTCTCCCGACGGGACAACACGAGCGATTTCTCCCGGTAGTCCCGGATCGCCTGGTACTGCAGTGCGCGCGGGGCGCGCGACTGCTTCCGGGGGCTGTTCGTTGTTCTAGTGGTCTGGCCCACGTACTGTCCTGCCGTTGAAGACCGCATCAAGGGGCTGCCTTTGTAATCCCCGTTCCTGGCAGAAGTACTGCTGTTGCGCCGTGCTTCGATCATAGCGTCGCTCCCCGTGGTCTCCTGCATCTGCTCGTAGTTGCCAGTACGACTTGCACTGAAAGCGCTGCTGGCGGCACCGGCGGCACATGAGGAGCCCACTGTGGAGGATCTCGCGAGAAACTGACGCTCCGGAGATTCTTGCACGGAAGTGTGAAGAGACGCCGCAGAAGCTGTTGCATTAGCGGAATTCTTCACTACTTCTTCCGGCAACAATTTCTTCGTGTAGTCGTGTGGTAGTTTGTTCTCATTTTGTGTTTTGCAAACTGCTTCCGCACTTCTACTTGCGGCTCTGCTTCTGCTCTCCTCCTCTCGTGCATGGACAGGCAACACGCTTTCGTCTACCTGTACTTCCGCTCGCGCGGGTGAAGCATTGTCCACCACCACGGGCCTGGACGCCGTCAAGGCCACGTGCGTGTCGATAAGATCCAGGCTCAACCCGGCAAACGAGCCCGACCGGGAGCCTCGCGTCGGCAGGGGAGGGATCTTCATGCCCGCGTCGTCCTCTAACGGCGCGTCACGCAGATCATGCTCGGGAAAAAGAAGCTTCCTCGGTGGTCCCTCCGCCGCGGCGGCTCCCGCACTTGCAGACGACTGGTCGGGGTCCACTGCACCTCCCGCCAGGTCAAACTTCTCGTAGCTGCACTCCAGTTGGCAGAGCAAAATATAGAAGCCAACAAACTGCAGCACCCAGGTCGCCGAATTCGCCAGCCCGAGCGCGGTAGGCACTTCCAGACCCGCGACTGCTACCAGGACGTAGCACCATAAAAGGTGGAGGAGCGACGTGAGCACCTGCACGGGCAGAAGCAGCACCACCTTCCCCCGGAAGAGGGTGAACCGGTTATCAAAACGAAAAATCCCCCCTCTTCGCATCAAAATGAAAAGTCTGATGCTGGATTTGCGTACACAAATCGGATTTGTCTTGCAGTAGAGGACTGCAGGCCCATATCGTGCCAATGTAGCACGGTTTTGGCCTAGGCGCTTAGTATGGGGAACGTATATGCTGTAGGCCCAACAGCATTACAAACCGGCTGCATAATGGGGCGGAGCCTATGCCGTTGCTTTCTTGCAAGACCGCCACGATCTGCGGTCACAAATCAGCATCGCAAATTCTCTGAGGCGTGCCTTTTCGATATGGGGAGGAGGGATTTTTCCTTACGATACCGGTAGGCGGTGTGGGCGAACACGTAGAACGGCGCGCCGCAACAGCAGTACCGAAGACTGGTATGGCGCCGAAGTGGAAAAAAAGATGCGATTTCTTGTGATCTTCATGCCGCTCAGATTTGAAAATGATTCACTAGGGCCTCGATCTTCGAGGACAAAAACTCTACGCAAGATATGTTTTTATGAATGTATACCGAGCGGATCGCGGATGACATAATCTACGGTTGCAACTCTATCTAAGTACGCATGTGCCGACATTTTCGTCTTCACGTATAGTTGACCATACTGCGCGCCCACTCGCATGAACCAGTTTTTCACGTTCCCTTCCGATGAAACCATACCTACTACAAACCGTCTCTACTAGTGCGATCGCTTTCGCTCTTTCGCAGCCATACGCCAGCGGTGCGAGGTGCGAGCGATAGAGCGCAGCGGGAGTACTACACCTTCTACTGGGTCCCGTTTCTTAGAACGCGGCGCTCTGCGCAACGATCGCGCCGCCGATGCCCCGGACACCGGTGCCGTCCGCTTCCGGGAAGAAAGCGAGGTAGGCGTCGAGCAAAAAGTCCAGCCCGCACGGGCCGGCCAGGAGCAGAATGCCCAGCACCGCCGGCACCAAGAGCAGCAAATCCAGCGCGTGCGCCCGCCCGAGGTAGACCAGCGCGAAGTACTCTTTGCCGCTCGCCAAATGGCTGTTCGGAACGTACACATCCAGGCCTTGGTTGAGGCCGGACACGAGAGATAACGTCAGCCCGTTCAGCACCAGCTGCCCGAGGCCAATGGCCGGGACTAGAGTCGTCCGTGTTGATGCGGGTGGGGAGACATCTACAAGCTCCGAGTCCGAAGTAGATGCGCCGGAATTTTTATAGACAAGGCTCCCACTCGCGACGTACACGTTCACCACGTCCGGAAAAAACGTCAGCAGGTTCGACAGAATAAACGGCAGGGTCGTCTTCACAAGTAACACGCACAGACTCACATTTCTCGCAAAGGTCGACGTGAAGGAGGTGGAAAAAGTGTCACTCGTTGAGCACGGAGTAGAACACGCCGAGAACATCCACGCAGGCAAGCCAGCTCCGCCTCGGACAGTTGTTCTGCTTGGATGCCGGTGTGGCTCGTCTTCCTCTTCTTCCACCTCTCTGCGTGCCACCAGCCTGCTCGACAGTTCGTCTTCCAACTCCAGGTACGGATTGCCCTGCTGGCTCGAAGTCACAGACAGCGTGGCGCGCAACATCTTCGCTTTTTTCTCAAAACGGCTTTTTAAAGTGGACTATATTACACAAGCTTGAGGCTCATTCTTCTTTCCGTAGCGAGTGCAAAGCAAGGAAGTAGCCCTTCCGCATAGAGTAACTACGTACTCAACTTGATAGATAAGTAGTTGTGGGTACGGGTACCCCTGTATTTGTATACAAAGCAAAAAAGAAAAAACAATATAGCGGTGGCGACAAAAGACATATCCTGCTGAACACGCTCGTGCGCGCTGGTGCGGCCGTGCGCGCGAAGCTTTCACTTGTGAAAGACATGGGTCGACGATCACAAAAATCTAAATCTTGAAAGAATTTCAATTTTCTTTCGTACATTCAAAAAGTCCGTTAATCGAAGATTTCAGGTCAGTACACACCGACATTCCCGTCTTTCTACTTCACTTTTTTTGCCGCGCCATTCCTCGTATTACTAACACCTGTCGCCTCAGCACCATCCTCCCCGGCCAGCATCCGCATCATCTCGTCCACCGTGGTGTTTTTTGTATCCAGGTTCTGGTCCGAAAGCAGTTCCACCAGTTGCTCCTGCCAATTGTCACCGGATTTATTATTTTGCTGGTGCAGCTGATTAGCTCTGTTGCTGTTCGTAGTACCACTACCCTTGCCCAAATTCTCGGAATTGATATTTTTCGCTCTACTAGAAGTTGTACTGGTATTACTACCTCCCGGCGCTTTGGGATTTTTATCCCGGGCTGCTGATGTTGTAGTTCCCCCACTAGCCGGCACCTCGTAATCCTCCTCGTCGTCATAGTCAAAATCATCCTCGCCATTGCCGTTTGCAAACGTGAAGTCGCCCCCGCCCTTGCCGAAATCGGGAACTGCACCGGGAAACGCCGTCGCACCGGCCTGCTTCCCGCCGGGACCCATAGAAGCAGCGCCCTTCATCAGGTTCAGCAGGTCCGCCTTGCCACCAATCCCGCCCTTGTTGTCCATACCGACCATCTTCAAGCGTATGGCGGAAAAAAAACTCTTGAATCAATCAAATTTATTATCGAAGGTGGTGCAACAAAACCTAAACCACATAATGTGTATTTTTGCGAGCAAGCAAGCCACACTTCTGATCATTCATGGGTTCTGCGAAGCGGCGGTTAGGTGTGCTGTCATATCCCCAACGAACCACTTAGCGCGAGCGCTGCTGCGACCGATTGCGGAAAATGAATCCATACGTTTACGCTTCTTCTCATGACCGCAGAAAGAACGAAGCTCACTGTTGATTCCAAGAGTCCTCTCCCTCCGATACTGAGTTCCTCCATGGAATTCCCGGCGTTCTTCCCCTTCAGCAAATGCCCGCCTTTGCCTTGCTGAAACATGGAGTTGATCCTCTGCGCCGCGTATCAAATGCAAAAATGTCTGGGTCTGGAAGAATGCAACTTGTAATGCGTATTTCAGAACACAGAAAAGTCTCTCATGCATACGTAGCAAAAGTAGCTGCACACTTTCTGTCAGCAAAGTAGGGGACTTGTCATGCGGATTCGGCATTGCGGAAGCTTCTCGAAACCTGTGATGCTAGAGCTTCCATGCCAGACCTTCTGTGTCATGCAAAAACAGCATGACTCTTCCAGACCCAGACATTTTGACATTTGATACCGCGGCTCCTCCCTTCCCCGCCATGGGGCCGCGATGCTGCTTCGTTCGGTGCGTCATGTTATCAAGTGCAAAAGTGTCTGGGTCTGGAAGAATGCAACTTGTCATGCTACATCTGAAGCATGCAAAAATCTGCGTTGCATGATTACCAAAAGTCGTCCAGTTCTGACCAAGTCGGGAGGGAGTTTCTCATGCAGGACAGGCATGAGAGAGATCGCATAGAATCTGTCATGCTAGGTCCTGCATTCCAGACCTCATGGCGCATGGAAAAGCTGCATGACAAATCGCGCATTCTTCCAGACCCAGACATTTTTGCATTTGATACATGTACTGCGTCATGAAGTGCGCGATCAACGCAAAAGCGAACTATCAAAAGTAAAAATGTCTGGGTCTGGGAACTTGTGATGCTGGGGGGCGTCTCATGATGAGGCTACAAATGCTGACTCAGCATGAGAAGTTTCTGAGCTCTCAGGTGTTGCCTATTCTGCATGACAAACTGCGCTTTTGCATCACAGAAAAACGGAGCTCTTGGGTAACGTGCATGACAGATTTAAGAGTCATGCCAGACAAGCATGACAAACATGAATTTTTCCAGACCCAGACATTTTTACAGTTGATACGAACAGGCCCCACACAACCGGCGGAAAGTGCAGCCAGCTCGGCAGCAGCTCCTTCAACCTGATCAGTTTCGTGTAAAAGAAGAACATCTTGAATCCGCCCGCCGCTTTTATCCTCGGAAATACGTTCCTTTTGCTCACTGGTAGATGTACCTATCTATTAATTTCCCTGCACACGGACGAGTTAGTATGACACTCAAGTAGAAGCTCTTTGTGATATATACAGTGCATTCTCGCTCGCGGCATTGGTCAACACAGTCGTGCTGTTTTTCATCTCCTCCGAAGTAGATGCAGTCTGCTCTGCGACGCCGTCCACTTGCTCTCCCCATGATCTCGACGTCGCGTCTTGGTGCTGCGAAAGAGCTTCAGTGGTGGTCGTGGGTGAAGAAAACATAGACATGACGGATCTTCTCTTCTTCGAGCCAACCTCCGTCCACTGCAGTGCTTCCTTCGCCTTCTCGAAGTGTCGCAGCAGAACACCCCCGGGACTGGCGTTCTTCTCCTGCTCCGCTAGCGCCGCGAAGAAGAGCAACTCGATCTCGTCCAAGGTCAAATGATTGAACACGGTCTCGACCAGCTGCGCAATCGCCGCGGTTGAAAGGTCGTTGAACTTTTGCCGCAAGGAGGCACTGTTTGCTGCCGTCGCGAGTTTTTCGTTCAGCAACCACTCGGTGAACCGCTTCCTCTCCTCTTTATTCGGCACACTGTAGTCGAAACAGAGGAGGTTACGGTGGAAGGTTTGCAGATCCACGCAGGAGTCGTACGCGGGGGCGAAGTGCACGGTGAATGGCGAACTGGGCCTGGTGCCGGAACTTGGACTTTCGCAGGCGGTAGTAGTTGCCGGAACATCCGGACTCGTTTTTTTCACTTGTCCTACTGCAGAAACAACTCCAGCCTGCAGAGAGGACGGCACTACTGGCTGACTAACGAGCGCAGCGACGCCGGGTAGCGGAGTGACCAGCCACTCAACTTGCACGAGCGGTTGGGGAATTGTTGTACCGTGAATGGACGAGACCACACTGCTGTATGGTTTTCCCGTTCTAGTACCAATAGTACTCCCGCCCTCCTCCGCTTTGGCCGCGCACTTTTCGTTCCACGCTTTCAGGACTTTTTGTGGGAGGTCTTTCACGTTCCTTTTCAGGTAAAAGTCCACCGCCTTCGCCTCCACCGTACCCGCGGGTCCCGCAAAAACCAGTTTCGGATAGTGGAAAACCGCCGCCGCGTCCTGGTTCTCGACGTAGTACTTGTCCAAAACCTTCGCCAGCTGCGCGGGCACAAACTCCTCTGGGAAAGCGGAGGTTTCTTGTGCGGGAGTTCTCTGGGCGGTGGAAACGGTCTTTAAAAATGCCGCTGCTGTTGCAAGTCGTCCGACTGCGGTGGTAGTGAAAAAGCGGGTCATGTTGTCGCGAGAAAACCGCATGGTGGCTGTGAAGGTGGTTGTACGATGAAATAAAGGTGATTCTATTTGTACATACGCTGTCGTGATTTCATGATGTGGTCAAGTAATAGTAGC
Source organism: Amoebophrya sp. A120 (assembly GCA_905178155.1). Lineage (NCBI taxonomy): Eukaryota > Dinophyceae > Syndiniales > Amoebophryaceae > Amoebophrya > Amoebophrya sp. A120. The sequence continues at coordinate 2,917,634 of CAJINV010000013.1, read as the reverse complement.
AGAAGGGAAAAATTCATTCCCTTTCCCGGCCGGACTTGCACAACGCACTACGAGGGTCGATGAAACCTTCACTGAGACTGTGTTGTAATGGCGAGGACAGCGCTTGCGTCGTGTAGTGTTAGCTTCAACATGATAGATTGTCCCTCGATGACGCAGCTCACGAGGTCTTGTCTCTCGTACGCTAACTCGAAAATCCGTCCCGCGAAATTACTCCCAGTTCGACCTGCTCTTCTTGCTCTGCTCAGATGATAAACAAAGATGACGAGCAAGTCAGCACTCCAAGTACAACTTCTCCGATGTAGGACTGCTAATGCTCGCTCACAACACCTCCAGAACAATCCGTCTACCTTCAAAAACACAATCAAATACAACGCGCTACAATCACGACGGGGGCATCTTTCACGACAGAGGAATCCTCCCATGGGTCGTGTGCGATTTTCCCTCAATCTGTGGATTGTGGTTCCCGCACAGAAACAAAAGGACTTACATGTTTTGCACCTTCGTTTGTATTGTTGAAGCTGTAGTACAGCACTTCGCTAGAGCTGCACTTCTCTGACCACACAATCTGTCCATCGGTCTGCCTGGTTCGCGACCAGCCACTTCCTAACTTCGCTTTTGGTCAAACTGGCGTACAGCATCTTTCCGCTACGCCAAACCTGATACGACACCGGGTTCTCTTCCAGGTCCTGCAACTCGTCCTCTAAATCTTCCTGGATCACGTAGCGCGAGGAGGCGGAATATCCTGCGTAAAAACATCCCCAGCTGCAGCTCCGAGTTTTATTTGTCATGCAAATTTGTACATGCTCAGACTGCGTGTCATGCGCGACTACCCCCGAAGGGGAGCTTTCTGCTGGTATTTGGGATTTTGTCATGCTCTAAGCGGGATAAGTATGACGATCAATTTGTGATGCGGTTGACCTAGCTCGCCGAGACCACTCACTCTGCAGTAAACCGAAAATTGTCATGCGACCGTGCCAAAACTTATGGATTTGTTTAGCAGATTTCCAACCTTGACTACGTGGCGGAGACATTTTTACTGGGGATACGGAATTTGTCGCGGAGATTCGGTCTTGCTCGAAAAAGGCCCACCATACCGGCACCCACATCAGAAAGACCCAGATGGCAAGGATGGTCAGCTGGTGGTAATAGGTTTATTCGCGTTGTGAAGATGATCGAGAAGAACGCACTTTCATCATCGTACAACCATTGCAAATTTGCGCCACCTCAGGAGCACGAACGAAGAATAAAGTTCTTCAACAAGCACACGAATCAGAATAGAAACTGAAAAAAATCAATGCTGTGGAACTTGTTTCAACAGAAAAAATTTCAACGACAAGACTTCAGTACCACGATTGGTCCGTTCCAGCATTTGAACCTGGACTCCGCTATGCCCGCATTCATCGAATGCAAAGGTGCCTGGGTCTGGAAACTACCTTGTAAAGTGCTAACATTTATCTTGATCGATAGTCACACTGCAATGTTACGCAGCCCTGAATGTTTTTGGCCACAAGCTTTTGCTCTGCCATGCTTTGCATACTCCGCATACCAAAAAAGAGATTTTTTCGCGCTCAGGCGTCACAGAGTTCTTTGTCTTCGTTCAGAGTCATGTCGGACAGGCGTGACAGATCTGGCATCAATCTTCCAGAGCCACACATGATATTTGCAAAAATGCATAGCCCCGTACACGTAGCAACCGTAGAGCGCGTACAGCCAAAAGAAAAGCATGGTGAGCCGCACGACAAGCTTTTCTCTTCGCCCCCACCATCGCGTGTGGGTACTGCTGCACCCCGCCGCTACTCTTGCCGCTGCGCCACTGGTAGACGAGGTTGCGCTGCTTGCTGCGATAGTGCCCGTTGAAGATGTCCTCCGGCCGCAAAGCACGAAGCCAAACAGGTCCAGGGCCAAGAACGCGAAGCAAAACTGCTTGACTGGTTGCCACACAAGTTCCACCCCGGTGGCCAGCCCCGCGCACCGAGAGGACTTGGTGACCAGGCGGTCGGTCGAGTAGGCGGGCAGGAAGGATGCGACGAGTAGCACAAACACCACGAAGCAACGCAACGTATTCACGGGGTGCTGCAGCGCCGCGAAACAGGAACTGTCCACCGCGCTTGACAAATTCCTTCGCGCACCTCCGGCCGGCGCCGATGCGACCAAGGGCATGTTTCTCCTTTTCGAGATATGAAAAGCAACTACATGACGCTCGTCGAAAACAATTAGTGATTACCTGCTGCAACCGCAGCTACAGCTCTCTTTCCATCGCAGCATGATCTTGTTCCTTTGGTGCCGTAATTTCCGTTCTTTCCCGCCAGTACAAAAAAGACCAAAAAACAAGAGGCCGCCAGCACGACAAAGACAGTGGTCGTGCCTCTTCTCGCATAATGATCATCTATTTTGATGCTCACATGATGCTGAATTCTAGATCCTCACGCGCTTATATCGTCTCCTATTTTTACCTGCGCCCGCGACAGAACTGTACTTCTTGATGACTTCGCTTATCATACTTCGTGGCACGAAGTCGTATTATTTTCTTACGGAAGATGATCCTGCACCTGGCTCCGTAGCAGGGAGAGATCCATACTACATGATCTCGCGTTTTTTCGTCACCAGCACAGTCATAGCGCCTCTGTTATACGCGACGGATCTTCGCTTGTGACCACCTGACCGCCCGGAGCTACCCTTCCTAGGTTCTCTCGTTTGTAACGACGTTAAAGTTGTCGCGAAAGATGCGGACGATACGGCCATGGCAGAAGAACAAGAACCAACTGAACAAACACACTCGTGGAAACGCGACCGTGCAGCAAGGTCATCATCGCACTCGTGAGATCAAGGGGGAGAAACGTAAACAAATCCTGAGGAAAACGTGAGAATAAATCCTGTTCTAAAAGCTGCTACTGTACTCTGTTTGCCCGTATAGCAGTTGTGCAGGTTGTATACTGCCATACTGAAAATAGATTGATTGCCCACGTACATGCAGCTGCTTTGTTTGACTTTGCGCGCCATCATCCTACTTTCGTTCGCGTGGAGAGCTATGGTGGGAAAGGGGGGCGTTGAGAGGTTGAGAGGGGCAGGGAATTAGTGTTGTTTTTTTGCTCTAGTATACTTACGTTAACGGTTTACGGAGTTTAAAAGGTGCTTGCGTGTTGAAAAAATGTATAAAATTGCGAAGTTTTATTTATTAGAAACAATTCAAATACTTACTTTGGGTGCTACTTCTACTTGCGCATGTATGGAAGCTGCGTAGCTCTGAGTAGAGTTCTGTGCAAACATCATACAGTACTACTTCTTGAAAAAGTTGTGCGTGAAAGTGCAATGCGAAATGGAATGATGATCATCTTCTTGCTGATTCATGCTCTTGTCGAGGCAAACGCCGTCTGAAGAGTCGAGCGGCGTGTAAGACTGGCATTTGCGTAAGTAAAAATTTTAATTTGCAGAAAAAGGAAAACGATAGGCTTTTAGCTGGATCCCTGGCCGAGCGACTGCTTTTAGCAGCATCCCGCTTCCTCTGCGGCGCCCGCCGCATTCGAAGAAGCGAGGCCTTGGGGCGGCCCGTCCGTCGAATCTTCCGGCCCGAGAGACTCGTCCGTCGAACTGAGGCTCAAGTTGTCGTTCCCGCAGACTTCCTTGAAAACCAGCGGGGGACAGGTTGCGTCCGCTTATCCTGTGTGAAAATGTCCCGATGTCATAGTCAATGTCAAGGTGGGGGCTTTGCTACTTACACACATGGAGAGGCTTTGGCTGTCGCGCATGACAAGGCTGGGCTCGCATTGTGGTCACGTGAAGCCCGTGAAGTCGAAATCCAAATCGATCCTCTCCTCATAGGATGACAAATTCAAAAGCAGTACTAGAAAAGAAACGCTGCCCATACATGTGGCTGTGCATGAGAGGGGGCATGGGGACGTTTTTACTCAGAGTACCGCTGTCGTCGCCTCCAGCTTGTTGTACGACGTCGCGATGGAGTTGCAGAGCCGTTTCTCAAGGTCCGTGAAGGACATTGGGTCTTGCATCCTGTGTCAAAGCATCGCACTCGTACTAATACTAATCGCAAGCGTGCATGACGATAGTACTTTCTTAGCTGAATGTGCGTCCTCAAAGGTTCCATTTTCTCTTCAGATCAAATTTGTTGCGCGATTACTACTAGTGCCATACTTTTTCGGTGCATATCCTGAATGCAGCACATCTTTTGCAGCCCAGCGCGGACCTTCGTGCACTGGTCGGCATCCAAAACCACCGGAAAAGTGACCCTCACGAGCTTGGTATCCAGTGCAAACATCTTGTCTGTGCCGAGATCAAAAGTGCAAACTTATATATAATCACGCTCACGGTCAGCGAGACCTTCGCCCGCGTTGTCACGCCGCAAAAGCAAGCGAGCGAAACTTCTCAGGCGAAGCTGTTGGCAATGTGATCAGAACCCTTCCGAGTCAGGGTCTAAAGCACCGAATCTGCTGAGCATGATGCGCCTCCGAGCAGAGTCCCCACCAAATAAAGACCGACCAGGTCCGTCGGCCCCTTTCCCGGTTAAATAACGGGGATCGTTGTCATGGGCCTGAAAGATAAAACACGGTGAGCCGATGCGCTTCGTGCTGAGTGGCCTTCGGGCCTCGCCCGTAATTCCGACCATGAGTATTCGTGCTGCATTGAATTAACAGGGCCGCGCGGCTTCGCAGTTGCTGCAAAGCCCGAATGTGCTATCTCGGTGGAATTTCATGATAGGTGATGAGCATGATGAAAGGAAGTCGCGGACCCTCCTACGAACCACGGACCGAAAGCAGCGCAGCCGGAGGCCTTGTCTCGCCCTGTCCGCTGAGAAATTGAATGGGCAACAGAAGCAGGCGCGTTCGAAGTGCAACAGAGGCAGGAGTATGTAATCTTGGAGGTGACTACTTCCCCAGAACAAAAAAAATTGCTGTGGGATGCGTGTCCGACCTTCTAGGCGAATCAACACCTGCATATACAAACCGACCCAGACTGTAAATTTGCAATGGATACGAGTCCGTAATTTTCAGCAAGTCCGCATCCGTGGTTTCCCGGTAAAGAAGGGGCCAATCCACGTTCCACGGCCCTTTGAAGTTCACCGCGTCCTTCGAAGAGAGCATAGAGAGCTTGGCCTCTGTGTCAGCATGAGAACAAAATTGTATCCAATAGAAAAGTGTACCCCTTGCCATACCACAAAACAACTATAAACGTTTGTTGGTGTTTTTCTGTTGGTGGTGCTGATCGGCAACGGGAACTCATGCAGAATGAGGAATGTACATAATTTATTACGCGCATCAGCATGATAAAGGTGCCCCAAAAACTTTTCATGCTGGACAGCAAAATGTGACACAACAATAAAAACCTGGACATATTTCTTCTTTATCTGGTACGGGTGTACTTGTCTGTTGGGTAAATTTGTCGCGCGACACGCGTGCCGGACAACCGCCAACCGCCTTCAGCTCCGGGTGGTTCGCCCGCGCGCCATCGAACTCTATAGCGAGAAAAAATCACCCCTCTCCGTATTGGAGAGAAGATATCGACTGATGCTGTCTTTGGTTATGTCACGCAAGAAGACAAAGAATACGGATTCTAGTCGCGAATAGCAGCGAATGACTGTCGCCTATTCGGTTTCATAGGCGAAGGCACTCCACGCAAAGCAATAGCGTGACAGAACATTCGTACTAAGCCATAGCTTTCTTGCAAGACGACTTGACTACGCCAATCCTGCAAAATCAGTCCTTGTTTGAACGTGGGAACGAAGGAGAGGTCTTCACTTTGATAAACTTCTGCACCATTTCATCACACCACACCTTGTCCGCTTCGCTCGACTATCAAAGCAAGAGAAAGCTACAGCGCGCATCACATCATCCAGCTTATGTTTATTTGGAAAAATGAAGAAAATCATTCATCATACCGCCGTTATCATCATCATCAGTTTGGTGCTTGCTTATTGACAAATAAAGGTGTGGCCACACGGGCTACAAGACGCCCATGACATAGCAGCGCACACGCTGTTTTTACTTACCACAGGCGTGCGTCTTTCTCTTTTCTATTTTTCCGCAGTATCACATAATTTCTTTTCAGGGATGCTAGCTTTCTTGCGTCCGGGATACCAGCGGCGCCGTGTTTTCCATTGAGTTCGCCGCAGAGCTGAATTCGTCGCGGCAGCACTGAACAACAAATTCGAAAAAGTCCTTCTCGCACACGGCCATCAGGTCAAAAGGACGGTACAGGGTAGGCAGGTTCGCCGCTTGCGCCTCAGCGGGAGACGTGTACACAGCACCCTTCATTGCTAGGTGGTGCTTCTCCTGCAGCTCCGCGGCGGCCTTCCAGGATGCCTCTTCCAGCTCTTCCCTTGCCGCCTCGAGCTCCGCCTCTGCCTCCGTTAGCTCGGCCTTTGCCTGTTGCAGTTGGTACAGTAGTGCGTCGCTCTTTTCTCCCTTCCGCGACGTCGACGAGGCCTTCGCCGCTTTGACTTTCTGGGTGCCGACTTTATTTTTCGTTTTTTGCTGCAGCAGCGAGGCGAAGGATTCCGAGTCCGTTGGTCCCGCCGCGGCCGGATCGCGACGATCTCTCCTGCCGTTCAAAATGGGACGGCCGACATTGGACAGCTTGAACGCGGACGTAGTTTGTCGAGGTGTCAACCACCGAGGACTGGCATGCGCACTAGCATGCTGTCCTGAGATAGAGAACAGAGTTACTATCTAGGCACCTAAGAGGTTAAGGTGCTACGGAGTTCAGGGCATTTGTTTCTTCAAGCTACTGGCCCGGAGACCAGAAGCCATTCTGGCACTGTATTCATTTACATTGATACCATTGTCATGGTTACCTGGTTCACCATCCTAGTGGTGTAGTGCGTGTGATCCTAGTCATCCTAGTGATCCCCTTGGTGTGATCCTACTAGTGCGGCCCCTCTATGTGTCTAGATCTTCATCTACCTATCGGTATACGGTTGGCCTATCTCTATGATCTCATTGATCTCAGGAACATGCTAGCGTCAGCTCTAGTCTACGACAAGTTGCTGCGCAATACACTCCCCTGCTCCTGATCAAATGAGTCGGAGTAGCTGCCAAAACGATGAAGAGAAAATCTATACATAGTCAGCAATCATCTATTGCTGATCTACTACGGGGCGCACAGTAGTGAAACTGGTAGAGTTGTAGTAAAATCTACGATGAGCCTGAAGCTCATAATACTCGGCAAATGTGTCTTGCCACTAATACAAAGCGGTAAACGCAAGCATATGCTGCTCGGGTCTCAGAATCAGGATCAAGGTATGATCCGTCCTGAGAGCCGTGGAGCCATGCATCTCTTGCCCGAGATCTCTAGTCGAATCTTCTGACCGAGATTCAACTATATGCGCGAAGCTTCGAACAGCAACGCGGTGCGCTTGTGATGGTGCGCGAGTGCTGAATTTGTAAGGCTAAGAATATTTGCTGAGTGCTATCCTCAGCATACTCCTATCAAGGCTAAGGCTTTCAGGCCTTCGAAGTTTTTGAAGCTAGGTGAGGAAAAATATGCACGAGGCATACATCGCTCCCTATTCGTAGGCTTTCAAATGCCGCGCGCTCCCATCTCTGGGATTGCGGTACCCTAAACATTTCATGCTGTCCCGCACTCGCTCCAACATGCGTCATCGACGGATGTTGTGCGAGGGGACTTTTGCCCTTTCTAGCGCCTTGCGCTAATTCGGCACTCCAAGCGCGGCATAGCCACACAGGGAGGCGACTACAGCCCTGAGCATGGGTGGCTCGTCCGCTGCTCTTATGCAGGGACCTATGGGGGGAAGGGGGCTAGTAGTTCTTACCTTTCCCACTGGGGACGTCTCAAAGCGTCAGGGACTGGGTATGCTCACTAGCATGCTGTCCGAAGATAGAGAACAGAGTTACTATCTAAGCACCTACCTAGTAGGTACTACGGAGAGAAAGGGCTTTTCGTTATTCCAGCTACTGGCCCGTAGACCAGAAGCCATTCTGGCACTGTGTGTACGTTGTTGCCATTGATATGGTTATCATCCTGTCACCATCCTAGTGGTGTAGTGTGTGACCCATGTGGTCCTAGTGATTCTAGTACTGTGATCCTACTCGTGTGACCCCTCTAGGCTAGTAGTTGACCGTCTACCTATAATCGGTATACTTAGAGCCTATCTCTTCGATCTCATTGATCTCAGGAGCATGCTAGCAACTGCTCTAGTCCGAGACAGGTTGCAGCGCAATAAACGGCCGACATTGGACAGCTTGAACGCGCGGACGTAGTTCCCGTGACGGCGAGCGCCCACGACCGGGTGGCCCGCTTGGTGGTGGAGTGTCGTCCCATGCTCGTGCCTTATTGAACACGCAACAGCTGCGCTGTTCTTTAATGTACTGGAAAAGCAGAAATGAACACCTGTGCAACGCTGAGCTTCAGCTTTATGTATAATGCGCAGGACTACCCACGAGTTAGAATGAAGAGATGGACTTCGGATCGGGGGCTAGTGTGCCGCAGTCGCTAAAAACGAAATCAAAAACTGTGAAGTGTCCGAAAAGTTGCGCTCCTTAGGCTCAGTAGTAAAAAACCGCAGTAGAGTCGTCTCTGTGGATTTCTGAAGGCGGGAAGGGGTTGCTGCTTGTGTAGTTTCACCTGTGAAAGTTGACGCATTGCCTATGTACTCCTACTTCGTCTGTTGTACACATGACATGCGACCGCTGATGTGATGTTTCTATCCAACCTACTAGTGGAGCCGACGGAGAATTTTTAACGATGACAAACGCGACGAAACTTTGTAGTTTCGTCCGGGACGTCAAGAGCACCTGGCGGCTCGGAAAGGGACGACCAGAGAACACGAACGACTTTATTACTTGAAAGCTGTCTGCACGACGAAAAAGGAACGAATACCGCAAAGAACGAACTTACCTTTGTGCGAGTACGATGCTTCTATTTGACGACTGGAAAACAACTGCTGAACCATAACCGTTCCCAGCAACCTGCTGGTTCACAAGAACTCTTCAACATATGTCTAAGGCCAAAACACGAGCGCGCGGATTCGAAAACCTGCGCTGCCATAAAAACCACAAACGAAACAGCATAAACGCGTCCTGCTCATCCTGCGCAGTGATTCTCTGCATTCCTGTCAATATATTTGGTCCTGAACAAGCCGTCACGGTGATGAAATGAAACCATTGATATATAAAACCACTCAAGAAAGCATAAAGTGCAGCCGAGCCTACTCAACATTTTGGCTCTGATGTGAAGAAGCATCTCCTTCGGGAGAGCAACACAACGACCGGATTGCACTACGAAACTCTTTGCCGTAAAGTAAGAGCGAGCTAAATGAAACTTCCAATTCTAACACAATCAAATAAGCACATTAACATGATACACAAGCTTTCTTGTGCAGCTATGCTCGCTTAGTTGCTTGCTATATCACACGCGCGTATCTACTTCCGTAGCACCATGAGTATCTGTATCTGATCACGAGGCAGCTTGTTGACAACGCCTCTTCAATAGCAAAGCGGAGCTTCTCCTCCGCGATGGCCGCCTCCAGTGGCAGCGGCAGTCGCCGCTCGTTGTGGTTTTCGCGATCATATAAAGCCCTAAACAATCGTACAAAGTAAACAGTAAAGTCGAATATGGAAAGACATCGCCTAGCCTGCATAACTGCAGGAGCTCCAACAGGGTTGATACAAAAAATAATAAAGTGCGGGTCTTCTAAACCTTGGTCCGTGTATGAAAAAATAGTGCTCGACCGGTACTGCGTTTTATCTTCTTTATCTAGCTTGACATGCGGCGGTAAATGCGAATCCCCAAAAATCTCACGCCATCTCCTTCGCCCAGACGCCTACTGGCTTCCGCAGGTCGCGTGCGGGTGCCGCCGAACCAGCGGCCCCCAGCCCGGTGCCAAAAAAGTATCCGGGCGTGGCTCCGCCCGAGCCCGACGCTCCGGCGGCTGTAGATCCGCTTGAAGAGGACGCGGAGCTGGGCACACCTTTTTTCTTTCCGATCCGGAAAGGCATACTAGACACCGTTGGCTCCGGTGTCGGAAAATTCGCTTTCGGTTTCGCTAAGTCGAAATTTTGGGCCGGTCCTTCCCCAGCCAAGGTCGGTCCTTTTCCACCACCATACCACGTCCGCGCGAAATCACGGTGCCAGCCACGATGGGTTACATCCAAGCGGCCATGTTGGGAACGAGGACCTTTTTTGTCTGCAGAAGTACCTTGCAAAATAGATTCTGTGTTTGCGAAATTTGTGCCCGCTCGTCCACCCGGGTGGAGGAACATCGCTTGTGCATCTCGTCGCTTATTGTCTTCATTCACAGCTTCCTGCCAAGCAATGATCTGGCGCCGCAGTTGCCACTCCTTGTCCTTCCCGTCACCGCTGGTCCCACGACTGTTACTGTCACTTGGGCTACTCGGGCGGTGGCCTCCAACGTCCGAAGCGGCGCCTCGAGAATTTTTGCTTAGCAAGGCCTTCCTCTGCGCGCGAATTTCTTCGTCGCTTTTGAAAAAGTCCTCCAACGCATGGCCCTCCGGGAGTTTTTCCTCGGTTTTTGGCGTTCCTGGCGGCGCCGCATTTGCGTCGCCAGATTGGAAGGCTCGCAGCGCTTCCAGGCGGGTGCGGCTGGGGAAATAACCTCCGGATGGCTTAGTTTTTCCTTTGCGAGCTGATGCCTTGGCACCTTGCTGTTGTCCGCCGCGCTTCGAGCTCCAGGGCACGGGCGTACGAAAAATTGCGGTGTGCGCATACGGATATGGCACCAGAAAGTGCCCCGTGTTTCCCCAGTGGCAGTGCGGGTAGTAGTAGTAGGGAGCCGCGCCGGGTCCTGCCAACAGTAGGCCTCGGTCTTGTGGAGCCGGGCCACCAGTCCCACCCGGAGTCACGCAGCCAGAAGCGGGACCGGTGTGAGCTTGTCCAGCGGCTTCGTTTTCCTTGCGAAAATACCTACTTCGCTCCAGGTCATTTTGCACCACTTCCTCTCGCCTTGGTGATGGTACTTCTGCCTCCACTTCTTGCCGCTTTCTGCCTTCTTGGGGCCTTTTCGCTCCCGCCCCTTCTGTTGTTTCACCAGGTATGGCGGAAGTGCTCCACGGGGGTACACCGGTTCCCCCCTCGGGCGAGGACACCGAATCGCGTCGAGTCGCGCCGTCCTTCTTGTCCGCGCACATAGGAGAAACGTCGTACGCCGAAGATCCATCGTCGCTGGAGCTAGCGGCCAAAATCCCTGTTTCCTCGTCGGTCGGACCACTTTTGTCCGTCAGCTTGATGGCAACCACTGCTTTGGGCGTCGTGGTGCTGCCGTTCGTTTCCTGCACCGGTCGCCACACCACGACTTACTTGCAAATTCGGAAGTCAGAGGAAAGGAACAACTTCTGTCAACAGGATACGCCAATTTATTCTCGCAACATAGATGTTGAAAAGTGCTAGCGCATCTCAAAGAACTCTGGATAAGAAGCGCGTCGCCATCGATCGCGGGGGCAGTAAAGCAGGCAAATTCGTCTTCAAAGCGTTGTTCCATACCCTGATTTCAATTTTCTCTGTATCATATCAAGACCCCGGCGCGTTCGGGACCGGCTCGTACAATTGCTGTGGAAAGTAGCCCACAATCGGAACTTGGAACTGCTGCTGCGGATCAAAATAATTGCCGGGCCCGCAACTTGTTCCATCAAAGCCGGCCCATCCCATCCCGTTAGGCATCGTGCCTCCGCCGTAATCAAAATTAGGCGGTGAAAACATGCAGGGATAGGGACCTGCAAAGTTAGTGGGTGCAGCTCCGTCCATCGCGACGCCCGGGTAAAATACGGGCTGCCGTAATTGTTGTTCTCTGCGATTGTTGTTCTTCGCGCGGGCTGCTAGTAGTGCTCCCGCGGTCTTCGCCTCGCCCGCTCGAGCCGCCACGTGGTGGGCTGTTTGCTCACCGGGCTTTCCCTTTCCCCCGTCGGTGGATTCCGGAGTAGCAGCGGTCGTGCCTTGGGAGGAATCCATCGGGCTGCCGCAAGTGGCGGACTCAGCGCTTCCGAACTCCCCGGCCGCCTGGTCCAGAACGTCTTGGTCCGCGCTAGTAGTGCGGCTGGCGAAAAAAAATGGCGGCGTGCGCGCAGGTTCCGCAATATTCTTGATCCCCGCATCTACTTCCATACGTTCCCATCCCGGCCCCGGGTCGTCCGACCATCGCGCCGCCTTGCCGGTTCCGCGAAGGTGGAAAAGAGAACTTGATAGCTCCTGGCTGGTACTACCCGGGCCTTGCGTCGTGCTTGCATCCGGCAAAGCCGGCGATGGTGGGTCCGGAGGTACCTCGGGTCGAGCTGCGGCTGCCGGGGCGGTACCCGCGGCGTCCCCGACATCCTCCGACTCGTCGAGCGCGGCACGCGGGTGTTCCTCGTGGCGTGCGGGGATGGGTTTCTTTTGTGCTTCAGCCGGGTCGTCCTCCCCTTCCGACTCGGAAGAAGTGTCCTGGAGTGCCGCTAGTTGTGCAAAAACCGACTTCTTACTCGGGCTGCCGACTTTCGGGCTGGCGAGACGCGCGAGAACGCACGGTCGCGACAGCAAAACCGCGAGCGCGTCTGTGAGGCAAAAGGGGAAGTGCTTGGCCCCGAAACGGATCATCATCCTGCGGTCTGTTCTGAAATGTTAAACGAGTTGGGAAATTATAGCCTGCGAGGTTAGAAAGTGGGTAAGTAAGTAGGGTCTGATATGTTTCATCAAATACACAGCGGTTGCGACTGCTACCTCAGTTCGCAAAATTGGTAAACCACAAAAAGTAGAGAAAGTGGCGAATCCCTGGTCTGATTTTGGCAAAGAATTTCCCGGCAAAGTTCGACGTGAAGCATTTCGCACAATAGAAAAAAACGGGACCAAACTAGTGTGCGTCGGCCAGCAAGTAGTAGCTAGATCGTCTGCAGCGCTGGCGGTCTCTAGGTAGTGCGAATAGCTGCAAGATGATCTTTCCTCTGGCAAAAAGAGTGACCTTCGAGAGTCGCAGCCATCTTCTGTGTAAGAGAAGTATTTCAACGCGCTTATCTTTCCTGCTATTGGTTCGCCGGACTTTCCGAGGCTAGCTTATCTTACTCTGCCATGCCCGGGCTCCGACTTGCCTCGACCGTACACGCGGGTGGCGTGGTGCAGCGTGGCTGGCGGGCTTTCATCGGCCCGCACGGCGAGCACCGGAGGAGCAGAGTGCGCTCGGTGCGAGGTTTCCAGGAGCGGCCCCGATGTGGCCAGCTCCCGCGCTGCGATTGGACACGCGAAATAGCCCGGGGCACTGTTTTCCCCCGCGGCCGGGTCGCGCCCGGAGAAGGGGCGGCGGAGATCCGCCCGCGGGCCCGCACGGCGGAGATCCGCCCTCGGGAAACGAAGCGCCACCGTGGCCATCTCCCCGCGGCGCTGCGCCTCTTCCCGAGCGGTATCTTACGGGACGCGCTTGTCCGTTCTAAACGGGGCGCCGTATAACCGCAGCGGCCCTCGCATCGGGTAGGCACCGCCCGCGCCCGGTTTAGTAGCAAAGAAAATGCAAGCGCGGCCGCACCGCCGCAGGCCCCGTAATAGCGCGGGCGAAGTAGGGGAGGGGGGGGGGGTCTTTTCGCGTGCGGAAGGCGTTCCTGCCCGATCGAGTTATCTGCCCGATCGGAAGGGGATAAGAGGGTAGGGGGGCGGGGATGCTATAGGCCCTAGGAGGCGGCGCCGGGCGCTGCGGATCCTGGGCCTAGTTTGCTGTAGTGGCAATGCCTCCAAAGAGGATGGATGGAAAGGAGGAGAGGGGGAAGACAGGAAATTGTGGAAAGCCAACCTGTGCCCAATCAAGCAAATGCGCACCCCTCGGCGGTCTGTGAGAGGCCTTATATTGTATGAGACATATTGTCTTTGTGTAAGACATGGCAGTTGCAGAATTTTTCCAAGTTGCAAAAAATTGTAAATCTGCCGGAGAGGCAAAATTGGTCAAATTGATGGGCGCAAAAATCCCACAAGTCACACTATCGAATATCTTGTGTCCTTTTTCTTCATTGGCAAAGAGTAATTGTTTTGAGTAATCGTTTGCAAACTCCAAGCGTTGCACATTTTTTAAAAATCTGCAAAAAATTCCAAAAAGTTTGGCAAGTGATTTTTCCACATATTATCGCCGTCAACCGTGCACATAATGAAGCTAATCAAGGCATATTAGTCCTATACTTTATTGCCTATCATGATGGGCTTCGAAATCAGTCAAATTTCTGACAGTCTCAATAAAAAAAAATTTTGAAAATTTTTTTCGTTGAATTTTATCGGTGCAACCCTATAAAATAGCGTCAGAATGTGGCAGAGCTTGTTCGCTTTGGCTTCATTCCAACCTACCAGGCCCGCTGGATTTTATAGTTGGGCCATTTCAGGACTTTTCCACTTTTTGAAAAGTTCGGAAAAAATAACCCAAATGGAACAACACCCAACATATGTTGATAAAAATTGTAAATGACTAGCGTCATCAGTTGCCATCTTTATGCTGGACCCATCAGCTAAAGCAGGTGAGCTACAGTGGTGGAGGTTATCTACTAAATTGCAAAAATGAAAAAAAAAATCGAAATATTCTCGGTGGGTTTCGATTTTTTAAGAATTTTATAACAATAACACCCGAGAACGCAACTAGCCTATTACTTGACTGATATATGACCATCAGGACTTGCAGCGCTACTCTTTATGTGGTGTCGAAAAACCTGCAAGATCCGAAATCCAAAAAACAGCCCCCGCCCCTCCCCATCCGCCTTGGCCTGGGCTTCCTGAGGTGCGGCCTCCACAGGTGGCTGCCCAGAGGCCTGCTGGGTTACATCCCTCCTGTTGGCTGCAGCATGGGGGCGCCGGCCAACGTGGGCCCTACGGATTCCGGTGTGCGGGCCTAGTGGAGCACGGCAACCGAGTCTGCGGAGGTGATCGGGGGCGCGGGATCTCCTTGGCCGGTCGCGCTGCGCTCCTGCAGGCGGGCTTCGGAAGCCGCGCGGCCAGCTTCGGCACGGATGCCCTGCCGCGCCACCGTGCAATCACGACTAGTGCGGGCCTGCGCCGCCGCAGCCGCAAGCTAGCCGCGGGGTCTCCCGGGCCCGTCCAAGCACTTCCGATCCCCCGCTACCCGCCGGGCCCGCGGCGCTCCGCGTCCCCGTGCGTACTTATCCGGGCAGCAGCCGTCTTTCGCTTGCGCCCGGCGGAGGGGACGCCCAATCTTGCGCCCGGCTGAGGGGACGCCCAATCTTGCGCCCGCCCCAAGTCCCCCGGGGGCCCCGCGACTACTGTTTCGGCCGAGCGTGCTCCGGTGCCTCTTCTCGGCGCTTCCGCGGTGCGGCCCCGTCCGGTGCGGCGGCGCGATTGCCGCAGCGACGCAGCGGCCGGCCCGGAAACGCGCGAGACGGATGCCGCCAAGCCATTTTTTTGGTTGCGCGGAGCCGAAATTTGCCCGCGCGCGCGGCCGGAAGCCCCGGCTGCTTCGTCTTTCCCACGACCCGTTCGAAGCCCGGGAAGTGCCTGCGCTTCGGATTCGGGGATCGGCGTCTCCCCTGCCGCCGAAAAACTAGCCGCCGACCCGGGTCCGTACGCCAAAGGCAAGGGTGTTGGTGCTCGCACAATGCGCGGTCGCGCGGCTAATATTGCGCGCGCCTGGTTTCATACCTGCAGAGCGATCGCCCGACCCTCGCTGTCTGGCGAACGTTACTGCAAGAGGGCAAACCCAATCTGACAAACAGAATCTGCGAGCCAGCCCCTGATAGTCCCCTTTTTAATATTTCCGATTGCGGCGGCGCGGTAATAATCTGTCGGCTTCTGCGAAGATGGCCACTGAGCAGGACAAAGATGCGGCCCCCGCAGAAATCGCGAATACTACGCGCGAATACCACCCCGCGGGGTTCCCCGAGTCGCAGCGGCGGTTCGTGTTTCGCATCTGGCAGTGGCAGTTGTTTTTGTGCAACTGGGAACTCGGCGCGCTGGCCGTCGCCATCCCGACGCTCGAGAGGAGCAGCGGCAACTACTTCAGCAACGACAACTCGGACGGGCTCGCGCTGTCCAAATCCCTCTACGGCTTCATCAACATGATCTACTTCTTTTCTGCCGTGGCCGCATACTTCGTCGTGTCCGGCCTGCTGCTCGGCAACGTGCCCCCACAGACCCTCTGCACCCGGGCCGCGCAACTCGGCGGCGTCGGGGCGGCCCTCGCCGGCCTGGCGCCGCACTGGCTTCTCTTCTTCGCCGGGCGGATTCTGGCGGGCGTCGGCGCCGCGGTGCCGCTGATCTACGTGTTCGTGTGGATCTCCGAGTTCGCCCCGAAGGACAAAACCGTCGCGTGGGGACACTGGGCGATGGCGGTCCCCCTACACACGGCCAGCGCGGTTGGATCCCTGGTCGGGATCGTCTTCCACCAGCTGCAAATCACCTGGCGCTACACTCTCCTGTTGCAGGCGTTGCAGTGGTTCGTCGTCGCCTTTCTGCTGGAGAACGTGATACCGAAGAAGCTGATCGAAGTGGGGTACTTGACGGTCGCGGAAAATAATTTACCGGGGGCGGGCGAGGAAAATTCAAATACAACAACGGTCGCTGCGGGTGAAGATAGAAATACACGACCCACAAGAACTTCAGCGCATGATGTCGAAACAACTACCGGGCCCCCGGGAACAACAATCAACGAGGAAGCAACAGCGCAAGGAACCGGCACTCGACATCCAGCGACCGCCAGCGGTCCGACCGCCGACCCGAAGATGAGGAGAAAACATCAACCGTCCTCCAGTCAGCAAGTACGCGAGAATCTGCTGATCGCCAAAGCGCTCTGGCGGTCGCGGCAATTCAAACAGGCGCTCACCTTCGTTTGCGTCTGCTTCTCCACGATCGGGGTGTGGCAGACGTGGACCTGGGTCTTTCTCCTGGACGTGCTGCATCCGCTCGCGTTCGTGAGAGGCACAAGTGAAGGTGAGAAGAAGAACATCAGTTATCAAGTGCTCGCGGTCTACTTCTTCGCACTGATCCTGACCGCGTGTCTACTCGGCGGGTTCCTGGGCAGTTCGTTCTTCAATCGGGTGCTGCAGAGGGACTACGACCTGAGGTTGGAAAAGGGGAAGAAGTACTGCTTGCTGTTAATCAGACGCTTCGCGTGTTTTCTCCTCCTCCCCACCGGTCTCGCCTGCGCCGTCCTGACGCACACGTTTGTCGAAAATTCGGTGCGCCGGGGGCGAGAAAACGAAGATATTAATGGGACAACGAGAAGTAGTACTAGTGGTGCTGATGATACCAGTACCTCCTCCTCCTCCGAGTCTACTACGCTGATTGAAACCGATGAAGCTTCGCTGCTATTCCAGAGCGACCTGCTGCACATCTGCCTGTTGCTGTTGCTCTTCATGCCGTTTATGGTGCTCTGGTTTTTTCTGTTCGCGATCCTGCGCGGGTACGGAGTCCTCGGCCTGGACGACTTGGAAAATAGCGAGAGAGAAGAAGAACAAGGCGGCGAACAACAAGCCGGGTCTTCATCGAGTTTAACCGTGATTTCCACAACGAATGACGTTCCTACTGAACGAAATGATGAATTGCAGAAGGCCAGTGAAGATCACGGCTTTTCCACTACACCGAAAACCCCCCGCCGCACCTCCGGCAAACGGGCAGCAAACAAGAACAATCTGAAAATTGCCGAGGGGCTGTTCTCCGTGGCCACGGATGTGAGCTACGGTCTCGGTTCCTACGCGGGCGGGTTTGTGATCGACCTGCTTGTTAGCAGCGGAGCATCGTCAAAGGCACTATCTCCCCGCACCGCGGTCGCGAGGCTGTTCTCGGTGCACGTGTTTTGCCTCGCGCCCTTGCTCTTCACGGTCTTCGCCGTGCTGTTTTCGCTGTCGGGAAAACAGCGGGGAGGGTGCTGCTGGTGTAGGAGGGAGGAAGATGAACATCAACTCGGGAATTATATTGGAAACAACGAGGATGGCGATGATGAAATTGCTATTCCTGCGACGAAGCGTCGTGCCTCCCGGACCAGTTTGTTTTTCGAAGCCCTCTTCTTTCACGGCACGAGCCGGGGCGGGACGGCAGCTTTGGGGAATTTTGCAACAGAAAGAAGAAGCAGGAATAGCAAGCAGTACGACACGACTGGTAGTGAAAAGGTTGAAAAGTATAATGATCGCAATACAGGACAAGAAACATGAGGAGCGAACTGCACGACCCTTGTACGCCGGCCCTGGTCTTACTTTTGTGCACCTGTGGTGCTTGTGTTCTCCTCCGTTTTCGAGCGGCTTTTAACTTTTTCTTTTTCCCTGAGCCACAGTATGAGCGAAGCAACTGCAACAATCCTCCCAAACGAGAGTGAGCAAAATTGGTGTCGGTACGCTGAGTATTCCCTTTGCAACTGTAATTCTTTTGGCGATGCTGCTGACCTTTCAAATCACAGGACAAAACTCAGGCGTTGTTGTAAAAACCATACATATAATATACCCATCAATTTAGCGCAAAGTTCTGTACAGAAATAGTTTTGATGAATTCGGCGTACAGGCGGCAAATTATTTTTTGAAAAAGGAAACTTCCCCGTCGCCGTCCTATGCTTTCCTGCGCTCGGATGCTTTGGAAACAACCGCCCGCCGCGCCCACGCAACCCGCTGCCGCACTCCGCAGCGTGACGCGCCCCGCGGATCGCAAGCCCTCGACCCTCGCCACGGTAGAACAGCAAGCGCGCCGGCACCGCTAGTCACGGCCGTCACAGCTTCAAATTTGCAACAAAACACCCCGCGTGTGCAACACGCAGAAGATCAATTTTCAACGCGCAACGCGAATCCCTGACCACCGAGCAACAACACACAAAGCGGCTGAACGTGAGCTGAAGTACGCACTTAACAACAGGGACATTCAGCAAGCATCGCGCGCTCCTATAGGACGGTAGTTGTACTTGGGAGTTTCATCCATAACCCAAAAGCCCCGCAAACACGCTAGAACAAAACGACAGCTAACTACAGCGAACAATATCTTTGTCGAAAAAGTTAAAGTTGTATGTCCTCCGTCCTGCGGCACCACCTTCGCCAAACCTCCCGCGCCGCTTTTGTCCAGACCAATAACATATCTAAAGACAGCACGACAAGCAGAGCACGACAGACGCCCAGTAGAACTTTTATTCAGCCGAAACCCTTTCCGGGTACTAAACGAAGCAACTTCCCCCGTCGCGGCAACACGACCCTGGCGCTGCTCGAAGGCGCCGGAACTACCTCCGCCTTGCTGTTTTTCGACGTTGGTCACCAGCCGCAGAGTGCCTCGGTCGTTCGACGGAGCTTTTTCAGCAGCACGGGAGAAGAAACAAGCGATCAAAACACAGTTCAGCTGGGACAGGCAACAAGTGGTGGCAAGATGGAAAAAGTGGTGAAATCGGAGGGCGAGTGGAAGATATGACAGTGCACAACTCCCCCTCGCCCTCATTTGTCATGCAAAATACCAAGTCCTCCCTTTGGTGCCTCTTGGCACTTTTCGCATGACAAGTTCTGGTAGCGGCCCAAATAGCACTACACTCCAGTGCAAATTTGTCATGCAAAACCTGCAGTCTTGCTAATGCTTGTATTTTTGCCGTTCATGCTATACAAATGAGGGGGAGGGGGAGTTGTGCACTGTTATAGAAGACGATATTGAACGCGAAGGAGTACGACGTGTTGCGAAACAAGGGCACGGAGCGTATCCTGAGTAAAAACGTACCCACACCAGAGTCAGGATGGGGATTTTGCAACACAGACCTAGGAGTTTTGTGAGTCACGCATGACAAGTTGCGCTCTGCAGTGTAGTGCAGGTTAGCAAGTGCAGCCGCATCACAAATCCAGCTACTCATCCTGTTCACAGCATCACAAATTCCAAAACACGATTGGAAATGGCTCTCATGGGGATGCGCATTACAAGTCTTCCTGTCTTTGCAAATCTGCATTACAACTCTGGCGTGGGTACGTTTTTACTCAGGATAGAGCGGGCGGGCACTGGGGAGTACGACAAGCATTATCCCAAGGAGGGCTACTACTGCTGCCGCGCCTGCGGGTTTCCGCTCTACAGCTACCAGGCCAAATTCAACAGCGGGTGCGGGTGGCCAGCCTACAAGGACTGCTACCACAGCAAGGCGGCAAACGGCTCCCACATTGCCTATATCGAGGACCGGTCACACGGTACTTACGATGCTGCTTCACGTCTCTACAGCGCGCGAGAAATTTTGCACTTGCAGTTGCAGTGAGAAAATGTAAAGATGTAAAAAAATGGAAAAATCATATTCTTTCAGCAGTGCCAGCATGCGACTTTTTGATCGTTCCTCCGTGTGTCGAAATTATTTTTGAGCAGAAATTGAACCGAAAACCACAGGTATGGTCCGCACGGAAATTCTTTGCAAGCGGTGCGACGGGCACTTAGGACATGTATTTTACGGCGAAATGGGCGCGGATAGCGAAAGACACTGCGTCAATTCTGTTTCGGTGAAATACGTTGCGGGACCGGAACCCGGTGAAGTCATGTCAGGGCCGCTCAAAGGGAAGATGTGAGCAAGTGATAAAATTCCACTCTAAAATGGCGTCTGGAATGCATACAACTCTGTGTAGCAGTTTCAATCAAGACTACCATCTCGCTGTGACCGTTCTCGCGACTGTGCAGCACGAGCGGGCCGCCCGCACCAAAGCTAGCGAAGACATCGTCGAAGGAGCACCTTGTGCAGTGCCAGTGATTCGTTTTCTGGCCCCAAATCTAAAGATGCTCGCGAATCAACCCAAGAAAGCACTATTGATCTTCAAACCGCCAATCGCTGTGCAGCGCGGGTGCGGGGGGAAAGAAAAAGAAAGTATAAGCGGTGAATGTGGGACTTCGCATAGATAGGGATGAGGGTTAGCACGCGTACTGCAAATACCAGGTGATGTTCCGTTTTCGCAATACAAAAATATTCTTTCTCAACGACCACGCACTGATCGGTTTTTTTCGGAACGGCGACTAAATCGTTTCCGAGAAATAGACTCAAGTAGTGATCGAGAGTGGTTGGAGTTAAACTATCCAAGCCCGTCCTCTGCTGTTGAAGCGATGATGAAGTCTGGAAGTTTACTACGACAGAAATGATATTTTGACCAGAGTAGGACGAGCGTGGTTTTTATCGCACGAGGTGGAAGACGAGAGCGGGCACAGAGCGATAATACGAGGTTCAGGTCGTTGATACGTTGAGTCTGAAACAGCTACTCCCGCTGTTCCCCTGCTATCGCAGAACATTATTTCTTAGGCCCTTTGGAGATTTTTTTCTTACTATCGTCTGCCGTATCCCACTCTTTTCAACGAGCGTTCTAAATTTTCGTTTCGAGACAATGAGAAGAGCATCTGCTGAGGTAGATCTAGCGCGTAAGCATGTTTCGTTACTGTGCGACTGTCGCCAAAAACTACATCTCTATTTTAGGGCGGGCGGGGGACTAGATTCTTTTTCATTTTCTATCAATTGCGCGAGGTGGGTCCGTACGTTGGGGTATATCTTAACGCCGTGCTTCAGAGATTAGTTTAGTCTATTCTCGAAAAGCTGCAAATTTTTATCGGTAGCGGTGCTGCTATGTTCTTGCACTTTTGTGTCACACGATTCTCGAAACCTTGTAGACGTCAATATACCGTGTGTGGAGCCTCTTCTTGGTTTTTCTCTAGTTCGTCGAATTGTAAAGCATGTTTTTTGAACAATTATGATAGTCGATGAGTCGAAGAATATGAATCGTGAATAGTACTACCTAAACCCATTATTTTTGAAAAGTAAACTCATACCTAATAGCGTGGTCGTCGAGAGAGTCTTAATCTAGGCACGCCGAGATTCTCGCAGTTTTCGCCTTGTACGACACAGACGCCCTTGTTTGATAGTATTGTTGATAGCCTTGTTGTCGATATTGATGAGGGATAATATTATGAGAGATGTAAAATACAGCATTGAGAAGACGTATTTTTTGTAAAACGCACTACAGTGATACTTAAGGAAAAAACTCCAGAAATGAGACTTTTGAGAAAATAACATTGGTAAACAAGAAAAGAACATGAATCGCGACGAGCTGCGTGACGCGGTGGGCGTGCCGAGCAGCGTTCGTACCGACCTGATTGCAGTGTCAACGGGAACTACTACGCCAGGCGGGGGCCGCAATCGTAACAATTCAGACTTTGACTCCATCGCCATCAGCATAGACCATCCAGATCCACCACATCATTCGGGTTTATCGGAAGATCGCCAGGGAGAGCAGTTTGCAGACCGCGCAGCTGGCACAACATTTGGCCAACAGGGTTCGTCCACCGTCTCAACGAGTGACGTGCACAAAACCTCCTCGAAGTCTTCGTCTCGCGTGAGCTCGACCAAGGCCACGAATTCCAGTGCTTCAAATACCAGCGCCGCGGCGCACGATGCAGGAGGGGGTCACCAGCAACCTGCAACTTCGGGAGGTAGCGACTTCTACATGCAGAGTCAACAGCAGCACAAAAAAGCCCCCCGTGGTCTCCGCCCGCACCAGCAATTCCAAGCTGAGCCCGAGTCCTCGAGATCATATGGAGGTGGCACGATGGGGAACTACGAATATCATGAAAGTCAAGACTACAACGACGGCGAGAATTTTTATACAAGTAGCACGCCAATGAACGATAGTACCCAGTACCAGAACAGCATCAAACAGAGGTTGGTAGAAAAGGAGGACGAGGAAGAAAATTTTTGCAGCGAGAAGCTGTGCAACCGCAAGGCGGCGAGCAATATGGTGCAGCAATTTACCACGCAGGTGTTGACGAACAACACCGCGTCTGGCACCTGCACCAGCAGCAACTCCGTCATGCGGCCGTGGACCTTATCGTTCTACGACCAGAACCTCGAGGCGAAGTTTTTTGAGTACTACTGGGAACAGCAGAAATTTTGGTTACTGTGTCTGCTGCCGCTCGTCACGGCCTACATCGTGCTGTGGCTAGCGCTGGCGGTCGGGGGCGACACCACCAGCTTGGAGAAGTTGGACATGAGGTAAGTACGCGAGGGACTCAACATACTCTTCAGTCAAAAACTTTCTAGTAAGTACGCACCCTTTTTTGATGCAAAATGCCGTAAGACAAGAAGAAGCGCAGTACTACTGAGGCGCTTAAGAGCGCAGCACTACTGAAGCGCTTAAGAGCGCAGCACTGCGTAGGCGAAGCACTCAGGCGGGGTGTTACTTGGGCGCAGCACTACTTAAGCGCAGCACTACTTAAGCGCAGCACTGCTTAAGCGCAGCACTACTTAAGTGCAGCACTACTTAAGAGCAGCACTACTTAAGCGCAGCACTACTTAAGCGCAGCACTACTTAAGCGCAGCACTGCTTAAGCGCAGCACTACTTAAGTGCAGCACTACTTAAGCGCAGCACTACTTAAGTGCAGCACTACTTAAGCGCAGCACTACTTAAGCGCAGCACTACTTAAGCGCAGCACTACTTAAGCGCAGCACTACTTTAAGTAGTGCGCAGCACTACTTAAGCGCAGCACCTAATCAGGGCGCCGCCGAAGCAAAAGACGCAGCACTACCTAAGCGAAACACTTAAGCGGGGGGCCACTCATGCGAAACACTTCAGCCTGAGTCGGGGCACCACTCAAACACTCAAGCGCGGCACCACTCAAGAACCGAAGCACTACTTAAGCGAAAGCCTTAAGCGCAGCATTGTTTAAGTGTAGCACCCAAGCAAGGCACTACTTAAGCGAAGCACTTAAGCGCAGCACTACTTAGGCGAAAGACTTAAGCCCGCACATGTAAACGGGGCACCACGCAAGCGAGCACTTAAGCGAAACACTTAAGCACAGCACTTTAGAAGCGCGCCACTTAAGCGAAACATTTAAGCGAGGCACTTACGGGGATCGCTTGCGAAACGCTTCAGTGAAGCACTTAAGCGAAACGCTGAAGCGAAACGCTTAAGCAATACGCTTAAGCGAAACGCTTACGCGAAACGCTTAAGCGAAACGCTTAAGCGAAACGCTTAAGCGAAACGCTTAAGCGAAACGCTTAAGCGCAGCACACTTAAGCGAAACGCTTAAGGGAAACGCGTGAGGGACGCGCTTAAAGGAAGCACATAAGCGCAGTACTACTTAAGCGAAGCACTTAAGCGTTGCACTACTTAAGCAGGGCACCACTTGTGCCAAGCACTACTTAAGGGAGGCGCTCAGAAGCCTCTCACCAGCACTACCGAAGCGCCGGAACCACTCAAGCGCAACATTACTTGAGCGAAGCACATCCGTGTGCTACGACAGAATAGATGAGATGTCAAAGATATATTTAAAAAGTAAAACCCATTACTCTAATCAGGTATGAATACGCCCGTGCGCGTGGCCTCAAGTCCAGCGACTTCATCGGGTGGCACGTGTGCTGGGTGCTGTTTTTTGGCACGCTGTTGGGGATTGACGCGAGTCTGATGCGCTCGAACGAGGTGAACAAGGATGACAACAGCGGCAGTCGTAATAGGCAGGCGTCAGCTTTGAAGAAAAGAAGGACCACCAACGATAAGAATAGCAACGACCACCGCACTACCAAACCCCCCGGCACAACTTGTTCCGGAGACGTCGATACAGCCTCAACCTTTTCCTCTCATTCCTCCTACACGCGATGGATTTTCGTTCGGCAATACGTCGCGGTGGGTATCATGTTATTAGATCTCCTCGTCGGCGCATTCGTGAACCCGCTCGTGACGCCGTTTGTGCTGCTGCTCTACGTGGTGCTCCTCCGCATCCCGCTTCCACAGGCGGTCACGTTGGTTTTCACCGCGTATCACCTGCTCAGGTGTTACAATGATCTCAAGTGTTACAATAGAGACGGAAAGCTGTAATGCAAAAAGTGCAGGATCTAGCCTATTTGCACAGGATTGCACATGGCAAGTTCCGGATCTCCAGAACGCACCTAAATCCGGCGACATGATTTGTATTGCGAAAAGCGGAAGAGGCTGTGCGTGTAGTTCATGTTCCTACTGCTTTTCATGCAAAGCAAGCTTCAGACTCACTTCATTGCAACAGTTGAGATTGTACCGCCTGAGCGTGCCATACCGCGGCCATCGTGATTTTGGTTACCTCCGATGCGTCGTTTACGGTTTTTTGGGGGCTGGTCGCGATTTGCCTCACGTCATCGCGGCAGATCGAAATCGCGTCCCGGCTCGCACTGTACCGGTTGAGCAGGATCATATCCTCTGTAACTTCGTCCCCGCCCTAGAGTTGTCATGCAAGAAAGTGGCGTAACCAGATTGTCTTGCCCTGCAAGCCACAGGAGGGATATTTTCGATTGCTGTCTGGGACTGTGTCACGCTCTATAGCAAATCAGGACGAGGAGCTACATTTGCGATGTGCCTGCACTAGAGCCGTAAATTTGTCTTGCCGGCGACTGCGGTAGAGAAGTTCTAAACTTGTCATGCCGGACAGCCAAGCCTTATTGATTTGTGTAGCAAAGCCGCGATCTTAACTCTGGGGCGCAGGTGAACACGGTTTTACACCGGATAGGCCAAGGGCGAGATCCACTCGATTCTGCCTGCCGAAGTCGCGAGCTTCGAGCCGATCAGTGGTACCGACGAGGATCAAAATATGCTGTCTCGAGGAACGCCTCTGAAGCCGGGGGTGAACAATCATCATAAGAAGCTGGTGCACAAAAGCACCACCTCTGCCAGCAGCTACTGGAGCAGCGCCTCGGTGAACGGGTGGCCAGCTCCTGCAAGGGAGCCAGGCAGTTTTGTCCACCGATCAAGATCTGGCACGTCTGCAGCAGGGGGTAACAGTACTAAAAGTCAAAATGCCAGTCAACATCTTCAAAGAGAAAGAGCAGGGCAGGCGGCGCAGGGGCACCAACAGTACCAAACCGATAATTTCCAAAAGTTTGTTGTGCCAGATGAAAGTCGGTCCAGTAGTCGGACAACTACTACGCTGCAGGAGCATATCGATAGCCACACGTCGTCTCTTCACAAGTACGGCGGCAAAAGTTTATGTTCCAAACCACCACAAGAGACTTCTTCACCTTACCACACTGGAGTCATGAATGGTTCCTCGTCATCAACAGCGACTTCCGCCCACGCTTCGAGCAAGCACACAAGCGGCGCGGCGACCAGCCGCGCTACCAGCAAGGACAACAGCCATTCCCACAGCCTGGACCCCGATGATGCACAACTACGCAACTTTGAGCGGGGGCAGCAAACTACCGACGACACACCGGACAAGATCGTGAACTGCGACCGCTGGACCGACGCGAGCTTCTACTCCCCGCACGCACTTTCCGACCGGGTTTCGCGGTGTTCGTTTAACGGAAATAACATTAGCAGCAACAACTCGACGAATGGCGGTGGTGCGGGGAACAATGTTGTGAAATTGCTGAACAAAACAACCACGACGGTTGTGTCAACATCTTCTAGTCCGCAAGAAGGAGGAGCAACTTGCTCACCGAATGCATCTAGAAGTACAACGGGTCGGGACCACAGGATGATGAACCAAGGTTGTAAAAATAATTCAGCTACTTCGACGAGCCAAAGTAGATCTTCTCCGGGTGGTCAGAAAATTCTCAACCTGGAGGAAATTTTGCAGGACGCCAGCCCGTTCCTCGTGGAACAAGTGGAGCACGAAGTTCCGCGGGCGAAGATCTGCGAGCGCGAGCCCTTCATGCCAGTGATGCGGCTGAACATGCAGATCTGGCGTGCGTGGCGCATGCTGGCCTTCGAGAACGAGAGCGGCGCATCAACAGG
The DNA here is from genome assembly GCA_905178155.1 of Amoebophrya sp. A120. Classification (NCBI taxonomy): domain Eukaryota; class Dinophyceae; order Syndiniales; family Amoebophryaceae; genus Amoebophrya; species Amoebophrya sp. A120. The sequence continues at coordinate 2,891,039 of CAJINV010000013.1, read as the reverse complement.
GACGAATGTAGCCGGTGACCGGGTGATCAAATCAGCCTGGATGTCGCGAGCAAAGCAGTTTCTGGATTTGAACGCGCAAATCTCGCCGAGCTCGATGCAAATCCACTCACTGATCGCGGAATTGTTTCGGACCACGTTTCATTTAGGCCGGCAGGTCGCCATCCCCATGTCGACGATGAAAAATAAAGGTGGGACGACGTCGAACAAGACAAAGAACAATAACTCTTCCAGCAACTCTGACGCCCTGACCGACATCGTGATTTCCTCGGTGGAGCACCCGTGCAACAAGATTTGGCGGTCGATGCTGGTGTACATCCGGCTTCCCTACCCCGCACGGTTCATCCAGAAGGTGCTCGCGGACCCGGTTTTGTACCCGAAAATCGACCGGAGCTGCATCGGCTCGCAGGTACTGGAAGAACACTACTCGGAATCCAACGGGCCTGTGCTCGTGAAAACCGGTGTGTACGCCGGATTTTCTCTCGTCTCCAGCCGGATCTTCGTGTGCGCGACCCGGCCCTTTGAAATCGACGACGGGACCTTCGCGGTTTTGTCGAAGTCGGTCGAGCCGGCAAGCTCAGACCCGGTGAAGCAGCACGTGCTCGGAAATTTGAGCAGCAGCTGCTGGTTTGCGGTACTACTATATTCGGTTTGATAAGTGATCATTTTTTTTTTGCGTTCTTGAGTAAATTGTGATTTTTTTTCCAGGTAGAAAATCAAAATGTGTAGGAGCTACGAGGCGTGGAGCCAAAATCATCACGTCGAAGATGTTGTACTTGCTTATATGAGAACTTGTCGCGCAAAGGCAAAACTATACTATCAGACGCCTGTCGCGACGTCCGCGGACGCGGAGCCGCTCACCGACGTGCTGCTCGTGTCCCACTTGAACCCGCGCGGCAGCGTCGGCAAGTCCTCCCTGGCCGGACGGGTGGTGTGTCGTGCGTCTTACCCGGTAATGGACCAAATGGCGCGGGATCTGCGCAAGGTCTGTGCCGAGGAATGGGAAAAAGCGACTGGTGGGGGAGAGCAGTTGTAACCGGGTGTTGTGGGCCTGGGCCAGTTTATCATACTCTATCCCCATTGTCGTCGACGTCGGGTCGTGGCCTCCGGATTACTTTCAGGAACTGTCCGGGTGCACAAGTCCTCGTTACAGATACCTCTTCTGTTCCGCAATTTTTTCGTTTTCTGGTTTTGGGAAGGACCGAACGAGAAAAACGCGAATGTCGAGGTGGTTTTTTTGTGAAGTTATGATGAAATTTTTTGAGTTTTAACGGTCAAAAAATCATACGGTAAAAAGAACACGTGAACTTCGCAAAGGCAGCCGACTTTCGCAGCTAAAAGTGAAATGGGGAAGACAAGTAGTTCCTGCTGGGAAGCCACGACCTCGTCGCGATCTCGTCGCGAACCAACATGTAGTTGACATGAAAAGCTACTTTTGCTGAAATTTCAACGAACGTCACATCAAAACGCATTCGTCGGAGTAGACTGCAGAGATTCGAAGTAGGAATCTTCTGGTGCACAACCGCCTACGATGAAGACTCCGATGTGTTCTGTCCGCGTGTCTACTCGGAAGCCCAAAATACTTCATTTTTAGTACCTCACGAAAAGGCGCCGTGGCTTATCGTCCGAGGCAAACAACAAGCGCAAGTCGTTATTTCTAGAATCGTTGAAAGAAAGCATTCTTTGTCCTTTGCATCCGCTAATATGTGCCTATATTACTTCGATACATTGAGAAGCTGGGTCCGAATGGGTGAAATCAAACATCAGAGCCTGGATATAAGAAGCCAAGGGCGATTCATCACGAAAGCCAATCCTTGATCGTTTGATGTCGAGAGCCGTACAATCGTTTTTTCAGGACCTCCTTCCTGTCGTGTGTAGTCTTCCAGAGCTAATTTCACATACTACAACTTCTGCTCAGTCTTCGCTTCCACTTCAACAAAGATAGATATGGCGCCATGCAGCTGCGCTTTCTGTTCATGTTTCTGTTTCTCTGCCTCGTAAACCAGATGGAAGCGTACAATTTTTGGCTTTTAGCGATAGAGCTGTTTTTCGTGGTCCTATGAAATACACTACAGCTGCACTTCTACTTTTAAGGAATGTTTATTTGAGATGCGGCGCCGACAGATACCCATACCACCTCTACTCCCATAAGACCCGCGGTGGAGGACGTCAATTTGTTTTCAACTCACCATTTTCAAAAACAAAAATGCAGTCCTCGTTCACTGCGCAAGGGAAAAAGACCTCCCTGGGAGGAAACTCCGCCTTCAGTAGTGGCTCGAGCGCAGCTGCAGCTTCGGGTGCGGCTAGTTTCCCCGAACGCACTGCAGTTCCCGGAGGTCGGCCACCATTTTCAGGACAAGAGCCCGGGGCTGTGTTTGGAGGAGCTCCGCCTTCCGTGCCAAAAGGCGTTGGTAGTTCAACATCCCCAGCGGTACCATTCGGCGGGGCTTTTGGCGCTGGATTTAGTTTTAATAATTCCGCGGTGTTCGGACAGCAAAACAGCTTTTCGTCCAGCGCATTTGCTAGGGGCAATCCAGCTACAACTTCTACCTTCGGACAAGGGTTTGGATTTCAGCAACCCGCCCCGCAGAACTTTTATACTGGAACAGTCCAGCAGTCGAGAAACAATGCCGGTCAGCCGGAACCGTTGCAACAGCAGCAGTCAAGCGGCAGCTCCGGGCAATTCAACAAAACCAGCTTCAATTTCGCGAGTCTGAACCAGATGAACTTTGGCGGCGGCCAGTTCGCCTCCGCGTCCGCGGGCGCAGCGGCGCTTCTTGCTCAGCAGCAGAAGCCAGAAGGCATGCAAAATTTTCCATTTCAACCTCAGCATCCTGCGGTTAGTAGCAAGACCAGTACGGCGAAACAGAAGAGAAGGAGCTCGGGCGCCTCTCCGCGGACGCCGGCGAAGCGGTATCTGCGCGACGGTGGTGTCGCGGGCGGTGCGGGTCCGTCCAAAACCAGAGCCAAAGAAGAGCAGCAGCAAGACACCGCGACGAGGCAACGCAACGCCGAGGCGGCTTTCGAGGAGTTCGTGACGAGTCGGAGCGCGTTCCGGAAAAAAACGGCGGTCGTGCCGCCGAGTATTGGGTGCAAGGAAAAATTAGATGCGGACCCGCGGTTTCTCGGTACGAACTGTAGAGAAATAGCCGGCGGAGGTCGTGGTGGCGGGAGCACTAGTATTAGTAATGCTGCTGCCGCATCAAGTGCAAGGTTGTACCATCCCGGGACTGCTGCAGGCAGATTTGCAAAGAGCCGCGAAGGAATAATTCTTGCTGGAGCCACAGCCTCGGCAGTAGATTCTGAAAGCAACAAAGACTACGGGTTGCATTCTGCTACCAGCGGCTTTGGCGGCGCCGCCCGGCCACGGTTTTTGGACGGCGGTGGAACAACGACACACACGACCGGGGAGAACAGCAATAGAGCCGGTGCGGGTGGGATGACGTTGAGCAGCAGATTATTGTGAGGAAAAATCCCCCCTCCCCATGCCAGAGCGGGATACTTCTCAAAATTTGTGATGATGATTTGAGGTTACAAATCGTCTCTGTATTGCAAGAAGACAAAGAAAAGACCCCGCCGCGTTCTGCAGGCAATTTGTAGTGCTGCCTGGCCTACAGAGAATGTCCCTACCTTGCTAGGCGCCTACGCCAAAACAGCCCTAATCCGGCCTTGTATCTGTCTGCAGTCCTCTACTGCAAGACAGAGCCGATTTGTGTACACAAATCCCGCATCACAGATTTCCATTTCGATAGGGGGTGGGGGGATTTTTCCTTTTGATACAGATCAGTAGCTAGCGACGATCCTATAGAGGAGTTTTTCGAGGATTTGTTGGAGAATTGTTCTGCTATTGTGGGGAAAAATCTTGCCCCCATATTGCAAACGCATCCTTCTGAAAATTTGTGATGCAGATTTGTGGCCACAGATCGGGTCTGTCTTGCAAGAAGCGACGCGCAGGGTGTCAGCCACGTTATGCAGGCGATTTGTAATGCTGTAAGGCCTACAGGGTAGTCGTCCACCATGCTAGGCGCCGACACCAAAAGGCCCCCACCTCGGCTCAGGATCTGCGTGCAGTCCTCTACTGCAACACAAATCTGATTTGTGTATCCAAGTCTAGCATCGGAAATTTCGTTTTGATATGGGGAGGGGAGATTTTTCCTTTTGGTATCTGCGAACGAACAACCAGTCACCGGTAGTGGTGATAAACATGAATACGCAACTACGTCCACGACGCTGCTTTCGACGTCCACCAGTACTACAGCCCGACTGAAAATGGTCCGTCCTTGGTACGCCCTCGCGAATAGGGTGCGAAACGAAGTGGAGGCGGAGCTGGCGGAGGAGGAGAAGCAAAAGCTGGCGGTTCGGGAGGCTGTGATCGGGTTGGACAAGATCAAGCTCGATGGAATCGCAGAGGAAAAAAACACTGCCGGGGAAGTCGATTTTTATGCAGATGAACATCATCACAACTTCCACGGGGCCGCCGTGGACGACGACGACGACCCCGTCGCAAGAACAAACGCCGGGGGCGTAGAAGTAGTTCAAGGGGACAAAGTTCCAAACGGTAAAAATTGTCCAGCAGATCCGAGCTCTGAAGCTACTTTGGAGAGCAAGCTCCCCCTCGACGCGTTTTCCCTCGCTCAGATTCGGCAGCGAGAAATAGAGAAACAACAAGCGCTGTTGACTTCTTCTTCTTCTTCTTCGCAGGGAGATGAAGCCAAAAAGGCAACGCCTTCGCCGGAGCAGGAGGTGATGACATCTTCGGCGTCCAAGAACACGACCAAGCATCTGTACGTTTTTGCGAACGAGAAGAACGCAAAATATGACAAAGAGCTGCAGCTAAAGGTGATCGAAGAGATGAGCAAGAACAGCGCGCACCGGCAGCACGCCTTGATTTTGGACGCAAAATCGGACGAGTTGGTGAAGAAAAAGGTGCAGCTGGCAAGTGAGTTGAAAGCGGAACTGAAAAACCACCCGGACAACTTTGTGCTCAACGCCGACAGCACAACTAGTAGTACCAGCAGCCACAAGCAGGACTACAATAAGCCGGCGAAGATCCGGCGCGTGGAGGACTTGCTGCTGAACCAGAAGCTTCCGCGGCTGCAAAAGTTCCAGCGGGAAGCGGATAGCTTTTTGGAGAATTTTCTCAAGCAAAACGCCATGCTCGAGAGGTTGCTGCTGGACAGTAGCAATACAAACTCCAGCACCGGCGCAGCGGGCAGCGGCGGTGGCCTCGTCGGGAAAAACAACTCAAGTGGTACAGCTGCGGAAAAAAAGTTTTGCGCCGTGATGGATATGGACATGTTCTATGCCGCCGTAGAGATTCGCGTATCAAGTGCAAATACAAGTAACCGGGTCTGGAAGATAGCGATCTTTCTTGTCATGCACTACTTCCAAGTTGTTCCACACAGTCTGTCCGGATATGGACTACAGGCCTTGGCATCGTAGTTTCCGCAGCCCCTTGACAATAATTACGCCTATGCTGGTGCACGAGAGAGTTTTATTTCTCAGCCCGGCCAAAAATGGGCATCTCTTGCAAGTCATGCGAGACAGATTTTTGTGATTGTGTGACCCGCAACGCGCATCACAAGGTTTTCGAGACCCAGACGTATCTGCAATTGATATTGCGACGCGCTGAACGACGAGGCGAACCCCACGGACCTCCGCGAAAGACCGGTAGCGGTGGGCGGCATCGGCATGATTGCCACCAGCAACTACGTCGCCCGACGCTACGGCGTGCGGTCCGCCATGCCGGGTTTCATCGGCAAGGAGTTGTGCAAAAGACAAAATATTGGGCTGCACTTTGTGCATCCCAACGTATTCACTGCAAACATGTGTGGGTCGCTCTGGAAGGGTTTGAGTTTGTCATGCCAGGTCTGATCGACACAAAGATCTGTATTGCGTAACCAACCAAAGTGCCCAGTTTCGGTTACGAAGCGGCAACATTTCTCATGCAGAATAGGCATCGAGGAGTCTGCTCAAAACTTGTGATGCTAGGCTCGCGCTCTCCCTTCCTCCGGCCCCGGCTTCTCCTTCTGCGAAACCTCGTGCATGAGAGGCCTTGCATTCTTCCAGAACCAGACATATTCGCAATGCATACAACATGGAAAAGTACAAGAAAGTGTCGGAGCAGGTGGTCGAGATTTTGAAGCAATTTCTCTCCGTATCAAAATGAAACTTGCCCCCACCCTTGAATCAATGTGGAAGTGTTTGTATTGCGAAACTTCCCAATGGAAGCAGTTGCCGCGTTGCACTTGCATGTCCGTGTCAGCACGACAACTTTTCAACCCGAAGAAGCGAAAGTCTGTGTTGCGCAGCGCCACACCTGTGTAAGCGATGGCTGTCGTCGTGTTGAAGTTGCGTTGTAACAGAGATTCTGACACAAAGCGCACCGTATTGTTTTCTTCATACAATACGAAAAGCTTTCGTGTGAAAAATTTGCGAAGAAAGCTTTTCATCGGTCTTCTGCTGGTGGGACAACGTGTTTCCTTTCAATACTCCGAGGACGCTATCAAAGTGCCGTCGATGGACGAGTTTTACCTGGACCTGTCCCACGGTGCGGGTGTGGAAACCTTAGCGGACGTATCCCACAGAAAAAAGCTTGCAGGGCATGTTTGTAATGCAAAAATAAATACACAGAAAAATCTGTCATGGGAGGCCTCATAGCAGGCTATGTAGGATATGCAATGCGTTTTTTTTTGTCTATTTATTTTTGCATTACAAATTAAATGACCTGCCAGTTTTTTTCTGTGTGATAGGACGCGAGTGACCTGGTGCGGAGGATCCGGGGGGAGATCGCGACGCAGCTGCATCTGACTGCGTCCGCCGGCATTTCCGGGCAGAATTTCATGCTGGCCAAGATGGGCGCGGACGTGGAAAAACCGAACGGCCAGTACGCCGTGCCCGCCGAGGAACGCAAGATGCTGAAGTGGCTGCGGGCGCAATCGGTGCGGAAGTTGTCCGGGGTGGGAAAGGTGACGGAAAAGATCTTGAACGCCTTGGAGCTGCACAAAATCCAGGACCTCTGGACCCACCGTGGCTTGCTTTTCGGCACCATGACCGAGAAGGCGGCGCAGTTCCTGGTGCTCGCCAGTCACGGGCTGCCCCAGGTACGCGAGGAAAAGCCGCAGCAGTCCATCAGCCACGAGAGCACGTTCGGGTATCAGAGGGAAAAATCCCCCCTCCCCATATCGAAACGAAGTTTCTGACGCTGGATGTGCCTACACAAATCCGGCCTGTCTTGCTGGAGAGGATTGCAGGCGTATGCCAAGCGTGAGGCGCGAGGTTTTGACGTAGGCGACTAGCATGGCAAATGTCCACGCTGTAAGCCCAACAGCACCACAAACCGCCTGCATAATGCGGCGGACCCTCTAGCTTTGCCTTCTTGCAAGACAGACATCACAAATTTCCAGACGGATGCGTTTTCAATATGGGGAGGGGGGATTTTTCGTCACAATATCGGGGGCAGAAATAGTTCCGCAACCGACCAGAACACGACCGCATCGAACAAGGAGAAGCTACTGGAGATTTTGGAAGAGCTAGCGGCCGAAACTGCAAAAGAGCTGATTGCGAAAAAAAAGGAGGCAAAGTGCATCACGGTGAAGATCAAGCGGACCAACTTTCAGGTGGAGCAGCGGTCGAAAACTTTGGCAGAGTTTACAGACGCGGCGGAGAAGATCCGGGAGACCGCGAGGGCGCTGTTTCTGGAAAAGTTCTTTGCCCCCTCGCTGGAGAACAGTAAGGCGGTTTCGGCCTTGACCGGATTGTTCGCCGGTGGAAGTAGCAGCACCGGGGGAGGAGCATTTTTGCCCGCGGTCGGAGAGAAGAAATTGGAACTGAGGCTCTTGGGTGTGCGAGCATCCACTCTGCGAGACAAGATCTGAGCGTGAACACTGCGACCCTAAGTACTTAGTGGAATAGCGATCGTGCCAACTTATCAGCCGAAGCTGCGATCCGAACTTGATGTTGAACAAGACGAAATATTAGCAGAATTATTCCGGTCGACCACTTGTCTGGAAAAAATGTTCTTCGTGTGATAACGAGTCGGAAACTTCGCTTTGCGGAAGACAGTGCCTTTCTCGGTGCTTCTACTGCAGATGTCAACATTAATGTCGCTTTCTTTCGTGCGTGCCGGTGGCGGTCTGTCGTCATTGTCATAGGAGTTGAGTTGATCACTACAGTGGTGGTGTACTAGTGCATCTCTACAATTTCTATCTGTTTTTTATGAAAACAGGTGGGCCACCAATGCCAATGCGTGCTTAAGCAGCAACGTCGGTCTCCTGTGCGCCATCGGTGGGAGTAGATGCGACATCGGTCGGCCCATCCCCATGCTCGCCGTACTTCACGCCAGCACGCGCCGGCAGAAGCTTTTGTTGTTTTACCTGGTTGCGATGTTAGCGTTTGGGTTCGTGACGCTGTCGACGGGCCACTTGCCCCGGTGGGCGCAGACGGTGGCGGAGGGATTTCAGGAGCTGTCGGTCGGGGTGCTTCTCGTCGCTCTACAACTGACTTACATCTGCGCCGTGAGTCTGGGACTACCCAACGTCATTTTGAACACCGGGACCGCGATGCTGCTCGCGCGCGAACGCCAAACGGGGCTGAGTTTCGGGGCGGCCTTCCTACTCGCCTGCGTGGTCGCGGCCATTGGCCTGGTGGTGGGCGGGTTGCTGGCCTACCAGCTTGCGCGGACGGTCTTCCGCGATTACGCACTGAAGATCGCCGAATCTTCGTGTGAGGAAGAGGAAAACAAGCTTGATGCTTGTTATTTGCCAAGCGGTGAGTTGCCCCTGGCGCACGAGGGCACGACGAGCACAAGGAACGCTGGCTCCAGAGATGATGAGAGGACCACGACCCCGCCATCCCCTGCTTCGCTCGGGGGCACTCCTACAACTTCTCGCACGAAGAGGAAAGGCTTTTACTTCAAGGCGCTGCAGCGCGGCCTGCAAGACAACGGAATCTTTCTCACCGCCCTCATGCGGACGTCGCTGCCGCACCTGATGATAAATTACGGGCTCGCGATGGTGCACATGGAGCCGGCCCCCGCAGCTGCCGACGAGGAACATCGAGCGGATAAGCAGGGAGAAGAGCCCCGTCGCCAAGTAGAACCCGATTCCGGAGGACCGAGTAGAGAAAGTACGTTGCCGCCCGCGAGACGCCTTCCGTCCGGTTTCCCGCTGCGCAGCCTATCGTCTGGTGCAAAATTGATGAATGGCCATGCAGCGTGGTGTTGTGAGTAGTGCAGCAGCGTGGTGTTGTGAGTATTAATTAGCTTCCAGACGAAAAAGTCCAGGGTTGACCACGTCGCTCGGCACAGCGCTCAAAGCGTGCATGGCCAGCTGCCTTGGTAGGAACAAGGTTGGCCATGCACTGCATAGGTCGCTACTCTCCTGGGCGAAAATTGCCATGCAGGTTTGGGTCTGGTCTTTGACAATTTTGCCTATGATGCGGCTTTGTTCTGGGGTACGTGGGTCACGTCCCCTGGATTGTGGTGTACTCCTGGCTCGGATGCAGTTTGGACTCTCTCTATCCCTGCGGAATGATTTACCTTGTGGCAATTGTGCGTGTATTTTCCCCGCTTCACAGCTGCGGCGACCTGCAAAATGAATGCTCATGCATGCAGAGCCGGCGTGTCTTTTTTCGCGTCCTCGACCTTGACGCAACGGCGGCCTCAAGCAGATTATTCCACTGCATACGCTCGCGGACTTAATCTCCGGCACCTCGGAGGATGACTCGGACACGTGGCGAACCTGGGGCGGCCTCATCGCACTGGCTGTCACGAGTATTGTTCTCACACTGGTCATGTGCATTGCAAATATGTCTGGGTCCTCTGGAAGGATGCAGACTGTTCTTATGCGAAGTCTCGACCACAAAAAAATCTGTGTTGCATGAACCCCAAAAGCTGGCGTCCACTTCTTGTTAGGCAACAGCCGGAGTTCTCGCGCGGGAAGGGCATCAAGAAGGTCTCGCAAAATCTGTGATGCTCTTGTGTGCATTCCAGACCATGGGTGTGGTCCACGGCGAGATGCAGGACAAATACTTGCATTCTTGCAGTCCCAGACAGATTTGCACTCGATAGGCCACCCGCCGGGAGTTGCGGAAGCTCGTTGACGCAGAGGAAAAGCGCGCAGGCAAGTAAAGCTGCATGATATTTTCATGGCAAAAATCCCGAACGCGGGATGGCATTCGTTTTCGTATTACAATGTAAGGGTCAAACTCAAACATAACCCAAACACTTCATAGAAAAAGAGGAAATCAATGCTGCAATTATGGCTCGTGCGTGCCTACTAGAGTTGCTTGCATTCTATGTGGTGAAATGCCAATTTGGCGCGATTAGGTCGAGTGTTACCGCCACTGTCTGGGTGATCGTGATGAAGTAACTTCGGTAAGACTTCGAAGGAAGCAAGACCCTGATATAGAGAAGCCTGCTCAGTGAACTGCAAGTTTGAGATGCGAAAGAACGTGTGCGCTGTTTCTCTTTCTTCGGAACACCCAGCGCACTAATAAAATATAGTAATTGTCGGTTGTTACGTGGTTGCGGTCGGAGGAATATCGGTCGCGACAAGCTAGGGTAGTGCAGTATGCTGAAGTTTATCGCTCGGCTCTGATCGGTTGGATTGCATTCAAAAGTTTGCATCGTGTAGTTTATGTCTCGGTTGATAATCATGATGATGCTGTGACATCATATAGAAATAATTCGGTTTGATGACGGAGAGGCGGCCACACAAAATTGGCTTTGTTAGCTCTGTTGTGGTCGGTTCCAATAGTATGGATCATCTCCTGGCATACTGATATTGTTGGCTTGTTCCTTGCTGCGCACTACGTAGATACGCAGCTGCGCCAAAGTTTCATTTGTTATGTGAGAACTCAGAAGTCGTGGAAGCCGTTTTGGCTGTTATGTTTTGTTGAGGATAGGAGAATGCGTTTTACAAATAAACTACAGGCTCCTCATTCCGGTGCAGCGACCCACTTATGAATGTAGATATCTTAGCGACCTTGTGCCACTATTGCTAAGAAGTGCTAATGCGAAGTGATTTTTTGTGTTACGTGGATGATGTCCCAGCCAGGAGGAGGCTGTCTTGGCTCCATTCGTAAAACGATTTGAAAAAATTAAGCAAGAGAATCAGTTGCAGGGAGCTGAGGACAAATCTGATTACTCTTTTCTTTTTCAGTGATACCCTTAATTTCTATTTGAGTTTTGTCTTGCCTGCTTCATCCTCCAAGCAGTGACGTAAGTCCTTTTTCGACGGGAACACGCTAAAATCGTTGGTAGCGTTGAATAATCGCGATAAATCGCCACGGCTGCAACTGAGACTGATGGAGATGCAGCAGGCCACTACTCCACAAATTCGGCTGCGGTGCCCGCGCGGTGGGCGGTCATCGGCGGCGCTTTCGCTGGGATGCGCGGCCCTCACACTAGAAAGCGTGTGGCTCGTCCGTGGAAGTCACGATGTATGCAAAACGGAAGCACACCTACTTCTCGGTAGCATGTGATGCGTTTTCCTCGAAGCTTGTTGGACGGATTGTAAGTACTGTGTGGTGTTCTGATGATGTTGATGTGTCAGCTACGGTGCAGGTTAGTTGTATGCATGCCATTATATGGTCATGCTAATTATTTGTGCTCTTCGCGGGGGTCAGCACGAGCGACCCTTCGGCCATTTTTCCCTGCGACAGAAGGGGGCCCCCAGAGGGCCTGGTTGTCTAGCCACAATTTTGCCGCTCGATCGGTCACGCGGGGTCTTCGTTTCTCGTGAAATAGTGATCTGCAAAATGACCGCCAGCGCTGCACATACAGTCAGTCATCCTCGCGTGGGCAAATCGGAAGTGCGCCTCTGTCGTTTTTACTCTAGTTGTGCAGGGCTAAGGTTCAACCGTAGTCCTGCACTAGAGAAAAGGCGACGGGTTTCATCGAATGGCGGTAGTGTCAAAATCATGAGGAATGTTGTCGAGTATGCCGGGGGTGTGCTTTTGTGCAGGATACCAGACCAGCATTTATTCGTACCAAGGTCGCGGCATATGCACGTGCGGTGGTGCGTCGTGTGCAGACTTCAATGTGTTTTCTTATTTCAGCGCCCAATTCAGTTTCTACCAGTGTGAGCGCAACTGCAATGAAGACTCACGCTGCGGTGCGTTTCAAGCGGGAACGTTCAATTATACTGATAATAGTGTTATCTATCCGGATTCCCCAAAAAACGACTGTCTTATCTGGTGGTACGGAGGAGTGCAGGGAATGGCGGCGCGCCGATATCATATTGGAATGAAGTACCCCCGCCCTGACGGAAATACCCGAAGTAATGTGTACTCGTTGGCGCCTAGTTTGGATTTGCTTTTGGTTTTGCGTGCACAAGTTGGACGAGCAGTCGAGCGATTACTTTAACTCTTTCAGCACGCTGAGAAAAAAGAACTGTCGCTGTAGTCGTGTCGCCTTGTTTTCTCCACGTCGACGTTACTTGTTTACGAAAAGCCAAATCTTCGAGAAACAGCACAAACCCGACACGAGGTGGGGGCACTTCTATTTTTCCCAAGAATAGCTCTCCGGACGACGCAAATAACATGTATCCGGACGGCCTAATAGGCAGTATACTATGAAAAAGAAAAGCGCGCCCATGCCGGATTTGTCATGAGCGTATCTCTCGGTGTCGTTGTATATTTGTATTTCCGATGTCAGCAGTATATATCTTTCTCGTCTGGCTTACACTAGTCGAATGGATTTGTTGCTAAATGGTCATCATTCCCTTTGTTTCAGAAATCGGAAATGTGCGTGATCTGAATTATGTGACGCGTCGTGTATGCTGTCCAAATACAGCACTGGTCGCGCAGGTTTCTGTTTGATGTCTGCCAGGATTGCCCTCGAGCGTGAAGAACCTGCAGTGTTATCCAAAGCGCTCCAGTATTGCCCTGGATGTTCACGACGGCGTCCTGCCCCTGACTACTACGACTGCGACGCCGACTACCACCCCGACGCCGACGACCACCCCGAGGCCAACTACCACACCGACGTCGACTACCACCGCGCCGGCCGTGGTGGTGGTCGGCACGAATCCCACACCACGTCCGGTTTGCGTCGGTCGTACTTGCCCCTTTGTGGACATCAGGTCCTCGGATGGGGGCAATGGTTGGCAGTTATTTTTATAAGCTGCGGGGGGCGGGGGTCCCCGGGGGTCTGCGGGGGTCTGCGGGGCTCGATTCATTCTAAAGGAGAAAAAAACAAAAGATGTATTATGTTTGTCAATCACGGTGGGACTCTAGCGTTTTGCAAGCGCCATGGAACTGCCCATAGTGCCACCGCCGTGCTCTTTGTGCGGCGCCCTTGTGGCGTATTTGTAACTGCTCGGTGCAGTTTTTGGGATGGCGGATGCCACCGCCAGGTGGCATCTAGGGGGCCAAAAATTCCTGCATGCGTGTCCTCCACGCGGGCGGCCCCTGGGTGCGTCGTTGTGGTTGTTAATTGTGACAATCGCAGCCCGCAGCTAACGGCTCAGAGCTTCTCCGGACGGCTGAGCCGATGCATGCAGGTGCCAGAAAAGTGAAGCAAAGTCTTGCTGTTTCTGGGCGGGCGGGGAGAAGAAATGTTTAAAGTTGGGAACACTGAAGAAGGACATGCGGTGTGAGTTACTTTCGGTATAGACAAACCCCCGTAAGATTATTTCAATTACATTGAAGCTGCAACTGTGCTTTGCGCATGGCAAGTCGGTGAGTTGTTTTTTCGTTTGGGCGTATGAGCAGGCACCTTATTTAGTTTCGACTTCATGCACTACGTATGCATGAGTATGAGATGAGCAGAAGTTTGCGAATTTTTTATTTTACGCACGGCAAATCATGACTTTTTAATTGTACTCAGGGTCTGAGTCGGTTGCTCCTGTTTCTTTTGGTTGGTAGCTTTACAATCGCGAAGTCCATGTTTTTTTTTCCTTTTTTTTGTGAATTCGGTGTCGTTTTCTCGTGGTGTGTATCTCTATCTTGCTTGGAATCTCTACTGCTACTGTTGCTATTCCTTGTCCTTATATACATTCAGTTCTCAGCCCGCCCGGCTACAGTGCTCTACTCAAGCTTCCATTTAGGATTTTGCTTTCTACTCCGACTTTAGGACTTTCCTTTCTACTCAGACTTTACCACTACTTCGCTGGCAATCATGAAAAGGAGCGGCAGCAGCCCCGCGGCGATTGTCAGCACGGCCGTCGGGAGGAGCGGGAGCACGCCGGTGGAGCCGACGCGCCGCCCGGCCCGCCAGCTCCGCCCCAGCTTCGCCCCAGCCTCGCCCCCGCCGTCTTTGACGTCGCGCATGAAACAGGAACACGCGGCGGCGGCGGTATCCTTTGCAAAAACACCCCGCCCCATTCCTGCCGTGCGTATTTGCATGCCCGGGCCAAACTATTTGGCCTGCCGCCCGCGTATAGGCTTTTTTGATGCTGTTTGTAACTTTCGCAACGAGGAGCAGGGCAGCAATTTGTCATGCGCAAGGGCCAGAATTTCTTTGCAGTTGTGATAGAGGTGCAGTCTTGGCTGTGGGGTGGGGGGTTTTGTCCAAAGGATGGCAGGCAGAGCCGTTATCTATTGCAAAAGAATCAAACTAGTACGAATTGCTTTTGCATCTGCATCACATCAAAGGTCCGCAGCATTGGTAGCGGAATTTGTGATGCGGGTTTGCCTTCAGAAAATAAAAACTTATATTTGTAACGCGTGACAACTGCAATCACTATGAGTGCGATACTTTTGCACAGGATGCCCGCTGAGTTGCGACGATTTCAGCACCTCGTCTGACGACGGACGGTATCAGGTGCAAAAGTGTCTGGGTCTGGAAGCGCCAAACTTGTGATGCGCATTTCAGAATACAGAAAAATCTCTCATGCATAGGTCGCAAAAGCTGCACACTTTCTGTCACCAAAATGAGGAATTTGTCATGCGGATTCGGCAGTGCGGAAGCTTGTCGAGACCTGTGACGCTAGAGCTTCCATGCCACACCTTCTGCGCCATGAAAGCCAGCATGTTTTTCCAGACCCAGACCCTTTTACCTTTGATATGCTCGCCGCGAGCTCGATGTCAATCATCAGAACTATCCTGTGTAAAAACGTCCCCACCCCATAGTCAAGTTAGTAAATCTGGAACACAAATTTCCAAGTTTTGGGAGTTTTGCATGACAAGTTTCCATCTGTATTGTCGTGCTGTTTAGCAAGGACAGCCGCATGAGAAAACAAGCCTCTCATCCTGTTCACAGCATTACAAAGTCCAAAACAAGATTGGAAATGCCTCTCATGCTCATCCGCATTACAAATGTTCTTGTCATTGCACATTTGCATGACAACTCTGGGGTGGGGACGTTTTTACACAGGATAAGAACGGCCAAAAAGTCATCCCGGGCAAAACCGCTGAAAAGACCCGCCTCCCCGGGCGAGTTGCAGTCCCTGTGGACGATTCTCGCGGGCCATGGTATGGATGTGTCAGAGTTGAAATCAGCAGAGTTGAAGTAGAGATAACTTGTAATGCATAAAATCGATGCCAGTTGCAAGCCCAATGTCTACGCGGCGCATGACAAAGCTGAGTATTTAGAGTCAGAATGCAGTTTGTAACTCTCTTAGGGCAAGGAGGACGCCTGTTGTCATGCTGCTTGAGCAGCTCTTTTTCTACCCCGAAACAGGCTCACAATCTGCCTCCCTTGCCTACTCAGCAAGACAGGCATTTTATGCATAGCAAACTACTTCAACTTTGACGATTTCAAACCTGACAGCTCCATGCGTGGCTTTGTGCGCCCTTCCTCGCCCCTGGCGGGGAAGGGGTGCATTTGCCGCCACTGCGGGTGTATGCAATGCAAAAGCATCGCACTCGTATACTAAATGCATTACAAATTTCCTCTGCGTGAGACATAAGATTTGTAATGCGGATTTACCTTGTTTATAAAAAAAACCTCTCGCGCGATGTTGCTACACAATCGACGGGGTTAATAAACAAACTGCATTGCTCGTGGAAATAGGTCATTTTTGAAAGTTCGAGTTGCAATTTTACATACGATGCTAGCTGTTTCTTCTAAAAACTATCGCTCGTTACTACACTAGTTCTAATTTACTACATCAAGGAAATTTGTAATGCATGATTGCAATTACTACGGGTGCGATATTTTTGCGCAGGATAGGGTTTGCGGCGACCACCAACACGGGAGTTGCAAAACTAAGCTACAGCGAGAACGATAAGCGGCACACCTTTACCGGGGCAACGGACGGCCGGAAGGTTTTGGTGTACGATTGGCAGCTCCCCTATGAAAGTGCCCAGCGCCCCCGAGCCCGCAT
>CAJINV010000013.1:2600157-2874071 GCA_905178155.1 Amoebophrya sp. A120 | reverse complement strand
CTCAAGAAAGAACTTGAGGACTTCAGCACTAGAAACGGAATCTGTAATGCGGATTTGCCTCAGAGAGTCTTCTAGACATAAATCCCTCAAGAAGTCTTCTTGAGACAAATCCGCATTACAGATTCGCTTTGCAATGCTGAGGAATTCCATTTGCGGACTTGCCTCCAAAAAAAGCTTTAGAGCTTCAGCATTAGGAATGGAATCTGTAATGCGGATTTGCCTCAAGAACTTCTTGAGGAAAATCCGCATCACAGATTCCATTTCCAATGCTTGTAGAAATGTAATCTGTAATGCGGATTTGCCTCAGGAACAGGAACTTCTTGAGGAAAATCCGCATCACAGATTCCATTTCCAATGCTTGCAGAGATTGAATCTGTAATGCGGATTTGCCTCAAGAACTAGCATCACAAATTCGCAAGCTCATGATAAAAAGTTTACTTGAATCGACTCCAGTTCTTGAAAAATAACCAGCTGTCAACTTCAAAATAGCAGTACGTGGAAAATAGAACAACCGGTAAGCGCTTTACAGTTTTGACTTTTTACAATTTCAATTGCAACAGAGGTCCGCCACAAATTAGAATTTCAGATTTTACAATACTAGACTGCTTACTTCTGGATTTAACACAAACAACTTCAGAATTTACAACTTTCGACTCACCTACTTGGATAGGATGTGTACAGAAATTTTACTTCCCCGATCCACAGATACGCAGCGACTGTATCCATTTGTGAAAGTGGAAAAGATGCTGCTGTTCTGTTTTTGGGGTCGTAGCTACGTCAGCTCCATCTCGTAGAAAAACTTTTTTGGATTTCTCGTATGTAGCAGCTCGCTAGCGTCAGAAAGAGCAAAGTTCTCGCTCATTGGGATAAAAACAATTCGTAGTCAGACCAATATTTCTATTCGTCGCACTACGTACAAAATGCATTACAAATTACCACAGAAAAGCACACGAAAACTTCACACCGAGAAGAACCCTGAACCGAAGCCAATTGCTGCCTCGACGAGAAAACAGGAATTTTGTTTTTTGTTACCTCTATAGTGTGAAAGCAATAAGAGGACGCCAAGAAGGGCGGGAGCAGAAGTATTAACTTGCGGGAAGCAAGTGTTTTCTACGATTGTTCGGAGATATCGGCTAAAAGAGATTTGTATGGAATTTTCAAAAATAAGTCTCAAGTTCCGGTATAGTGTCGCCTACCTCAGTTCGGTGCAGCTCTTTTCTGTTTTTTTGAAGTCGTAAAAGACCACAGTGACTCTAGCAAAGAAGATACTCTGTCGCTTTCGTCTTTCATCATTTTGGTTTATTCTTTAACGATTTTCGACACCGCCAGCGCTGGATGGTATCTTGTTTGTTAAAGAGTAACTCCTTTTTTTTCTTCAAGTCGTGTAGTCGTTCTTCGTGTCGAGCCAAGCTCTTCAAGAAAGACTATTGCCGCGCTCGTATGTCTTCATCGTCGGGGATTTTTTTTGGGAAATAGAAAGCATTTTTTCACAAAAGTAAAATGCTCTATGCCTGTTGCTTCGGTGTTGATCCTTGCTCTCTGATCGTTGCCTCCAGGCGCCCTATGGTCGTTGCGAGCGGTGTATTCTTCTACCCCTCAATACTCTCCCCGCGCCGAAGTTTCTAATGCACAGCTTTCACCGAGTTCAGTTTGTTGCTTTACTACTACTACTACTAACTCCTACGTAGATCCCCCTGTTGTTAATTACTACTAGTACTACTTTAGATTCATTTCCCGCGTTATATTTATTTACTAGAATTAGAACCCTCAGCGCTAATACTGTATGTAAGTAGAGCAGCCCTCCCGCCACTCCCGCTTTTATATATAAAAACAGTATGAGAAATGGAATAGTAACACTGTACAATCAGCATTCATGAATTCAAGTACAACACACAACACACACAAAATCGCATTTACATAAGTAACCCGGGCCATAGCATAGAAAATTTAATGTGCAAGAATCTGGATCAAAAAGAGAAAAACAAAGCTCACCAAATTCGAATAGAAAGACTGACTTTCGTTTTCCAGTGCGACAGTCCAAGCAGTAGCTTCATTTTCCAATGCCGCAGTTATTCCAAGTCGAAGTCTCATGGCCATTTCGTGGACAATAAAAATTTGATAACACAAAGATGAAAGTCGGCATGTTTTTAGAAAAAGCGACAAAGTAGCATTACAAACTGATGACTGAAAAATGAGATCAACTGTTACGCAAGGCCACAAGTTTACACTTGCAAGCGCTGCCATCTAGTCACTTTATAGTTTTTTGGTTTTACACCGAGCGCACCACTGTGAGAGCCAGCACAGACCACCAAAAGTCTCTCGTCAGCTATCAGCCGTCCGTAGCAACTTTTTGCACAGTTTTACTCTTCGAAACAGCATGACAAGATCACACTTTCGTATTTGTGTCAAGGAAAAAGTGTTAGAGTAAGATCATGATCCTGTACAAAAAGTATAAGTGAAAAATCGAAGTAAGTACACAGCAACTTTTTCACATTGGTGTTTTTTCTGGATCCAGGCGCGCGTGTGTTCAGAGGACTATAGCAGCCCTCGCCGCCTCCCCGGGCGGGGTAAAAGTACGGGCGGGCCGGGTTGACGCTTCGCTGTGCTGCGTTTTCATGTCTAGCATCGTGGCACTTCAGGCGGCGCTCCGGCGTTTTGCATGGTTTAGCAATTTCAATTCGCAATAGTCGTGCCAGCAGTGACGTCGTCATACCATCGGGTCTGCGTTCAATCCGCATGCTGCTATGAGCTAAAAACTGACAGAATCAAGAATACCGTCGTGATTGGCTGCAAGTTCTGCAAAAAAGTTCTCGAATGCAAAACGCGAATCAAAAAGGACCCCCGCAGACCCCCGCGCTGCGGAAACTGCCCCCCTTATAAAAAAGGCTGGCGTTGGATCGTGGAGCGCCTCAACTACAGGGACTACGAAGAAGCTAGTATTTTTTTCGCGGATGTAACTGGTAGTGGCGAGTCCTTTGGTCTGACCGTGGGGCTAATGGAGGTTGAGCGAGGGATGGACACGTTGCACCATGTGCGTGATGGAGTTGTAGGACAGGACCTTGGCACTTCTGCCAACGCAGGTTACGTCCTTCCTCTGTTTGGCACCTCTCCGCACCTGGTATGGTATAGTGACCCAAATATTACGGATATCGGCTGGCGGGTTGAGTATAAGATGAGAACTGCTCCGACAACTTCGCCTCCACTTTCGCCTACAACTTCGCCTCCACCTTCGCCTGCCCCGATCGTGACTAGCACTGACGAGGGGGACAGCTCCGACGACGGGACGACGATTCTGATCATCGTTGCCGCCTGCATCGGGGGGTTCTGTGTCCTCGCCGGTGTCGCTTTCGGGGTGCGCACCGTGATGATGTACCACCGGCCAGAAACCTACATCGGCGCGGCGGCAAGGCCGAGCCAGGTGGTCACCATCGACCTCTCGAGACCTCCATCGGCAGCCAACGTCGTGCCGGTGCCCGGTTTGGCGGAAAGCTGGAAGTCGTCCCCTGGTGGCGCCGCATCTTCAAAAAAGTTCGTGATTAGCCGCAGGGCACTCGAAGAAGAGATGCGGGGTATGCGAGAGCCGGCTCTGCCTTTGCCGGAGGAGGCGGAGCTTTCTGGGCGAAGAAGCGGACAAAGAAGTAGTGGGGCTTTCTACAACGTCTCCGTGAGTGGACCTGCTCTGCAAGGAGAGGCGGACCACGAAGAAGCGGCTGTTTCGCGCGCGGAGGGGGAGGCCTTCTGGGAGGAAGAGGCGGGAGAAGACGATTGGCCGGGCGAGATGGTCGGGCCGGCTGCGCTGGGCCAGGGAACAAGTGGGCGGAAGAAAAAAAGCAAGAAGTCGAGCAAGTTCTCGAGCTTTCCTCGGGAAGATCATGCAATGGCAAAACCACAGTCGGAACGCCACGCACGGGGGGACCACTACGATAGGTTCGCAGAGCACGCGGCCACAATTTGCAAACACGACGACTGGGGCGACGAAGATTCCTTCTGGCCCGAGCAGGACAACTGGGACGAGAATTACTACGCCCACACAAAAGCCTCTCGCGGCTCTCGGCTTGCTTCCGGGCGGTCGTCGGGGGGCCAAAAGATGGCGGCGCGCGGCGGAGACAAGCATCTTCGCGAAGGACGGGCAAATCGGTTGTGAGGAGCAGTGAAGGAGGAAGCAAAGCACGGGCGCAGGAAGATGCTTGATGCACGGCATTTTTGACGCGATTGCCTAGGATGAAACTGGTGCTAAGAAGATTATAAATGCTAGGCCTGGTTGTAATGGTTTTGGCACTCGTTTTTTTTTCTTGTTGGCATGTTTGTTTGCTTGATTGTACGCGTGGAAACGTGAATTTCCGGGTGAAGGTTTTGCCTTCTACTCACGTTCTAGCGCTACTCGGGAAGAACAGCCGCCGTACATAAATCTACTATTACTTACTTAATATTTTCAGTTCTTACATACATCTACATTACTACTTACTCCGATGTTCACATGGTTATTGTTGTTCTTTTTTTATCAATCTTAAGCTGATGCGGATGCCATCCAGCAGCGATCGTGGCACTCGCCTCAGAAGAATTTGTTTTCATATAATAAGTTTACGCATACCTACATTCATCTGAAAAGTGCAAATCTGAATATCGCACCGAGCTGTAAAAATTTTTTTCCTTCGGTTTGATAGCACTTCTACCTCTGTTCAGTTGCATATGGCGGACGAGCGGCATAAAAGTAAAAACAGCGGAAAACGAGTCTTCTTTTGTTCATTTGGACCACGAAAATCTGCGCAAATGTGAATCAATTGTATCGAGGTGGAGCCGGAGTGGTGTGTTTTCAAAAAATACTGCGCAAACTAGGTGAATTTCGCTTCAAAAATTTGGTCAGCCACTTGCTTGCTTGTTCAAAAACTGCAGCTCTTCACTACCGCTAGAGGGGCGAGGGAGAGACTACAGTTCCGGGCGACGAGCTCAAACTCCATGTCGTGGAGGAAGGGAAAAGGCTCCATGTTGTGGACGAAGAGGAACGAAAATTAAGTATACGAGGCTGAAACTGACACTACACTTCTTCTTCTAGGTGCTTTGATTTCATCGACGTAATGAAGCACAAAAAAAGAGAACTCATGTCGATTGTTGAAGAAGTTCTTGTTGAACAAATACATACTAATATGTCGGCCCGAGACCTCCGCTGGCGTCGCGGCGCGGTCGAGGTCCTGCTTGTCGAGGTCCTGCTTGTCGAGGTCCTCCTCGACTGGTGCTGACGCCTTCGAGTCGTCGTGAAAGCGAGTTCATCCACTTTTTCACCTCCTGCGTTTCGTGACAGGAGCTCGCAAGCATAATATAAATCGCAGCAGCTTTATTTTGCTGGGCGATGAATCCCTACAACAATCCGCCACCCGGCGGTGGACCTCCTCCGAACAACCCGTACGGCAATCCGGGCGGGTTCGGAATGGGACCCGCCGGCGCCGCGCAGCCCGGCATGCAGCAACCGCTGGGAGGACCGCAGCCCGGCGGAATGGGGGGAGTTTCCGGCGGGGGGCTGGGCGGGCCCCAGGACCCGAACCAGCTGCAGCAGATGATGCAACAGAAGGAGATGCAGTTGCAGCAACTGAGCCAGCAATTTCAGATGCTGCAGCAACAGAAGAACCAACAGGACGTGCAGTTGTTGGAGACGCAGTCGCAGTTGAGGTATAAGTACTTACTTTCTCCATGCCAGTAGATTTGTTTTCTACTCGAAGCGTCTCTCATCTACTGCTTTGCTACCGAGACAATTTCGCAAAGTGCTTCGATTTTGTGTAAGATGAAAACGCAATTGTGCAAAAATTTCGGCGTTAGTAAAAAAATACGAAAAAAATCAATTTAGAAACTTCGGCGCTGCCTCCCAGGAACTGGATATGGCTCGCCAGGCCATGCGGGACCGGGATCTGCAAGACCAGGAGCAGGGGCAGAAAATGCGTGAACTGCAGATGCTGCTGGACCGGGAGAGACATTCGCGGCAGATGCTAGACGAAGAGCTGATGAAGACCCGCCAGGAGCGAAATATGCTGCAGGAGCAGAATCAGCTATCAGAAGAATGCACAACTCTGCGAGAGCTTCTTCCCCTTTGTTCCCCGTGCAATTTTTCCGTGTGGCATATTTATTAAGCAGCACTGGAAATAACTACAACAGCACGCACGATGTAGCTTCTGCATGGCGAGAACTCGTCGTCCACAGACGGACTGTAGTAAGTGGTTCTAGTTGAGCTAATATTTCGAGGACGCAACTATCCATTGGCCAAGAACAGTGCCACCAGGCTGCACGAAGACATCAAATCGATTTATTCTTCGTGTTTAATATAATTTGTTGATGAATGCACATTATTTTTACACAAAGAAAATATCTGTAAGGGACGAGGGCCGCGAGAAGAGGTTCTTGCCCCGTGTCATAGCAGAACATGAACAGCCAAAACCAGCAGCAGGACTCGACGTTCCAAAAGTCGATCAAATCGCAAACGGAACTGCTGTATCAAATGCAAAATTGTCTGGGTCTGGAAGATTGCTATGTTTGTCATGCACATTTTGCATGACCCGTGATGTCTGTGATGTATGCCCCAGCATCACAAATTTTTTGCGGGCATCTTGATGCCTATCCCGCATGAGAAATCCTCTCTCCGCGGAGCAAAAACCGGACGCCTCTTGCTGCTCATGCAATACAGGATTCCAAAAGTAGCATCACAAGTTGCATTCTTCCAGACCCACACATTTTTGCAATCCATATGCTGAAGCACCTATCGGATCTCGAAGACATGAACGCCAAGTTGGATAAAGACAACTCCGATTTGAAGCGGCAGATCGATCTTCTGAAGTCTTCCGACAGCAAGCAGTATCCATGGCATAAAAGTACAGTTTTAGTTTTATCGCGCTCGTAGTCGTACCGATCCCGATCACATAGATATTGATTTTGCATGAAAATAGGCCCGTTTTTCATCTTGCAGAAATGTGCTGTCATGTTGCGATGCGTGTTTTAATACACTAGTGCGATACAAATCATACATTTTGCAATCCATAAGCAGAAGGAAATCGACGAGTTGCATGACCACCTTGACGAATTGGAGGCGAAGTTATCCTGCTGAAAAAACGTCCGCACCCAGGACTTGTCATGCAAACAAGTCGCATAGTACTACCCACGCATTTGTATAAAGTAACGCGCGTCCCCTCCTCGGGATGAAGTTGGAGATTGGGAAGCATTCGTATTTCAGGTATAAAACTTGTTCTATCATTTGTAGTGCTTAGTAAACGGGAGGATAAGGGAAAGTAAATGGCTTCGTGAAGATGCATGCGGCTGTCCTCCTTGCTAAACTGCACTACACTTCTACTGGCTGTACAGAGAGAAACAACTTTTGTCACTTGTCCACCCGAAGCTTCTCCATCTGGAAAATTTTCCATTTTGTTCATCTTTACTGCCCGGCGTGGGGACGTTTTTTCTCAGGACAGACATTGCACCAGAGCGAAAAGGTATCCAAGAAAAAAACTGTGTTAGTGTAACCTTCTTTGGTTGACACCATCACAAATTTGCTCTACATGACAGAGAAAACCTGTCATGCGTGGATTGTAAGGGAAAACACACTTGAAAAGAGGACTTCATGGCTGTCTGGCATGACAGGCGTAACTCTGTTGCATGTTCTACATTACAGAGTTACACTTACACAGTTTTTTTCTTGCATAAAAGGACGTGGAAGAGTTCGAGCGCGAGAACCACTACCTGTATTGTGAGGAAAAATCCCCCCTCCCCATACCAAAAAGGGGCACCACTGAAAATTTCTGATGCTGATTTGTGGCCACAAATCGTCCCTGTATTGCAAGAGGGCAAAGCCAGAAACTCAGCCGCGTTTCGCAGGCGCCTTGTAATGCTGTATCGCCTACAGAGGACGTGCCTGCCTTGCTAGGCGCGTCTACAGCAAATCGCCCCTACTCAGGCACTGCATTTGCCTGCAGTCCCCTACTGCTAGACAGATTGGATTTGTGTACACAGATCCCGCATCACAGATTTCCGTGTTGCTATGGGGAGGGGAAGTTTTTCACTCTGATAACCTGAAAGCGACACTGGAGGAAAAAACGGTGCAATTAGAGGCGGCGCACCGTTTCGAGGCGGAGTATGATCACCACGTGCACGATGTAATGACGAAGAAGGAGGAGGAACTGACCGCGAAAGAGAAGGAGGCGCAGTATCAAATACAAATGCATCAAATATGTAGTCATCTGGGTCTGGATGCGTGTAGATGCTTGTCATGCTGCTCTTGCGTGACCCAGGAGGTCAGTCTGGCATGCAAGTCCTAGCATCAAACGTCTTGAGAAAGTTTCTCAATGCCTAATCCGCATGACACCCCCCTAACCGTTTGGTGCCAAGTTTTGAGCCGCATTTGCTGTTCATGCGTGACAGATTTGTCTTGTGTTGCCTGAAATTTGAATAAACAGTTTTTCAGACCCAGACTGACATATTTGCAATGCATACGCAGGTCCTTGCTGCGAAAGTCTCCTCCCTGGAGCACGAGATCAACGAGGTGCGAAAAATCGCGGGTTTGAGCAGCAACTCGGGTTCACTAGAGGACTTGATGATATGAAATGCAAAAATGTCTGGGTCTGGAAACTTGTGATGCAAGTCAGTCAATAACAAATGCACTGTATGTAATGCGCCGCCAAGCATGACAAGTTGCTTCGTGCTTCTGTGCTGCGTATTCCGCATGAGAAACTGCGTTTTTGCATGACAGGCGAGAGAGGCTGTTTGTGGCCACGCAATACAGATTTAAGGGCCATGCCAGATCAGCATGACAAATCTCGCATTCTTCCAGACCCAGACATTTTTACATTTGATAGATGACGATGGTGCACGACCGGGATATGGAGATCGAGCACTTGTACGATCGCATCGAGTATGAAATGCAAAAATGTCTGGGGGTGGAAACTTGTGATGCTACAATGTGCATGATGAAAACACTTCCTAATGCAGTCCGGCATGACAAGTTCTCAAAACGCTTTCTCATAGGCAATCCGCATGAGAAACTGTGTTTTTGCATGACAAAAGAGGCTGCGACTTTTGTTGGTTATGCAATACAGATTTTCTAGGTGTGGAAAGCTAGCATTACAAGTTCCAACCTTCCAGACCCAGACATTTTTACAATCCATATCGACAAGCTGGAGACTTCGCTGGGCGAAAAAATCGAACAGTTTAAGCACTACGAAAAGAACCACCCATTTCAGCAGGATACGCAAAGGAAATATGTCGTGGTCTGGAAACGCGCAAAGTTCTTTGTCATGCACTTTATGCATAGTCTCAGTCCATGATGTTGCCTGTGATGTTGTATACCTAGCATCACAGATAATTTTTTGAGGGCCAGTTGTACTTGATGCCTTTACTCTCGCGTGAGAAACGCCCTTCCCGCGTAGCACAAAGTAGACTCCTCTTCTTGCCTGTCACACAAAAGAGATTTTTTTAGAAAGAATTATCGAAAAACAAAGCATGTTGATCACAAGGAAGTCGCAACCTTCTAGACTGAGATCGAGATTTGCAATGCATATCGGAAGAGAAACAGCAATTCGAGACCATGATCGCGGAACTCCGTTCCGAGCTGCAGCACAAGGATGAGAAGCTGCACGAATTGGAAAAGCAGAAGTCCGAGTTTATTCTGAGTAAAAACGCCCCCATGCAAATCTGCATGCGAAAAGAGTTGCTCATGCGGAGCCCGCCCATGAGAAGCATTTTCTAGTAGTCCTCGTGTTTTGCAATTTCTGATGCTAGAGCCAGCATGATATGCTAGACCTGTGATGCCGCTGAACTAGCTAAACAGGGCCACACTACGAGGACAAACTTGGCATGCGAAACAACCAAAGCTGGTTGATTTGTCTAGCTGATCTCCCATCTTGATGAGTCTGGTGTGGGCGGGACGTTTTTATTCAGGATAGAGTTTCTCCACCACCTATCTGGCGACGAGCCCGGCAAGGCTTTCGACTATCCCTCAGAAAAAGACAGGCATGTCATATTTGATGTCATGCAAACGCAAATAGACAAAATCTAATCAAATTCAAATCTTCGTTGCATGTTGTCCTAAACGCCATGCTATGTTGGGGTCGCCCATAGCAGATTTTGCTGCTGAACTTGATATTTTTGCATTATACAAATATCAATATGCCCTGCCTGCTTTTTTGTTTTCCGGGATATTGACTGGGACAAGAAGATGACCGAGATGCGGCTGCAAAACACGAAGCTGAAGCAGGAGCTGTCGGAGACAAAACAGGAACTGTCCACGTATCTGAACGAAGCGAGTAATATCATGTACGAAAACACGCTGTTGCGCCAGTGGTCCAACATCCCCAGCGACCAATTGCTCGACCTGTCGGAGGTGAAGTTGAAAGAAAAGGTGTCCGCGAGCAAGGCGGTGTCCATGCAGAAGCAGCTGGTATTGCGAGGAAAAATCCCCCCTCCCCAGACCAAAACGGGACACTTCTGAAAATTTGTGATGCTGATTTGAGACCACAAATCGTCTCTGTATTGCAAGAAAGCAAATCCAAAAACCCCGCCGCGTTCTGCAGGCAATTTGTAATGCTGTATGGCCTACAACGGAGGATATGCCTGCCTTGCTAGGTCCCTACACCAAAGCGCCCCTACATCGGCTTTGCATCTGCCTGCAGTCTTCTACTGCAACACAAGGCCGACTTGCGTACACAAATCGCGCATCACAGATTTCCATTTCGATATGGGGAGGGGGGATTTTTCCTTTTGATAGCTGGAAAAGGAGATTTTGGATCTGGAGGACGAGCGACTGCAGTTGAAGATGAAGCTATGCAAGAAAAAACTGTGTAATTGTAACTCTGTAATGCAGAACATGCAACAGAGTTGCAGCTGTCTTGCCAGACAACCATAAAGTCCTCTTTTCATGTGTGTTTTCTCTTACAAGCCGCGCATGACAGGTTTTCTCTGTCATGTAGAGCAAATTTGTGATGCTGCCAGCCGAAGAAAGTTACACTAACACAGTTTTCTTTTGGATAGAAGCTCCGGTCCCTGGCCGGGCTGGCGAGTGAGAAGTATCCGGAGAAAACTACACGACGACCACGTCTCCACCCTAGCAGAGTCAAGATGGCGACTTTGTTGATTCTGTTTCGCATGACAAGCTTGGACATCGCTTGTAATGTAGCACCTTGCTGTTTGAGGTAGTTTGTTGTTGTGCAGGCGCATCACCAATCAACTATTGCCTGCGGAGGCTTGCTTCCGTGGTTGGCACAGTTGTCTTCGGCGCGGTTGTTTTAGCATCAAAAATCAGCTACCACGTCCTGACTCCAGCATCACAAAATTTCCATTAGATAGAAAATGGCTCTCATGTAGTGGGGGATGCGCAACATGAGAAACATTTTTAGGCATGATAGATGCTTTTGATTAAAATAAGTCTGGGGGGGGGACGTGTTTACACAGCACAAGAAATCCATTTTGTTCAACGGTATGGAGCCGGACCAGATGCTGCAGCTGGAGCAGATTGCGGAAACCATGCGTCTATGCATTGCAAAAGTATATCGTGCTTGGGTATAATTACAATACAAATTCATTTTACCAAGAGAAAGAACGCTGTTGATTTGCCCCAAATAAACCATAGGTCTGTCATGCATGAGACTGCGATTACAACTACAAGTGCGATTCCTTTGCACTGGATAGCGGCGGGGCAGTCTGCACCTGCCCGAGACGGACAACAGCCGCGAATTGCGGAAAAAGGTGGACGCACTCGAGTCCCAGCTTGCCCGGAAGGACAAGCAGGTGAGCGACATGCTGAGTCAGCACGTCGACCGGAAAATGGACGACGTGGTGTCCAAGGTGACGGAGCAGGCGCAGCTGAAAGAGCGGTGTCTGCTGCTCGAAAAGGAGAATTTGGAGCTGAAGCAAATTGCCCAGAGTGCGGGGGTCGCGGTGCCGCAGACCAGTGCCGCATCTTCGGGGGCGTCCATGCTGAAAATGGCGAGCGGCCTCGCGGGGATGATGAAGGGGAACAACAAGACCGGGGGGCCACAAACGGCGGAACAGGACTCCGCACTGCAGAAGCAGCTGGCCGCGATCCAGAAGCAGCAGCAAGACCAACTGGCCATGTTCCAGCAGCAGATGCAGCAGGGCGTGCAAGTTCGCGAGCAGATTGGCACGCAGACGTCGCCGACGACGGACCATATGAAGGCGCAAACGCCGACGACCGACGGGAAGAAAAAGATCTCCGCCGCGGGCGGCAAGCTGCTGGGCGCGGCCGCCAGTCTGCGGCGGGCGCAGGCGGAGGAACAGAAGAAAAAGCTGGAGGACACGGAGAAAAAGCTGCAGGAGCAGGAGAAACTGCTCGCGTCGGAGCAGAAAAAGCGCGAAGAGGACCAGAAAAGCCTGTCCGACGCGGAGAAGGCGAAGCAGGAGGCGGAGCGGAAGGCGCGGGCGCTCAGCGGCAAGATGACGGAGGACGAAACCAGGTTGGCGTCGGCGAGGAAAGCGGTGGAAGAGGCGAGAAAGGAGAAAGAAGTGCAGGAAAAGGTACAGGAAATGGGATATGATGAATTTTCAAGAACTGGTGGACATGCGCTTGTCATCGATTAGTAGTCTTGAGGTCGTGGATCAACAAATTTATTATCGCTCTGTTTGCGCTGGCGCGTCAGTGAGCAGGTTGCTGGAGTTTCTGAGGTCGAGTTTTTGTCTGCATGATAGTGACAGTTGTACCTCCACAAAAACCACCTTAAACCTGAAACAGCTCGCCAAAGACGCGCAGAAGCAAGCCATGGAAACCTCTGCCGCAGCCGCGTCTGAGCCGGCGGAGTCGGTGATTATGCCGCAGCTGCTCACCCCCGCGCTGACACCAGCCGCGATGCAGGGACCGGGGATGTCGTGTATACTACTTACAGTGTTTTTAATGTTAGTACTACTTCTACTACAGCACGACCATGGGTCGTGATGAGACTCATTGTACTACATTACCACCAGTATAGTAATTATAATCACAAAAATCTTTATCAAAACAGTTATGCAGACTCCGATGATGCCGCAGTTTTCCATGCCGACGCCGATGATGCCGGCCATGATGCCGCACTCCAGCCAGCTTTCCGCCATGGTGATGCCTTCGATCCCCGGTCTGCCGCCCTCCGGCTACTCGCAGCTCTTTAACCAGGGCGTCCAGATTTTGCCCAAGCTGCTCGGCAAGCAAGCCAGCGGGTCGTCGAGTGGCGAGCAGCAGCAGCCCATGATTGGACAGCAGCAACTACCCGGCCAGCAGCAGAACCAGATCCAGCCCCGGGATGTGGCGCAGTTGTACGTGCAGATTGTGGAACTGTCGGAGGAGATCGCGCGCCTGAGCGAAATGATATGGATTGCAAAAATGTCTGGGTCTGGAAAAGTGTAAACTTGTCATGCAGATTTTCCATGACCCATGAGGTCTGGAATGCGGGACTTAGCATGACAGACTCTGCGAGGTCTCTGCCATGCCTATCCTGCATGAGAAGCTCCCTTCCAACTTGGTCAAAAGTGGACAGCTTTTGGCTCTCATGCAACACAGATTTTTGCATGCTTCAGATTTACCATGACAAGTTGCCGCCTTCCAGACCCAGACATATTTGCAATTGATAAATGAACGACTTGTACAAGAGAGATTTAGACACGCAGTTGAAGCAGGAGTCGAAGCTGATGGCGAATTTCGTATCAAATGTAAAAATGTCTGGGTCTGGAAGAGTCATGCTGTTTTTGCATGACGCAGAAGGTCTGGCATGGAAGCTCTAGCATCACAGGTTTCGAGAAGCGTTCGCAATGCCGAATCCGCATGACAAGTCCCTGACTTTGGTGACAGAAAGTGGGCGACTTTTGCAGCCTATGCATGAGAGCTTTTTCTGTGTTCTGAAATGCGCACCACAAGTTTGCATTCTGCCAGACCCAGACATATTTGCAGTTCATATTTCGAGGCGGTTTACAACGACTTTTTCAAGCAGAAGACTTTGTGGATGGAGGAAAAAGACAAACTCGAGAAGGACGCGACGGAGAAGGTCAGTCTCGCGAACGCGCTGGAGCAGCAGGTGAAATCCTTGAAGGCCACGCTCTCCTTATTACAATGAAAAATGCCCCCACCCCCGCACTTGGCAGCATTTGTATTGCAAACCTTTCCAATGGAGATATTGCCCGTCTTGCTTGTATCAGCATCACAAATTTTCTATGCTGAATCGCTCAAATTTATGTTGCAAAGGAGCCCAACAGCAGGCGGATCTGTTACGCAGCAGATATCTTGCGCTCGCGCTCCTAGATTCTGGATTAGAAACGCTCATGATCCTTTCATGCAAGACAAAAGGCTTTCATTTGGAAACTTTGCATGAGAAACGTTTGCAAATTCCGGGGCGGGGGTATTTTTCCCTGTAATACTCCTCCTCCACGACCGGAGGAAACTCCTCGCAAGCCGAATCGGACCGGGAAAAGCTCGTGAAGTTGATGCAACGGACCGCGATCTTGGAGGAAAACGAGTCGAAGATGGCGCGGAAGTACCAGGCATTGGACCAAGATTACAAGGCGATATCCCAAGTCGAAACGTCCCCACGCCATAGTTGCCATGCACATTCAACAAACTTTAACTTGAGATGTATCTCATGCGCGGCCCCATGAGGGTCATATCTGAGTGCTATCTGAGATGAGTTCTTTGTCATGCTGGAATCAGGACAAGGCGAGCGATTTGTGATGCGACTGAGCAGGCTGAACACGACTAAGCTACGAGTAGCAATTTGTCATGCGCAGCGCCCACATCTTGCGGATTTGTGTAGTAAAGCCCCCATCTTGGCTAGGGGGTGGGGACGTTTTTACTCAGGATAAGCGACGAAGCAGATCTTAGACACGATTGAACTGCAAGCCTCCGAGGCGGAGGACTACTTGAAGCAAAAAGTGCAGCAACTCTCTCTGTGGAAGCAGCGGGCGGAATCCAGCTTGTCTATCGCGAGTAAAAAAATCCAGGAAATGGTGCCGATGCAGGAGTACGAAAAGGTGAACAAGCAGCTCTCCACCTTGCTCCAGCGCGAGATGGATTTGCTCCGCCGACAATCCGACCTGTACGTGTTGAACGCGGAGCGGGAAGACAAACTGCGAAAGCTCGTCGCGCTGGAGGAAAAGTGCGCGGATTTGGAGCAGATTCAAATCGAGGCGGACTTCGAGTTGACGACGCTGCGGAACAAGTTAGAGTCCTTCGACGGGAACTTCAAGCAGGAATGCTTTTTGTTCCGGTCTCTCGTGAAGCAGCTGCAACGAAAATTTTCCCACTACGGCGAGTGGTACACGGAGGGCATGTTTGCGGACGAAACCAGTAGTGAAATTTCTCCCCCGTGGAAGAAAGTGGAGGACAAATTGAAGGTTTTGAACTCCGACCACGACGGGTTCTTGACGTTGTCCGCGATCTACGACTTTCTGCAGTCTTCCATCGCGTCGATCGGCGGGCAGCTCGAGTTGACACCCGAGGACATGGAGACCATCGCGAAAGCCTGCGGGGGGTCGAACGCCGATCTGGGGCACTTGACCATGACCGCGAACCAGCTGGGGACTGGCGCCTCAACTAGTACTGGGTTCGTCGGGGAAACCGATGTGAACATGAACGCGGGCGGAGGAGGACAAAATGCGGCGGTGTCCTGGCCGGGGAAAAAGGTACTTTAGGATTTGGCTTATTTCTTGCGTTATTCAATGAACATTTCTAGAAGTTTTACAACGAGGTGAGGATGGTGATTTCGCCAAAGATTTTTTCTTGTGTTTTATCTTCTCGAATGTAGCAGCTGCAGCAAAATGAAGCTTCTTCGTCTGTCACGACTGTGCCACATCGAATGAAGGCATTGGCATACATTGAAGTGATAGGGTCGAACCCCACTATGAACAGGTTTCCCTCCTGGCCTTTGTTTCGAAGCTTCGCCTGTTTGGCCTGCAGAAAAAGTCCGGCGAGGACCTCTTTTGGGCGGCGGTGAAACAGCGCGTGCCGCCGCAGCAGGAGCAGAATTTCTTCAAGATGCTCCATGTGTTCCAGAACAACAGTCAATTCGTAAAGCTCGGGGACATCTTCCAAGTGTTCAAAACCTTCGGCCTCCCGGCGTTTTTCGAGGAAAACACGCACGAGGCCTTGGCGAATGCGGAAGAGCTGCAGAAGGTGGCAGCTTGGTGCGGCTACGACGAAACGAGCGCGCAGCAAGTGATGCAGCAACAGCAGTACGACCACTTACCGGTGCGGCAGAAGCTGCTGCACATCGCCACGGTAAACTACCAGGACTTTGTGACCAAGTGCAAAAAGCAGTTCCAGAACGCCAGCAGGATGCTGCTAACCGAAGACGACGAGTTCAACCCGCCAATGCCAGGAACGGTCGTTTCTAACATGCAACAAGGTAGTTCTTATGACGCGTCTTCTGGTATTGGTTCAGGTTCTGGGCAGAACCAGATGCCGCAGCAATTTCTCTTTTACCCAGAAGAGAACAACAGTATCCCGCAGCAAGTAGTAGTCCAGCAACAATACAGCGCCTCGTCCAGGTTCGACACCAAACCCCAGGCCTCCAACACGCAGATGGCTGCGCAGATTGCGGAGTGGCGCATGGCAGCGGCGAACCGCAGGTCGGGGGTTCTGGAGATGGAGCTGAAGTCCAAAATCAACACACAAAAGGAGCTGACGAAGCAGGTGCAGGATTTGGAAAATTTGACCCTCCGGCTGGAGAAGGAGCTGCACGAAGAACGACAGTTACGGGCGAACACGGAGATCAAGCTCGCGGGCACCATCACCTTGCAGGAGGTCGAGCCGAAATTGAAGCTCGCCGAGTCCGTTTTGTTCGAAAACGAGCAGCTCAAGATCCAACTGACGCAGAAGAACGGGATTCTGCAGGTGTGCGCAAAGCAGTCGGAGAACTTGGAGCGGGTGATCAAACGACGGCAGGAGGAGAAGAAGCACTTGCAGGAGACGATCCGGATGTTGCAGGCGTCTGATGATTTAGAGTTGAACGTGGGGAAGACGCAGTACAAACTGCTGCTAGCGCAGTGGGAACGAAGCTTTGCGAACCGGGAACTGTCGATCGTTTCGAACGAATTGAAGGAGGTGAGGAAAGAGGAATTAACTCTGACGAGTAATTTTGAAGAAACGAAGGCGAAAAAGGAGGTGGAATTGAGCGAATTAAGAGAAAAACTGGCGGAAACGCTGCTGGAAAACGACAAGTTGCGGCAAGACTTGTCGGCGAAAAACAGTTTCTCCGTGGAAAAAATCTACTCTTTGACGAACCAAGTGGAGGAAATTTCGAAGAGGAAATCCGAGTTGGAGGAAGATTTGAAAACGGTTCGAAAATCCAAGTCTGTACTTTTGACCCAACTCGACGAGGCAAAGGAGCAAGCGCGGCAGGGACAGGAACTGTTGTCGGACTTGAAGAACGACCTGTTTGCCGGTGTGAACGCGAAGGGGGATAGCAGCATCAAACCAGCGGCATTGGCGGATGGCTCTAGTACTGTGTCCGGCGCACAGCAACAGCAGCCGAGTACTTCTACAGGAGCTGGTTTCATAGACCACACGGCGGAGTTGGTGGAGTCTAGGAGAAAAGTGATGCAATTAGCGACGAAGCTGTCCGACGCACGACTCCAGGCGTTGCGCAACCAACGGAAGGCGGACTCGTTGGCCGAGCAGCTGGATCAGTTGTACCGATCGAACGACGCCAAGGAACACACGATCGAGCAATTACAGAAGCAGAACGCGCACTTTGAGGTCAAGATGCAGCAGGAAGAGGAGAGATGGCGGCTGAAATTGCGGGAAGGACAGGAAGTGATGATGGCAATACAGGACAACAGGTAAAAATTTGTAGGGTTTTTTCGCATGACAAATTTTGATGGTTCATCGTTGTTTTCGCATGACAAGATTTTCTATTAAAAACCTCATTATGATGCTGCTTAACTTACAATACAGACCTGCCGCCATGCAACTGTTGAACAAGTCTACGGAACAAGCACCAGCAGGCAATCTCTCGTCGAGGCAGAACGTGTCCGACTCGCAGAACCTCCGCAGTTCCATGCGGCAGAAGTGGTCGCTGCAGTCGGGCATCGAGGACATTTTGGACAAGCTGCAGAAGAAATCGCAGGAGAACGAGTCTTTGAAGGAGGATCTGAAACACCAGGAGGAGAAGTTCAACCTCCAGCTGGACACGGTTTCGCGAAAACTGAAAAATTCCGAGATTCAGCTGAAATTACTGCAGGCAAACTTGGGGGATGACGCGGCGCAGAAGTTAAGGCAGGAACTGTTGCGGGAACAGGACGAGGAGGTGAAAAAGGTCGGGGAAGCGGCGAAGCAGAGCGTGAACTTGCTGCAATCCGTGATTGATCAAAAAGAGGAACAACTTTCCGCCCGGGAGAAACAGATACAGGAACTGCAGATCAAAATCAAGGAGGACCGAGGGTACCACCAACAGGAGGTGAACGAGTTGAAAACGAATTTGATCGCGTTGGAAACCCAACTGAACGTGCGGAATTTGCGAGAGCAGTCGTCTGGTGCGAGCAGCGCGCGGATTGGTGGCGGAACTACAAACAACAGCGGTCCTCTGGGATCTGGCAGAGGGGAGCAAAACAGCAGCGACACGGCGTTGAAGGTGATCAAGGAACATGGAAATCTGCTGGAAAAGCACCAAACCGAGCACGAGAAACTCCAGTCCGCGATCCAGAGCAAGGACAGCGAATTGTACACGTTGAAGGAGAAAATCGCGCAGCTCCACCGCGAGCAGGAACTGTACCAGCACGAGCGGAAAGCCATGGACCAGAAGCTGGAGCAGTCGGAGAAGAATTACGAGGCGAGCAATCTGGCGCGGATTGTGCAGATTTGCCGCATATCAAATGCAAAAATGTCTGGGTCTAGAAGGATGTAAGACTTGTCTTGCAGATTTTCCATGACCCATAAAGCCTGTAATGCATGACCTAGCATCAGAGACTTTTAGAGAGCTTCCTGATGCGCCTTCCGCATGACAGATGCCCTGTCTGCGTAGCACAAACTGGACCCCTCTTGCTGCTTGTGCAATGCTAGTTTTATTTTTCTAGAATCCAAAAACAGCATGACAAGTTCCAGACCCAGACATGTTTGCATTTGATACCGCAAGCAGCTGAAGGAAAAGAACAACGAGATAAAGAACCTGAAACAGATGCTCGAGAAGTGGAAAACCGAGCAGATCGAGCAAGAAGCAGATAAATTGCTCGCGAAGAAAGACGAGTCCAAGATGGAGGACGAGATCCGGCAGCTGAAGAAGACGAATCGGACGTACGAAGATCGGCTGGAAGACATGAAACGAAGGCTATTGACCCTCCAGGACGAAGTGATCGCGGGGAAATCGAAAGAAGCGTCGAACGCCATGCTGAATAGACAGTCGTTAGACTCGGAGCAGAAGTTGAAAGCGCTGTTGGAGGATGCGAAGAAGGCGGTCACCGGGAAAATCGACGAGGTGGTGGAGAAAGATAAGCGAATCGCAAGATTGCTAGACCGGATCGACGACCTGGAAATCGAGTTGGAGCAAGTGAAAAAACGGCCGGGCGGGATGACGAGCTCGCCAAACGTAATCGGGGGTGGAATTGGCATAAGTGGCGGCTCGGCAGGTACTATCGGCTCGCCCACTACGATTACGGGCATGCGGCAGCGGCTCGAGGATTTGGAAAATGAAAACGCGCGATTGAAGCGCAAGATCGAACGCGGTGGGAGTGCTGGTGGTGCCACTGCTGCTTCATCTTCCAGCAGCGCTGTGCCTAGCGCGCAGCCACTGAGCGGTGATCAAAGTGCTGTCAGAATTCGCGACTTGGAGGACACGGTGACTAGGATCCGGAGAGAGAGGGACGATTTGATCGTGAAGTTGAATCAACAGCCAGGAGGCACTTCCCCATCCAATTCCAACTTCGGCCTGGCTCAGAAGAACGACCTGCTGCGCCTGCAGGTCGGGAAGTTGAAGCAGCGATGCGAAAAAACGGTCGAGGAGTACGAGCAGTTGACGAGGCGGGCCAGGCAGATCTTTTTACTCCTGCAACGGGGGATGGGCTCGTTGGACGCGAGGGAGGCGCTGCAGCAGGAATGCAAGAAGTTGTTGGAAGAGTTGGACATGAACAGCAAAAAAGCGACGTCGTTAGACTTCTCGAAGATGTCCCAGGAGATCGGCGTCACTTCCTCGCTTGGCACGCCCACGTTAGGTGGGATGTCTACTCCGACAATCGGTGGAGCTGCTTCCTCCAGCTCTGCGTTCCAATCGGGCCTGTCGCCACAGGCGAGTGCCGCCGCGAATCAGGAGCTGCAGATTGTGAAACAGGAGAACAACCGGTTGAAATCGCAATTAGACGAGCTCACGGCGTTGCAGGCGAAGGTAAGGAGGTTGGAGCAGGACAATGTTGAATTAGAGTCGTTGCGGAGACGAGTGCGGGATTTGAGCAGTGCGTCCCCGTCCCGCGCTGGACTCTCTATCGAAGAGGAGTCGAGGCTGCGAAACGACTTGAAACAAACACAGGAAAAGGTCTACGAGCTGGAGGTCACGAAGTCAAGACTGACCCGAGAAGCGGCGGAGCGCGGTGGAAGTGCTGTTGGCACGACTACTTCTGCTGCCGGTGCTAGTAATAGTGCGCAACTCGCAACTTTGACCAGCAGAGTACAGCAGTTGGAGGTGGAGAATCAGCAGCTGCGGCTGCGGGCGACAAGCTCAACATCCGGAGTGCTCGGGACAGCAGGAGCTTCTTCAAGTTCTTCTTCCACGACCGAGGTCACCACCCTCCGAACGCAACTGACCGTCGCCCAGGACCAAATTTCCACGCTCGACCGCAGACTCCGCGAGGAGCAGCAGGAGTTGACCCGCCTGCGGGATCAAATCGTCACCGGGAATGTGGCTGTGAAGGACCCCAGCACAGCACCACCCGCGGGACAAACAGCCGAAGCCGCGACTACGCTTTCTGCGAAGGAGCTGCAGTCGCTTCGGGAGAAGGTGAAGCAGTTCCGCGAGGCGTATGCGGTTGTGACAAACAATAACGGGAAATTGTTGCAGTTTCAGAAGGACATGAGGGACTTGATCGAGAACCAACAGAAGGAGGCGAAGTTGGACGACGCGAACGTGAACAGGGTTTTGTTTCAAATCCGGAAGCATCTCGCAACCGTACAGTTTCTCCCAGAAACAACCAACCCCGACGACATCGCAGCGTCCTCTAGTCCAGACCGCAACGCGTCGAAAACCGATCTGGCCGAGGCGGAGGCGAGCCAGAAGCAGCAGAAGGTGTCCCAGTCCATTGCGAATTTGGTGGAGAAAAACGCAGCGTTGGTCCAGAAGGGTACGAACACCCGGGAGTTGCTGCTGAAATTGGACAAACTGAAGTCCAAATACGACGGCCAGGTCTCCATCGCCTCCTTCGAGACCGCAACTTTGCTCAGGGAGCTCCGCCGCTTGTGTCAAGACGCGAAGGAGCAGGGAATGCTGGCGGTTGACGTAGCTGAGGGAGGTGGTGCTCCTACAACTTCTACGCCTCCTGCGGCTTCTACGTCGTCTGCCGCGGCAGGTGCAACCACTGCGACAGCATCCTCCGCGCAGCAGTCGCAAACCGCGGAAATTATCAAGAAGTTGGAGGAGGAAAGATACAGCAATGAAGAGTTGATCAAGGATATCACGAGAAAAAAGTGTTACAGTTACACATTTGTTGGAGTTTCTGCATCACAAATTTTCTTCGTGTGGGAGGGAAAACTTGTAATGCGAAAATCATAAGGCTAAACAGGAAGGAAACGAGGCTCCCAAGCATTTCCTGCATGAGACAGGTTATCTGTGTTGCCGGTCTTGCAACACAGTGTGTAACTGTAGCACTTTTTTCTTGCGATAAAGGAACTCCGGTTGAAAATGAGCAAACTCGAAGACGAAAACCTCTCCCTGAACCGCGCGAACACGCGTGGGGATAGCTCCATTGCCGAATCTGGAAGGAAAATCACCGACTTGGAGAAAACCATCGCGGACACCAAGCAGCGGCTGGATCAGTTTCACTCCTCAATCACAAAAGCGCTGAAGGAATCGCAGGACAAGGCTACGGTCGCGGTTCGCGCGCAGCAGTCCTCGATGATCGGTCGTCCGGGGAGTCCGACCAGCATGATTCGGCCGGGCGGGGTGGTCGGTGCGGGGATGGTCGGGTCGTCCATGTACAACCGGCCGGGGCAGGTTGGTGCTGTTGGCGCGGCGACGACGGTGCCGAAAACGATTTTTGACCAGCTGGTGGCGGCGTTGCAAGCCATTCTGGACACGGAAACGCAGAAGAACCTGCTGGGCGGACGGGCAAGTACTGCAGGAGCTACTTCTTCCGCGGCAGCGGCCAGCAGTAGTCTCGTGTCGTCGCTAGTAAGCGGCGCGGGAGGTATTACTGCTGCTGCTGGGGTAACAGCAGCTGCTGCAGCTCCCCCGATCGTGATCGACTCTTCGACATCAAGCACACCGACAGTTAGTGCCACCACCACCGCTGCGCAGCCCACGACGGAGTCCGTCGCGGCACTGCAACAGACGGTGACCAGCCTGTCGGCGGAGAATAACAGACTAAGAGTGCAGGTGCGGGAGCAGGATCAGCAGATCGTGAACATGATCCAGAGCAACCCGGGCGGTCTGAACCCCGCGAACTTCGAGGGCAGCCACTCCGCCGCGAACGCGAGTTCGCCCGATTCCCCCGATAATTACCTCCCGACGAACTCGCTGACGGCCGGGCTGACTTCTGCTGGCGCAGCTCCGCAGCTGTCCGCGACGGCGCAAGCCGCAACGTCGACAGCGAATGTGAACGAAGTGGAGTTGCTATTACAATGAAAAATGCCCCCACCCCCGAACTTGGGAGCATTTGTACTGCAAACCTTTCCAAATGAAACATTCGCCGTCTTCCATCTATCAGCATCGCAGGTTTGTAACCGTGAATAGCGAAAATTTGTATTGCAAAAGACCCCAGCAAGAGCGGCGCTCATCATGCTGGCGATGCGATACACGCCTGGACTCTGCATCAGAAAGATTCATACTCCCTTTATGCATGACAAAAAGTTTTCATTTGGAAACTTCGCATCACAAATTCTTGCAACTGTGGGGGTGGGGGTATTTTTCACTGTAATAGTTGCTCGCGAAGAAGCTGCAGCAGATGGAAGATTTGTACACCAAAGCCTCCTATGGATTGCAAAAATGTCTGGGTCTGGAAGATTGCAACTTGTCATGCTGTTTTTGGATTCCAAAAAAATCTGTATTGCGTGACCAGCAACAGGAGTTCAGTTTTTGTTACGCGGAGAGGGCATTTCTCATGCGGACTAGGCATCAGGAAGCCCTCTAAAGATCTGTGATGCTAGATCATGCATTACGTGCGTCATGGATCGTAGAAAATATGCATCACAAATCCCGGAATCTTCCAGACCCAGACACTTTTGTACTTGATACCTCCACCGAGTGGCAGAGATCGGTCGAACAGGTGACGAAGTTGTCCAATGCGAACGCGTATCAAATGTAAAAATGTCTGGGTCTGGTTCTGGAAGCTTGCCAGGTTTGTCATGCATATTTTGGAAGACTCATGATGTTGGTGATGCATGCTCCAGCATGACAGATTTTTAGAGGCCTTTGTGATGCCTCTACCCCATGAGAAATGCCCTCTCCGGGTAGCACAAACTGGTGGAGTTCTGTTGCCGGTCATGCAGTGCAAATTTTTTTAGAATCCAGAGACAGCATCACAAGTTTAGAATCTTCCGGACCCAGACACTTTTGCAATCCATAACGCGAGTCTGAGCGAAAAACTGAAGGCCATGGACGTGTTTCAGACGATCGACGGGGAGCAGAAGCAGTCTTTAGCGACGGTCATTCAACAGCTGGAGCAGCTGGAAAAGGAGAAAAAGGGATATTTGATCGAAATCGCGAAGGTGAAGGAGTTAGAAAAAGACAACAAAGCCCTGAAATCCGATCTGGACAGAACCGAAATTTTGAAAAAGCGGCTGCAGGAGGAGCTCGCCGGCCTGGAATATTTGAAACTCCCCGTTTCCGGCAGCTCTGCCAGTTCGAAGACCTTTGCGCAGAACGTGGACTCGCTCAACGCCGGGCGCGGCGTTCGGGATTTGGTGGAGCGAGTGGTGGTTTTGGAGCACAAGAACGAGGAACTGGCGAAGGAGTTGCTCGCGCTGAGCGCAGCTGCAACTTCTGGAGGCGCAGCCAGCGTGGCACCGTCGGCGAGTAGCAGCGCCCTCGCCGGGGCGGGGAAGGAGAAGGGTAGCAAATCTGCTGGAAATACGAAAGCTACTTCCTCCTCCCACGTTCCAAGTTCTTCGCACAAGAAGGAGGTGTCCGTGCAGGAGTTTGAACATGTGAAGAAGCAGCTCGCTGAAGCGACAAAGATCTTCGAGATGGAGCTTTCCGACCGCACGGAAATCTTCCAAAAGCGGATGAAGACACTCTGCGCGGAGATCGAAACGGCCGTGGAGGAGAAGGACCAGGCGAATGCCAAGACCGAGCAGATGCAGCAGAAAATGCAGTTTTCGGAGAATGAGGCGAAGGAGTTGAAAAAAATCATTGAGAAGCTGAATGATAGACACACGGTCGATATCGAAAAGGCGGGAAATTTGGCGAACGACGTGCGGATCTTCGAGCGGGACGCGGAACGCTACAAGCTGTTCCGGAGCAGGATCGAGTGGTTCCAGAAGAATCTGTTGACAGATTTGACCACGATGCAGAACAGCCGAGGGGATAGAAAACCGAACGATGATAAGGAGAAGAAAGAACAGCAGGAGAAGGAAAACGAGGTATTTCTGGATAAACTGGAGGACGGTTTGAAATACTTATCGAAGTACATCGACGACGAGGCAACCTACACGGCGAAAACAAAGCACGACTTGGTGATGAGTTCGAACTTATTGCGGGAAGACCCGAGAGCGTTCACGGACATTAACCCAGCCGAGGTCGTCGTCGGGGAGAAGAAGACCGACGCCTCCACAACTCCCGCAGCTGTGGATGTTGAACAAGGGAAGAGAGACGAGAAGAGCTCTTCCTCCACTCCAGCAGAGGAACAAAAAGCCTCGAGTTCCACGACAGGAAAAAGTGACACCAAAGAACAACCAGACCAAAAACCACCTCTGACAGAAGCGTCCGCCGAGCGGCAGGCGAAACTGTCCGTGATCACAGACGGCGAGGAGCTGAAGCAGAAGCTCTTCGACTCGGAGGAGGACCGGGCGAACGAAAAGCAGCGATTTCACACCCGACTCGCCTATCAAAAGGAAAAATCCCCCCTCCCCATATCGAGCACGAAACTTGTGATGCTGTATTCGAGTACACAAATCGCCTTGTATTGCTAGAAGACCAAGAGCCGCAGTTGTGGCCTCGTTTGCAAGCAATTTGTCATGCTGTTTCGCACCTCCAGCTGCCTCCTGTCATGCTGAAGATGCAAGGCCTTCCCACGCCGCCCAGCACTACAGTCCGTATCTTTTCCCTTCTAGCATGACAACGCTGATTGGTGACCACAAATCTGCATCACAGATTTCCGTTTTGATATGGGGGGGATTTTTCTTCATGATATCACCGAACTGTCCGCCGTGAATATCAAGTTGGAGAAGAGACTGCAAGAGGTTGGCGCCATGGTAAAGGTCAACGTCGACGGCGAGCCGAATTCGGTGACGGCGACGGAATTCTTCCAGAAACTGGACAAAACGAGCAAAGAGAACGAACTTCTCGCGAAGCAGCTCGAGCTAACGAAAAAGCAGAACGAAGAT
Source organism: Amoebophrya sp. A120 (assembly GCA_905178155.1). NCBI lineage: Eukaryota > Dinophyceae > Syndiniales > Amoebophryaceae > Amoebophrya > Amoebophrya sp. A120. The sequence goes on along the minus strand of CAJINV010000013.1, from coordinate 2,848,390 downwards.
TACCCAAAACTGAAGATCGAAAAGGAAAAGCTGGAGATTCTGTTCAAGAGACAATCCGAAGATTTAAGAGCGTTGGAAACGACCAAAAAAGGTCCGAAGGGGAGTAGTACCGGTTCTGTCGACGTTTCTTCGGGCGCGAAGCTGCAGGAACTGGTCGACAAACTGTTTTACCTCGAAGCGGAAAACGACGAGCTCCGAAAATCCGCGAACCACCCGAAGCGCAGCGGAAACTACCTGCAGAAGGCGCAAAACGCAACGGCTGGCGCGGCTTCCGCGGAGAACGTGAGGTTGAAGAAGAAATTAGCCGAGCTGTATCATATGTAAAATCGTCCCGCCCAACCCAGAGTCAAGATGGGAAATCGGCTAGACAAATCAGCCAGCTTTGCTTGTTTCGCATGACACGCCTGTCCTCGTAGTCTAGTCCTGTTGAGCTAGTTCAGCAGCATCACAGAGCTAGCATATCATGCTGCTCCGAGCGTCACAAATTCAAAACACAACTAGAAAACGCCGCGCATGGGGCTCCTCGTGAGAAACTTTTTTAGCATGCAGATTTGCATGAAGACTCTGGGATGGGGACGTTTTTTACTCAGGATAAGCTGAGCAAAATCTTTGACATGGAGATGCAAGAGAAGAAGGATTTGTTCCTGACACGGGCGAAACGGTTAGCGACTGAAGTGGAACTTGCCACCGACGTGAAAAACGAATCTTATCCTGAGTAAAAACGTCCCCACACCATAGTCAAGATGGGGAATCTGCTAGACAAATCAACCAGCTTTCGCTGTTTCGCATGACAAGTTTGCCCTCCTAGTGCAATCCTGTTGCGCTAGTTCAGCAGCATCACAGACCTAGCATATCATGCTGATTCTAGCATCGCAAACTCCAAAACACGACTAGAAAACGCTTCTCATGGGGCTCCGCATGAGAAACTTTTTTGGCGTGCAGATTTGCATGACAGCTCTGGTGTGGGGACGTTTTTACTCGGCATAAATCCTTGGAAAAAGCGACGAGTTTGTCGAAGAAACTGGATAGTCTAGAGAAGGAGATGCTGCTACTACAATGAAAAATGCCCCCACCCCCGAACTTGGGAGCATTTGTATTGCAAACCTTTCCAAATGAAACATTCGCCCTCGTGCATCTATTAGCATCACAGGTTTCCAATCGTGAGCAGCAAAAAATTGTATTGCAAAAGACCCCAGCAAAAGCGGCCCTTGTCATGCAAGCGATGCGATACACGCCTAGGCTCTGCCTCAGAAAGATTTATACTCCTTTCATGCATGACAAAACGTTTTCATTTGGAAACCTCGCATCAAAAATTTTTGCAATTTGAGGGGTGGGAGGCACTTTTCACTGTAATAGCTGCAGACAAAGGACGACCTGATCCAGTCAAACATCAATTACGAACGGGAGCGGACGAAAGCGGACAAATTCGAGCAGGAGATGACAAAATTGCTGGAAAAATTGAAGGAAAACGAATCTTCCACCGAGGCGGAGCAGATGGCGGCCGAGGTCGCGAAGATGAAAACGGAAGCGGGCGGAAGTGCGGGAGCGGCGGCTAGTAGTAGTGGGCAACAGCAACTGGAAGTAGAGGACCAAAAGGCGTCGGAACTGCAGCAGCAGGTGGCGAATTTGGAGAAGGAGAAAAATCACAAGTGGTCGAAGTTGTCCGAGGCGGAGAAAAAGGGCGAGTTGTTTTCCTCCATTAGATCCCGATTAACGACCGAGGGAATTTCGTTCCTGCAAATTTTGAAAGCGGTGGACACAATTGTGAACAGGAGCAGCAAGAATTCTATCTCGGGCAAATTGCCGCTCCGAATAGTGCAAAAAGCGTTGAATCAACTCCCGCTCTCGATCACCGCGCAGCAGCTAGACCAGGTCTTCACGCACGGCAGCGGGAAGGGCAACAGTTTGACGAGCTTCTTGGACGTGGACAACGACAACGCCGTAAAATACGTCGAGTGGCTCGCTGCCGTTTTGGAAGTGGCGAACGCGAGTGCGAAGTCCAGCTCCGACGCGGAGGCGACGCAGGAGTTCGTGTTTGAAGAAATGGATCCTGTCCCCCTGAAAAACACGGACTTCCACTTCGGGCTGCTAGGGAATTCCGTCGACCCGCTTTCTGGCAAGAACATGCTGCGGGGGTTTTCCCTGCGAACGGCTCTGCGCGTCGTTTTCTCCATCTGTTTGGAAAAAGAAGTAGAACCACAAAACACAGTGGTGATTACCTCGGACGAAACTGTGAAGATTTTGGAGCAGGTGATCAATTCCTTTTTTGAATTTCTGAGCGAACAGAAAGCGAAGGTTCTGGTCCAGGAAGTTCTAAACAAGGTGCTCTCATCTAGCAGCAGCGGTGATGTGCCATCTTCAGAGGTGGAAGGCAAAAACGCTGCTGCGCCCCCAACCCTTGCGGCCCTGGAGCTCGAGTTCGTCTGGCTCCTGGATACTGCCTTTTTAACTTCTCGAGGGGAGTACGAGGCGAAACAGATGCTGCTATCCGAGGAGAAAGAAACCCTGCACATGATGAACTTCCTGCACAAAGAAGCAGAGAGTAAAGCGGAAAATGAGAATGCGCCGGGAGGTTCCTCCAGCAGTAGCACTTCGATGGTGATCAAGTCGAAGGACCAGGGGCCGTTTGCGCAGTTACGGAAGAAGGTCGCGAGGGAAAAGTTGAACATCCGGAAGTTGTTCGACAAATACTCTGCGAAGGACGAGTTCCCCGGCGGGGAGGATTTTCTTTTCGCGAAAAACTTCCAACAGCTCGTCAACGGCGAACTCCCGCCCACGGTGCACATTTCGAACGGCGCGGAGACGGTGCAACCAAGATACAGTGACGGTCTACTGGAGTACAGCTTCGAGGAGGTTGCGCAGCGCTATCTGAAGAAGATGAACTATCCGCGAGGGTTCATGCAGTTCCGAGATTTCGACTTAGAGCTCCGCGGGGAAACGTTCCCGAACTTGTTTGAGAAGATCCGGGCGAAGATTTTGAAGAGGAGAAAAACTTCTGCGAGCAGTAAAATGGGGGAAACAGCTGGAAGAGCATCCTCCGTCGAGATCGAGGAGGAAGTTGCGGAGCAGGAAATCCGCAGTGCGCTCCCACCATCCTCAGATTTGTCGGGCGCCGAGTCGGACAGGCTCACGTATCCGGACCTGGACCACTTCTTGCACAAACTCCAGTTCGAGAAGCAGGAGTTCAGCAAAAGGGAACGGCTGCAGGTCGTGGACGAGGCGAGCAAATCACGCAAGGAGTTCATCTGGCGTATCAGAAGTTCGCACCTACTGCAAAACACGATCCAGGTTCTGAGGAACACTTTGATAGAAAACAAGTACAGCTTGATGGACGCTTTCACCCAGGCAGATGAGGACCGCGACGGGTTCTTGTCTTACGTCGAGTTCAAGAACCTGTTCGAAAATCTGAATCTCTTCCGCTCGGTCTCCGGGGTGAGTGTCTCCAAGGCGGACGTCTCCAGCTTGTTCAACGTGTTGGACCAGGACACGGGAAGTGGCATGTTGTCCTACCAGCAGCTGCAAGGAAAAATCGCGTACCCCGACGCTGTGGTGGAGATGTCCTGGGCGACGAGTGCGAATTCAATTTCGTCGTCAGCCGACGGCGCAACAAGTGCCGAACAACAAGTGCCGATGAATAACAGCGCTTCTTCTTCCTCTTTGCTCTCCTTCCCGGAAGCCGAGGTTGGCCGATCGCGGCAGAAAGCGAGCCAGTGGCTAGCGGGTTCCGCTTTGCCGATCATCAAATCCCGGCTGTACAGCTACATGAAGCAAAACCCCGGCGCGGGTTTGTCCATCCGCTCCGTGTTCGCGCAATTCGACCACCGGGGGTTAGAATCTTTAACCGCCGCGCAATTTAAGAAAGCGGTGCAGACGATAACGAGCAGGGGGACCAACCCACAGAGCCTATCCGAGCAGAAGGAGGAGGATGCTGCGATTTCCAGGATTTTTGAGTTTTTGGTCTTGAAGCAAGACTACGCAGCAGGAGCCTCGTCTAGCGAGCAGCCGAACATGAACCAGCAGAACCTCTTGAAATTGGACTTCCTGATAAAGTCCATTCAAGCGGCGAAGGACGACGGTAATAACGATAACAACGCGAGTAAGTGGACGGAGGCGATGCCGGCGGTGTCGGTAATCCACAATGCGTTGAACCAGCAGAAACTCTCTTTAATAAAACTACTCAAGGAACTCGACCCCCTCCGAACAGGGAGAGTTTTGTTCCACAGTCTCTGCGGACATCTCGCCCGGCAACTGAACTTGAAGCTGGAAACCGTGCGGAAGCTCCACTTGCTGGTGATTTTAGATAAAAACGGGATGTGCTTAGCGGACGAGGTGTCCAAGGTGATTCTCCGCGATTTCCCCCTGCGGAAGATCGCAGGAGGGATAACGTCAAGCGCGAATATGAAATCGGCAAAGAACAATATTAACCTCCCACCTCTGGAGCAGGAAGCTGCGAACAAGGGCTCGAGTAGTATTAAAGCAGGAGGAGCCACGTTAACCGCGGACCAGCAGCTCGCGCGCAAATTGAAGAAGCAGGTCGAGAACCTCGGGAAACAGTTGAAGCAGGCCGAGGAGCACAAGGATTACTTGGAGAAGGAATTTCACAAAGTGCAACTGATCAACAAGGAGAATAGCAAGGCGAACGAGATCCGCGAGAACTCCAAGAAGTTGGAAGACCAGGTGAAGAACTTGCAAGCGGAGCTCGAGCACCACCAGAACAAGTCCAGCAACGCGGAGATTGAAAAGTTGAAGACCACGGACCAGTATCGCAGTCAAATTTTCGAGTTGGAGTCGAAAATTGAGACGATGGAAAAGCAATTAACCATTGACGCGAAGGAGCTGCTCGAGCAGGAGAAGCTGAACTCGAAGCAATTGCAGGAGGAGCTGGACAAGGTGAACCAGCAGTGCGTATTGTGAGGAAAAATCCCCCCTCCTCATATTAAAAACGCAGCCGGCTGAAAATTAGTGATGCAGATTTGTGATCACAAATCCTGGCTGTCTTGCAAGAAGGCAACTCCAGAGAGTCGGCCTCATTATGCCAGCCGGTTGTAATGCTGTTGGTCCTACAGCGTAGACTTTTGTCATGCTGAGCGGGTATGTCAAAACCTCTATGCTCAGGCTTAGCATATGTCTGCAGTACTCTACTGCAAGACTAGCCCGATTTGTGTACGCAAATGCAGCATCAGAAATTCTGTTCTGGTATGGGGAGGGGGGATTTTTCCTTTTGATAGTGCGAGCAGGTGAAGTTCGAGTTGAAGCGGGTGAAGTCGATCCGGTTAGGGGACGACTGGGCGCAGCGGGAGGAGGAATACATGACAATCAACTTGAAAGTGCGAAAGCTGGAAGATTTAACGGCGGACTACGCCAAGCAGATCCGGGTACTAGAATCCGACGTGAAAAAGAAGGAGATGAAAACCATGGAATACCTGTTCGACAAGACGCAGTGGGAAACGAAATTTATCAAGTGCAAAAATGTCTGGGTCTGGAAGTAGAATACAAACTTGTGATGCGCATTTCAGAACACAGAAAAACCTCTCATGCATAGGCAGCAAAAGATGCCCACTTTCTGTCACCAAAATCAGGGAGTTGCCATGCGGATTCGGCATTGGGAACGCTTCTCGAAACCTGTGATGCCAGAGCTTCCATGCCAGACCATCTGCGTCATGCAAAAACAGCATGACCTTCCAGACCCAGACATATTTGCAATTCATAGCATTCAACCGCATGCAAAACCGGATCCGGGAACTGGAACTGATCAACCAGAGCAACCAGCCGGTCTCGCCGAAGGGGAGGAATTCCTCGGGTAAAACAGCGGGAGATAGTAGTGCAAGTTCCTCGTCGAACAAAGCGCAGCCACAGTCGAAGCGAGAGAAGAACTTGGAGGCCATCGTGGAGGGCATGGAAACGGTGATCAATAAGTTGAAGAAAGACAACCACCGTCAGATACAGGAGCTGGAAAGGCACCATAAGGAAGGAAAGAAACAAGGTTTAGATTTTTTTTGTTATGCATGACCTGTTAAAGCTGCAAGTAGAAACTTGTGTCAACATGCAAAAATTCTGTCGCTCGATAACGATATAGACACGTATCACAAATGAAAAAAGGTGCCCTCCTCGCGGAGAACCAGCGCTTGAAGCAGCAGATCGAGGATCAGGCGAACAACAACTCCTCCAATACTATGGACTTCGGGAAAAAGATAAAACAGCTGCACGACCAGATCGAGGTTGCAAATTTGAAAAACGCCGAACTGGAGCAGTTGATCAACAAGTACGAGCCGAAACTGGAGCTGCAACAGGAGCAGATTGAGGAGCTGCACATGCTGCGGCAGGAGGACAAGGAGGCTTTGGACGTTGCCCAGGAACTGATGCAGGACGTGACGCAGACCGAGGAACGGTATCGAAAAATCGTGACGGAAAACAAGGATATGCAAGAAAAAAACTCTGTAAGTGTAAGTCCGTGATGCAGAAAATGCAAAACAGTTACGCTTGTCATGCTTCACATGCATGATAGGCTCGCTTCCTACGTGTTTTCCCACCCTATCTGCGCATGACAAGTTTTTCCTATCATGGCAGACAAACTTGTCATGCTGTTTTCCCAAGAGACCTACACTAACACAGTTTTTTCCTTCGATAAAGGAGTTCAAAAAAGCGGTGGAAAAGTACGAAAACCGCGAGTTCAAGGAGAAACTGGAGGTGATGGAAATCTTTTTCGCTTCCGGCCGCCCGTTGTTGCAGCAATCCATGGAGATTTTGAAAACGCTGCGGGAAAAATACCCGTCCTTGGCGATTCCACCAAGACTAGTGGAAGCCATGGAAAGCTTGAACGTCGCGGCGGCGTGACGAGGTCCTTGACGGGGAAGAAGTAAAAATAGCAACTTCATCTACCGGGTCGTGTTCTTGAAAGTGAAGCTGTCGGCGGGTCGGGAGTGCTGACGGTATTGGGAAGTTGTACTAGGGAAAAATAATGATAATTCTTCAGAAATGAGGACAATTGAAAATTCGATAAAAAACAGGAGTAAGTCATGATTGTGGTGAATCAAATACATAGCCGGGGCGGAGCAGTGGCCCACGCACTCTTTTTGGTGTCATGCTCTCTGGTCTTGGAAAGGATTGTCGTGAATCACGATTAGGGTATTTTCGCAGTGAACTGTTTTTTCTTTTTCCAAATGAAGTATCTTTGTAGATCTGTGTAGGAGTGCCTACAACTTTTTTTCGGGCTGTGCTGCTACGGCGGGAAAAGCGATTTTATTGAAGAGCTGTCGGATGATATGTTATTGAAATGAAGTCCTCGCCAAGTTTTACAAATGAATTTTTACTGCAAATCTTATGAGAGTCTGGAATAATACATCATCAAAAAAAAAGTTTATTTATTGAATTCGCGACCTTGCCGCGCTCTACTCCTTGCAGCACATATGCTGGGAGCTTTAAGGCTGACAAAGCTTTGGCTTATTCGCTCCCGGTCGGTTGCTGGTCTGAGTATGGTTACAACAGGTTTGATTGCGGTTACTGTTTGAAGATGCCTGCCTTTTCGCTTCCTTTTCTATGCAAATGCTTTTTTTTTCGCGTATTCTCGCCGGAATGCGCTGGAAAGTCCAGATATGGTCAATTTACCAAAAGTCTTGAAGTCAAAATGCTTGAAGTTTTACGAAATTCAATGCCCAAAAATAAGTAAGAAAATAGTATCGCTCGATAGTATCTCTCTAACGCAAGAATTGCCTGATTGAAGTCTTTGTCTTTTTTTGGTCTTTTTTCCGAATCTCTCAACTTCAATCGCGAATTGTCGAAAGAAATCAAAAAGTTACGCAATGCAAAAGTTTAGTTTACTTTACGAATAAGTCGAAAAATGTGTACAGCACGCGCTAGTATTGATTCCTGTCCGACGGCCAAGGAAGTACGTACTATCAATCTCGCGTGCCCGCCAGATTTCTTTGTTCAGGTAAAGAAAAAAGAGCCCAAAGTTAGAGGAAAGACAAGCGCCTTCTGGTCCCTCACGAAAGTTCTTGTTGGTGTTGTCACCGTGATGATCCAGCAACACAGAAAGATCTCCTGCGTAGCACTCTGAAAGAAAGATTTTTGGATGTAGCGACATACTACCAATAAAGATGATGAATTCCTTGAACACGAAAAAGATCCTCGTTTGCGTGCGTGTGTGCGACAGTCGAAAAGCGAAGATCTGCGTTGGAGTTCTACTCGAGGTAGTTGTTCAGTAGAAAACGATCTGCGTGCGTGCGGCGTCAGCGTTTCGATGTTATGAATACCTTCCCCCTAGACCATGTAGTAAGTTCCGATTTTGTATTCAGATATCTCCGAAGATACTTGGGAAGCGGTCCTCTCCTTGTATTCCGATTCCCCGCTTTTTAAAAAACCTCTTTAACAGAAGCTATCGCGCTTTTAAAAGCTCGAAAGAAGTAAGTAACCTTCACTTGACCTCTGTCACTGTTGCGTGCATCGTCACTGCGAGCAAACTCAGTCACAAACAACGTGGGGTTTTTGCATTAACCCTGCCACCTTTTTTTGAATTCATTTTAATACACGACGCCCATTTTGTCTTTGACAAAACATCCGAAAATGTTGTCGAAGAGAGGTTTCGCTTTGAAGTTCTGTCTATCAAGCTTGACCATGGCTAAGTCCGCAACCGCCGCTGCTTTGAGTAGCGGAGGTGCAGCGGCGGTGGTTGGCGAACCAGCTGCAACGACCGAGAAATATGAATTTCCGGTTCTGGAAGTGCAAGACGCCACCAGTTTGGCAAAGCTGCTTGTGAAGGGCGGCCCGATGAAGGGCGGAAAGGGATTGGTGGGCTTGAAGGGAGAAGGTACAACTAAGTACAGTGAAAGTGAAAGCAAAAATTTGTATTAGGAGCACGATCGTCGACGAAAAGTCGGCGTGGTGACGACGTTCAAGTTTAAGTGTGAGAAAAAACCACGCACAAAAAACTTCCACAGGTCTTCGCAAGCGTTTCCCGTTCCAGGTCAAGGAGCCGCTGGTTTACAGCACAAAGACGATCACATATCCAAGTTGGAAAAGCACGACGACCATCCCATCCCCGAGCCATACCCAAAGCAAAATTTCATATTTGGAAGGTTTGCATTCAGACGATAAGATATGCGACCACTGTGTCAGGTCTTCTACACTACTACATCAACGGGAACTAAAAGTTTTATTTTACGTTTATCTCCAGCCGCTTGTACTAGTACCTGTGGTGTTCGTGTTTGTTGCATTTTGATACGCAGCAGCCCCCCGCCGCCTCCATTGCTTCTCTTGCAAGCTCTCTTTGCGGCGGCGGATTGTTGTGTGGGGGCCTGGTGGGAGGAGGTGGTGGCGTTTTTCAAGGTGATCTCGCTTCCGAGGCGATAGAATCGTTTAGCCTGACTTTCCTGGAGGGCATCAGCTGGATCCAGCAGGAAATCGGCATCATGCTGAACTATCGCATGCTGTTAGAGCAGCCGAATATGGCGGAGGCCTTCGGCGAAGACCCTTCGAGCAGCATTTGGGCCATGATCGTCCCTCCGGGGGAGCAGGCCGAGGGCCAGAAGGTTGCCGATAACAAGTGGAGCATCGATGTGCGCTGGTTTCCTTTTCCGGATGAGAACGAGGGGGAGATGCAGAAAAAGCGCATTGCCGAACTGAGGGAATTGATGGAAGTCCGCGTGCAGAGGTATCCTTGATACGGAGTTTTGTTGATACTAGTTTAGTTTGAAATTCAAACATCACAAACGTTCCTCCCTCGGCAACATGCGTGGTCTTGTTCACGACAAAAACCAAAACTGTATCGTTTTGCATGCATCTACTACTGCCTTCATGTGAACAACTCAAATCAAAACGCAGCGGCTTGACCACGTTGAAGCAGAAAACTTTCGCAGAAGACTCCGTCCCGGCTTTGTTGCAAAAGTCGCTCCTCGAAAAGCTTTCGAACTACAGCAAGGAACAGGCGAAGCTTTTCAACAAACAAGTCCCCACCGGAGAGCCCACGTTTCACTTGCACGAACTGATGCCGATCTACTTGCGAGCCTCGCACACGTTCGCAAAGGACGTGCTGAAGGCACTGCAGCTCGAGGTCACCAGCATGTTGGACACCATGAAGGCCCGTCTGCTGGACATGAAGACCAACTGGAGTAACGCGCAATTGGTCCAGCAGCTTTTGCCGGACTCGGCGGAGGAAGAAACGCAAGGGTCCCAGGAGCTTGCAGAGGCGGAGTGGAGAAAAAACATCGTCGAATACATGATCGACATTACGGCTCCTACAACCGCTAGCGGTGGTGTCGCCCAAAATGGCCGAAATAACTCTTCGTTTCTGCAGCCGACGAACAAGGTCGAGGAGGTGATTTTCTCGCAACTAGCCAAGTCCATGAAGAAAGACATCGACGAGCAGCTGCGGTACTTGGCGGAGGTCAGGCTCTTCGATTTCGAAAATGACCAGCAGTCGGGCTACAGTCGAAACTTGTGGTATAAATAGCGGACATAATAATTGATGTACCTCTTGTACTATCGGATTTGAGGAGTAGAGTCTGCGGAAATAAATGCATCGAGTGCATGAAATAATCGCCAAAAAGATGACCACGCGGAAGATCATCTACTTCGTGCAAAAATCTTTTGTGCAGTATTTGTGTAAAACTAAAAGTACGAAAAACTACTATGCATGAGGATGAACTATCAAGACGAGATGAAGAACAACCAATCTTCTGCTATGCTCAGGTACCCGGGACGGCGCGACCAGTTTCCCACCGCACCCGTGACGTCCGCGGCTCTCGCGCAGGCGGCCAGCGCGGAGAACGACAGCGAGTCGGACCAGGAGGACGAGCAAACGCAAAAGCTGTGGGCGGGGTCGCACACGGACATCTGCGCCATGACCTTGATCCCGGCGCCGAACGACGAGGGGCTGGAACTGTTCACCGGGGATTTGGAAATCAAGGAAAGGCCGAACGAGATGAAGAAGTCCGCGAAGAAGCAGTGGGCGAAAATCAAGGGAGACAAGAACATCGACATGTTTTTGTTTCTGTCCGATTTTCTCGAGGCCAACACGTCGTTCAACCTGATCATCCGGAACGAAATCACGAACCAGCCGAAATCGACCGCGATTCTGAAGTCCATGTGGCACCGCGTGATGATGACGCGCAAGCAGATGGTGACCGGGAACGGACGGGTGTCCACCCCGATCTTCTACAACACCAAGTTCGGCACCTACGTGTCCAAGCACTACCCCCGTGCCGAGTGGTTCTTCAACGCAAGGATGCACAACACCGCCGGAAAGTCCTCCGGCATGGACTTTTCGGTCCGCCCCGACTTCGTATGCATTGCAAATATGTCGGGGTGTGGAAAGTTGTGATGCAAGTCAGCGAACAAATGGCAGACTGTAATGCACCGCCAAGCATGACAGGTTTTTTCGTGGCTCTGTGTTACGTATCCCGCATGAGCAACTGCATTTTTGAATGACAGGCAAGAGAGCTGTTCGCGGCCACGCCATACAGAGCTCAGAGTCATGCCGGAACAGCATGACAAATCTTGCGCTCTTCCAGATCCAGACATATTTTTTGCACTGGATACTTCGACGGCACCAACAACGTTTTCGTCACGGTCGAGGAGATATCAGAAGGAAAAATCCGCCCTCCCCATATCGAAACGAAGTTTCTGATGCTGGATTTCCGTACACAAATCAGATTTGTCTTGCAGTAGAGGACTGCAGGCATATGTCAAGCCTCGGCCGAGGGGTTTTGACGTAGCCGCCTAGCATGACAAACGTGTATGCTCTAAGCCCAACAGCATCACAAACCGCCTGCAAAATGCAGGGGGCTCTCTGGACTTGCCTGCTTGCAAGACAGACAAGCTTTGAGGTCACGAATGTGCATCACAAATTTTCAGACGGATGCGGTTTCAATATGGGGAGTGGGGATTTTTCTTTACGATAGGAGATCGGCCGCATGTTGGCGGCCAACCCGAGCGTGGAACAGCAGCGGGCAGCTTTGCTGAAGAAGGGGCACTACACTAAGGAGGAAGTGGAACAGAAATTGCGCGAGACCGGCATGCAGCAGTCCGGCCGGGAGAGGTTGCTGGAACTGCAGAAGATTTGGAGCGGGCAACAGGGGAAGCGATTAGTCAAGAAGGGGGACGCCAAGACCAAAGAGTTGGACGTGTTCGAGAACGCATGGGATAAAGAGTCGGACAAGCGGAATGTGCGACTGCAGGAGCTGATGCGCGAGCGGTATTTGTGGGACCAGGAACGGTTTCTGAACCCGGAAAAATTCACCGAAGAGGTGGAAAAACCAAAATTGGAGGCACTCACGGAACAGGTTAAAAACGCGAAGGCGGGGGCACAGTGAGAGAAGAAAGATATTTTGATATAATGTTTTTTGATACGCACCATCTCGAGCTCGTCGCCCTCGGCTGAGGCTGGTGGTAGATCTAGATAGCGGTGTCTGTGCAACGAGGACAAACCAACGATATAGTGCTCAACCTGCACAAAGGCGGTCGCTGACTAGGCAGTAGCGCTAGCGATCTACCACGTTCATGGAAAGTCTGGACGCAAGACTTTTCAGAACCCGGGCGCGGTCGTGATAGATGTTTGCGAAAATTATAGCGGGATATTTTTTTCCAGCAGTTTGCAACAAACTAACGACAGACTTATCGTCTTCTGCACACTAGCACATGGCGCGTTGTTCACTAGAAATACTTTTGACAGTTTTGAATCATGCATTTGTTTTTTGAAAACAAGAAAAGCGAACATAGTCTCAATCTTGCTTGCTTGTCGTAGAAAGAGAAACAAAGATAGCAAAGCACCAGATACGTACACACCTAACGAGGAATATTAGAGAAGGGGCAAACAGAAAGAACATGCACTTTGTCGAAAGCACGACCTGAATCGCAGACAGGCAGATACAAATCTGATGATATTTTCACGCGCAGAAGATGAACTTTCCTAGTTTTATCCTGACACCCGAACTGGTAAGTCACAGGCGCCTGCTTTGATGGGTTTGCTACTCCTTGGCCCGCACTTCCCGAGGACGCAGCTGTTCACCTTCATTGAGGTTGCGCATGGGATGCTCTCTTACCTGTGATTTGCCCCTTGAGAGATGGTTTTACTAGGTTCACTCCGTACTTGCCCCCGGGCCTCCTCTCCTTGCACTTTGAGTGAGCCGGAGTACGATTTTGTTGCTGGTCGAGCGACGAGCAAAGAATTCTTTCTTTGCCGGGATAATATTTTTGGAGGTTTATTTCGTTTTTGTGACAAATCAACCTACCACAATTAGTCGCGCTTCTATCTCCCTCGTTCTCTTCGTTCTCAGACAGCAGCGCGGCCGCTTGGCTATGCCTTCGAAAGCGGAGCAGAAGGCGCGCAGCGCCGCCAAGTCTCCCCCGACGGCCACCAAGTCACGGCAGAGAAACCGGTCGCTACGCATGGAAAATGTGAAAACTGGGTCTGGATGTGGATGAAGAAGCTCGGACTTCTTGTCATGCTCGGCCAGCATGACGATGAGATGACTCAAGTCTCTCATGCACGTGACCCACACACCCCCAGTTTATTTCTGTCATGCAGTGACGCAGTTTTTGTTTTCCTTTTCGAAGAAGAAGAAGAAGAGGCAACACCTGGTAAGAGGAACTTAAAAACTTGTCATGCCTGGCCAGCAGTTCTTGAGACGTTTAGATTATCCAAGCCGCATTCACAAGTTCTTTCCAGACCCAGACATTTTTGCAGTTGAGAGAGACCCACGAAGAACAATCCGGCGGCCGGTGGCGAGAGCGCCGCGGACACCCAGCCCCCGTCTACCGCGGCCAGCACGCCACGCACGGGGGATGAGAACAACCACCATCCGAGCAATTCGAAAGCAGCTGCCTCAAGTTCTTCCGCGAAATCTGTCGCGAAATCGCTTTTCGTGTCCACCTGCTTCTCCACGCTGATCCTCCTGGTCGGCACTGTCGCCTTGGTACAAACAGAGATTCTTGAAGTCAAGATTCTGGGCGACAGCGCGTTATTTCTGGGTGGAATTTTACCACGGACCCTCTTTAACAAGACCCTTGCAAACAAGGAAGCGCAGCCAAGCCCCGTCGTGTGTCCCGACGCCAAGCGGATCGAAGCAGAGGCCGTGCAAAGCACAGTTGCGAAGATGGAAATGACAGCGAAACAACAGGTCGACACCGCGGTGGCAGAGGAAAAAAAGCTCGGGGAGAAAAACTGTGCAGCAAAAGTGACCGACTTCCGGCAGACTAGTGCAGCGGAGAAAGACGTGCTGCAAGCAGAAATCGACGGGCTGCAAAACGAGATGCAGAAGCTGAGGACAGCGCTGCCCGCACCCCTGCCGCCCGGACAGGTATTATCGGTGGAGAAATATTTATGCTTCAATGTGAAGATCATGAGACGTCATCCATAAGGTACTCAAAAGCTGTATTTATTGTACAGGAAGTTGAAGTAGATCCCGTATATTTGCCGATGTGCCGCTACAATTGTGAACAAGATGCACAGGAATTACGGAAAAAGCGAGTGTACCAGACGCAGGAGAATTTCCAAGCGGTATTGAACTGCACTGCCTTGTTGATCTTTGTTGAATCTGCGAAATTATTATAATATAGACACAACTCTTCCCAGGCCGCCCTCGTTTCCATCCGCAAAGTGCAGCAGCTGGAGCTGCTGAGCCCGAACGGTTTCCAAAATGAGGAGGAGCTAAAAATCCGGCTTTTTACGTGGCAGTGGATTCTGGCTAAGATCACCGAGGCCGTCAGCTTGAGCGAAGATCCGAATGTGCAGGGTATCAACTGTAAAAATGTCTGGGTCTGGAAGAATGCAACTTGTCATGCTGTTTTTGGACTCTAAAAAAATTTGTATTGCATGACCAGCAAGAGGGGTCCGGTTTGTGCTACACGGACAGGGCATTTCTCATGCGGAAGGTGCATCAGGAAGCCCTCTAAAAGTCTGTGATGCTAGGTCATGCATTACAGGCATCATGGATCATGAGAAATATGCATGACAAACCCGGCAATCTTCCAGACCCAGACATTTTTGCACTTGATACAGGGCCAGGCGTTGCAATTCGTGCAGCCTATCTCTCGCAAAAGAATCAAGTACTGAGTCGTCGCGCAAGGAACACAGGAGAACTTGTTATTGCATGCCCGCAGCAGCACCATGTTGAGATACCACGGAGCACATCGACACTCCTCGCAGGCAGCGGCATTTTCAAATTTTTCAGCGTTGATTTTCGTTCGGTGTATATTTTTCGCAACATTTGCGCAGATGATGATGTATTTTTGCGCTCATAATCCAAGTGCAGCAACAATTGGGTCAGATAGGCTCCGTCGAGCAATACACCATTTTCCTGCAGAACGCCTATCAGGTAGGGTTCAATTTTTTGTCGAGATAAATTGCGACAGATGTTATGTTGATCTCTGACTTCATTTTGACCCCTATGTATGAATTGGAACAAAAAACGCAGAAAAATTGTTCACTCAAATAGGTCGCTGGTGCGCTCGAGGGATTGCTGGCCAGCACGGGGGAATTTGCGTTGAACAAGATGTACTTACCAGCGCCGATGCGAGGGGAGTGGTGTGGTGACGAAAGCTGCAGCTGAATTTTGCGTCCTTCTGACTATTGAATCAAGCGGCCACACAGCGCCTGACATTTCATTGACTTTTTCAGGGTTCTACTTGCAGTAGACCGTTCTTTATGGTTCTCTGTACACAATCTATCTACCACGAAAAAAGTAAAAATACAGCGCACGAGCTTCATACGAACGACAGAAAAAGTAAAAATTCATGCTTCTGTTCGGTGAGGGTAGAAAAACTTCCGGGCAAAACATTACGTGGCTCGTCGAACGAAAGGCATGATCTCTCGCTGTGGTCACAAATTAATACTCGCCCGAAAGTTCATCTCACTCCACTTCGCTGCTAGAACCTAGGAAACAAGTGTCGTGCAGGTACTCCTCTTGTGATTGTGTAGTCGTGGCATTTTCCTTGGTGAGGGTACCAAATAGTACTGGCTCAGTATCATACCCTCGCGCTAGACCGCGTCTTCCGTTCAATGGTAGAGCGATGAAGCGTAGTTAAAGAGCTCTAGTGGAAAATTTGTAGACGGAGCTACAATGAGAATGATTCGTTGTTCAGTGTCGGAGCGGAAGGAAGACGTCTCATGAAAAGTTGGTATTGCTGAGCTTGAGAGGTGGTTCAGTACCTCAACAAGATCGCCCGTTGTACTAAGTAGATCAACTACAGAGTTGTAATTCTCGCGAATTGCTTTTACAGTTTGGGACCTACTAGAGGGTCGCTCCCGCCCCGAATTCGGTACAACTTACATCAACCAGACCCCGACCTTGTGAAGACCCGGTCTTTAATTGTTTCAGAATCATGTTGCAAGCCAGCAAGGCGAATGTGGTCACGAAATTCCACCTGGAGGCACTGCACATCCGGCAGGCGGAGCTCCAGTACTTCCTGCTGGTGTTTTACCACGCAGTAAATGTGGACGGTGTCACTCTGTGCATTGATTTACATTTCCGTAGCCTCGTAAACTTCTGCAAATTATGAGGCAAGTGATCGGAGGATGCGGTTGAGTTGAATGTGCTTCAATTCGTCCAATCGCGAAATTGCGATTTGCTTATGCATATACACATAGATATGGAAGGACTCATCTGCTAACTACTGGAAAAAAACCACAAGGAAGCCGAAGTGCTTTGATGTCGAGCAGAAAACGTGACCTAGAGACTTGCCTGGCTCGTTTCAAAGCCGCCGCCACAGGTTCACGTTTACTGGCGATAGCTCCTCTCGCATGCAAGACATCGCGTCGTTCCTGGGCTTTTCCGCATCCGCCGCCCTCTCTGTCGATTTCGATACACACTACGAGAAGGCCGTAGAACCTACGCCGTGGGAGGACAGCTTCCCAGTTCTTCCCGGCCCCCTTTAATCGTGCACGTGTCATTCGTGAGGATGTAGATTTTCAACCGAGCAACAGATACTGCACACGTACTAGAGGTGCATATTAGAAAAAGAGTGCAGCAGCTCTGTGGAATATGCCAGGAGTTTGTTTTTGCGTTGCTTTGCGCCTACAGTAGAACAGGCACTCATGAAAATTCTCAGACCTACGCATGAGAACTTGTAGGCGGGAAGCAGGGTGGGAGTTTTTACACATGATAAAAGTGGCCAAGGAATCTGGCCACGCTATCCATCACAGCGAAACGACACAGGACTACCTGAAAGCGTTTTTCTATCGCGTGTAAATTCCAAAAATATCATTGCCTCTCCCGTTTGCAGAGCTTACTTACTATGCGGTCAGAAAGAAATGCCTACACCTACTTACTGTACAAAATTCATGGTCAGCTAGTAATCAACATGGATAATTTTTTATATGGAGTGCTGCTTAAGTCGGAGGCAGAGCGAGGAGGCGGTCCTTCACCCGTTCCGCTTACTCGAATGAAATCCAATTTCCTTCTAGAATCCAACATAGTTAATACTTACAATCTTCACTTTTGCACTAGTATTGCATTCTCGCAAAATCGCTTGGGTATACTGGCGGAAAGTGCGGGAATCTGAGCGGTTATGAATGCTTGATTTTTACACCCGATATTGTTCTGTTCGTCGCGACCACATGTTTTGGGTCGTTTTTCACGGTGCTGATGATCTCCACCCTGTGCTCGATGTGGGGTCCTGGGAAGGCCCTGCGGGGGGACAACGCGGCAGCTATGGACTACGCCGTGATGGTACTCTCCAACGCGCACGAAATTGCCATCAAGTTCACCTTTCTCGGCATCATTTCTATCCTTGTGTCGTGTGAACAATAAAACCTCTCCGCGAGGACAGCATCGTTTTTTTAGTGCGAGTAGAGATCGTGAAAGTTGTGCAGGTCCTCCTTTCACAGCACCTGGGTTTACAATTATCACGTTGCCACTTGAGGAAGCCGCGCCGTCAGGGGGGACAGCAAAAGCAGGTCCATTTGCATTTACTTTTTGCATCGAAAGTTTGCTTCAAAAGCGATACTTGATTTCTCCATAGGGTAGGGATTTTCAGAGTATATTGTTGATGGTGGTTGGGTTATTGTTTCACGCACCGGGATAGTGGCTTTCATGTTCGCAGCTATTCTCCTGGTGTGGCTTTTGTTTCCCTGGAAAGGCTCCGTCCCGGCGTATCCAGGAAAAAATCTGCGCGAGGACGGCAGCTCGTTTTTTTTGATTGTGACAGAAATTTGTACTACTGCCGCTCGCCTTGCTCCGATAGGTTGGCATACTTTTCGTACCATTTGTAGTCAAAACGTGAGAGAGAATTTGCAACGATGTGTCCTGTTTAGAGTTGTATCTTCTCGTCGCTGTTAATGCGATGTCGGCATTACGAAGGAGATGTCGGCAACATTGCACAGATTTTTTTCTTGGGATGCTGCAACCGTAGTCCTGATGTTTTTCGCGGGCAAGCTGTCCGAGAAGTCGTTTCACATCTACGAGCACCTTTTCGGACGTCCCTACGCGAGCAGTCCCGCATCGGGGGAGCGGGAACTGGCCGCGGGAGCTGGGTATCATCCTGTATGGATTGCAAAAATGTCTGGGTCTGGAAGATTGCAACTTGTCGTGCTGTTTTTGGACTCTAAAAAAATTTGCATTGCATGACCAGCAAGAGGGGTGCAGTTTTTGCTACACGGACAGGGCATTTCTCATGCGGAAGGTGCATCAGGAAGCCCTTTAAAAGTCTGCGATGCTAGGGCAGGCATTACAGGCATCATGGGTCATGAGAAATATGCATGACAAATCTTGCACTCTTCCAGACCCAGACACTTTTGCATTTGATATCCTGCCTCGTACAACGAAACTGGCCGGTCGCCAAATTATGCCGGCAGAAGTGAAAGATGTTCGATCCGGAGAGAAGATCAAGAACAGGAGTTGCAGCATAAGTATTTTTTATGAGCCGTGCTGCACTAATAGGAAATGTGGTGAACAACTGACACTGTGCCGATGTATTTGATGTTCAAATTCGCATTGTTCCCTCTCTCGACTCCGCACGTGATTATTGATTTTTCTGCCAGCATAGTGGCAAGCAGTTCGTCTCCTCGGCATTGCGCGGAAATTTGGTCAAAGATGTCGGCGAGCTGATGGGCGACAAAAGTCTCGAAGGCGTAACAAGGGCCGGCATTTCTACTAAGTTTGCGAACTCAGTTTGATATTGCTTACTCGAGAGCTGGGCAGTGGAGAAGAAATCTTTCCTTATGAGACCCACCTGCGTTGCTCATCCAGAGGACACGTCGTGGTTAATTGAAGGTTTTTTTGCAAACGCAGAACGCACACGAACTCGCCCGCATCCGTGACAGACGCAGTGCAAGACGAGTTTGAAAAAAATCTTGTTGTATAAGCTTCTTCATCGTCGCCGGTGGTACAAAATAAAGTTAGAGCGTTTGCTTGTAGTCAACTCGAGTCGGCAGGCCAAGTGTTCGGTTTGTTCTTGATGTTTTTGCACGTAGTACTGTATGTAGGCCACAATAACTGAAAAATGCACTGCCACCAGTGTGTTGTGATTAAAAGACAGGCAAGGTAAATCGATGATCCGAAGAGCTTTCCTATTTGAAGACGACCTTAAAATTGTTCCGAAAGTGAAGATCCGTTTCAAATTTTGAACAGATCATGTGCGAGCAAGACGAGCCGAAAGTCATTGCTAGACAAAGATCCAGACATGTGAGCGCGGCGCGCCCTTTTTTTTTTAGGATATCGCTTGTCATAATTGTGTATCGCATTCGCACACGCACTACGTACAAAGGCAGACCAAGCAAATCTCGATGGTCGACGGCGGCTAGTTGAGACCGGCAAGCTCTTGCGAAGGTTCTCTCCACAGCGTGAATTTATTATTCTTTTTCATCGATTACGATTATTGCCAGGACAAGTACAGCTGTAGCTTTTTCTAAATTTTCAAAGCGGGTGTGTTTTTGAAGTGAAAGAGCCTGAAGAAACTTCTAGCCTTGGACTACAAAGGTTCTTGAGTTTTTTTTAGCTCGCGGTGGAATTCCAACACTTGGTTCAACATTTAGAGTTTGTGGCTTCTTATGTTTTCTGGCTTTCTTCTGGCGATAAGACTTTCCCTTTCGTTTTCATCTAAATCGCTTCATCTCTGTGATACCCTTCGCTATAACAGTCTCTAGAGAAAAAATTTAAAAGAGCTAGACCTTGTTTTCTTTTTAGAGTTGGTGTGTAAACCGGAACAAAATGAGACGAACATTGCTTTCCCTCGGCGTCCTCGCGGCGCCCGTTCTCGCGAAAAAGAAGCACGCCGAGATTGACGCTATGAAGCACGACATACAGGAAGTCTACGCCCGGAATTTTGACGCCGTCATCGGTAAGAACGCAGCACAATTATTCCGAGCTTCTTATATCACGGTGTTTGCTACGACTACTACTTGCTAGTACCACGGTGTAGATGTAGCATTGACAGTCCTTGTGTTGTGTGTTGCAGCCCCTTTCTCCGATTAAGTATCCCGAGAAAAAAGGGGAGCCGGCTTTCGTCATCTTCTGAAAAGAAGTTTTTTACGCATATCAATACATTACACAAACAACAGGTACCTCCCTTCCGCTCACGGTTTCGTCCGTGCTTTACTTCAAGTCTAGCAACAAGGGCGACGCGGCATTCCTCGAAAAATACAACGAAGTCGCGAAGAAAACAAAGAAGATGCTGAAGATTGCAGCAATGGACTGCGACGAGGCAGCAAAGCACTGCGAGCGGGTCGGCGTGAAAGAGACACCGCACCTGCAGCTGTACCCCGTGACGCCAAGGCCGCACTTCAAATACGAGGGCGAGATGGAGGCAGAAGCAATTTTGAAGCAGCTCTACAAATGTATACGAACTGTTTTTAATGTTGTGGAGAATCTTTTCAATTTCTGTGCAAGGACTTGCACGTCGTCCCATAGAGGGGCCGGCGAATTGTTCACCGTGTTGGCAAGACAACGCAACATTGAGGATGTCGCCCTCCACTTCGGACTGTCCTTGTTGAGGGCTAACGTGGAGGCTTCAAAGAAACACTACCCGTGCATTTGTGAAAAATAATTTAGATTGTGATGCGTTTGTGATGCGAGCATGGAAAAAAGCAAAACCATTCAAAAAAAAAACAGTGATTCCGGGCGACAAGGTTACACCGCTTACCACCGCGGAAGAGTTCGGCACTTTCAAGAGAAAAAATCCCACAAAGCCGAAGATCGTTCTCTTCTCCGACAAGAAGAAGGCACCAACAATTTTGAAGGGGCTCAGTACAGATTCCGTCTTCACCCGCACCGTCGAATTTGGCTTTGTCTTTGCTACGGAGGCAGACGCCGTGGTACTTTAATGTTGTTTTTATACGCTTTCCACTTTTTGCGATAGCGATTCTTCTGACGGCGCGAAGAAAATGAAAAGCAAGTGGCAGACTGTATCTATACCCAGGGCAAATGTCGGAAGTAGGAGCTTCCGGTTCGATGGAAAACCTTGATGAGAAGATGAGTGCCCGACGAGCGAGGGTGTAAATCCACATTTTTTGGTCATTTATCAATCCCGAACATAATTTATTTTGCCAGATGAACGAAGCTGGCGCGAAGAAGAAGAAGCTCCCAGCTGTCATGCTGATTGCGAAGGGAAAGCAACAGTGGTACAAGGAAAAGGACCTGTCTTTTTCCGCCCTCCATGAGTGGATCAACGTCAACAGTGAATCTGGTACTTTTGTTGAACTTCGCATACCTACATTGCGTATGCAGCAAGAGACGTTATGTTTTTGTACGAACAGTCTGTTGTCAATCTCAATTCGAATGCAGTGTATGTGTGAAGACTACAGGGTATTACGACTCCTATGTATGATGACTCCGCATCTTCATGACATTGACAATGGACTACGATGCATCTTCTTCACAGGTATGGGCGACACTGTGAAGGGTGTTGACGGCGCGTCCGAGGTGGAGGCAGAGGAGGTGGAGTACGAGAAGGTTCGTGAGCTGCACAGCAAGTCCGCCCAGGAGCTGTGCTACAAGCAGACCAACGTGTGCGCCATCTTCCTGCAGGAGGGGCCCAAACTGGATGACAAGGTCGCGGATATGATCAACAGCTTCGAGTCCAAGTTCGCGCCGAAGAACGACCGTGTACGGATTGTAAAAATGTCTGGGTCTGGAAGATTCTGACACTTGTCATGCACGTTTTGCATGAGCCCTGATGTCTGTGATGCATGCCCTAGCATCACGGATTTTTTGAGAGCTTCTTGATGCCTATTCCGCATGACAAAGGCCCGCTCCGCGCAGCAAAAATTGCATTCCTTTTGGTACTCATGCAATACAGATTTTTCTGGAAACCAAATGCAGCATCACAAGTTGCATTCTTCCAGACCCAGACATTTTTACATTTGATACCGTGGTGTGAAATACAACTGGATGTGGATGGACATCACGCAGGAGCTATTGAGAGGAAAAATCCCCCCTCCCCATATCGAAACGAAGTTTCTGATGCTGAATTTGCGTACACAATTCACATTTGTCTTGCAGAAGGTGCTTGGCGGCATTTTCTGTGCCTGTTTGGGTATGCAGAAGGCTAGCAATTGCGCATAGCAGACAGGTCTGCAGTAGTCAAAATTGCATGACAGACTTGCTCTGGAATGCGTTAAATGGCTCCTATGACCCTATATGCAAGACAAAGATGATTTGTGGCCACAAATCTGCATCACAAATTTTCGTTTTGATATGGGGAGGGGGGATTTTTCATTTTGATAGGAGCCGGAATTCAAGAAGACGCTGGACGAACAGGTAGAAGAGCTTTATTTTGTGATGCATAAAATAAAAGGTGTGCAAGGCAACTGATGTGTGTGTTGCAGTAGAGCAACAAAGAAGCCACTTTGCAAAAATTTGTGTTGCAGTAGAAGCCACTTTGTGTTGCAGCAGAAACCACTTATTTGCAAAATTTTTTCCAGTGACTATGTGTATGGTAGGACGATGAAAGACTGATCAGTCAAATGCGAAAAGTAAACATGTCTGTCAACATAAACATCCACCTAATAAAACTTGACAGGAGAAGAAGGTCGCGAAGAAGGAGGACCGCGACGAAGAGCCGTTCCAGTACCCGACTATGATCTTCGTGAAGCCGCCCAAGAAGAAGCGCGAGGAGAAGCTGTTGACCTACATCCGTCTGACCAGCGACGCCAAGGTGAACTCTGATTCCGTGTCCGGCATGGTGGAGCGCATCGCCTCCGGGGCCACCTACACGCGCGCGGACCTCCCGAAATTCGCTGTGCGGGCCAAGAAGGCCGCGGGCAAAAAGGACGAGTTGTAAGAGTTTTAGATTTGTAGATGGTAGTTTAAGTTTAGAATTGCGGCCGCGATTTGTTTGATACAGCTAAAGAACCCGAGACAAAAGAGTAAAAACAATTCCAAGAGAAGACCGAATAGTGTACTCTACTGGTGCCAACAAAGTCGCACTGCGCTTCCATACAATTGGTCGTTGTATCGAACAGCTTTAATAAATGCAACCGCGGCTTATTCGTGAATACACTCAAATGAACCTTTTCTTCAGAAATGCTGTAGTAACCTCCTCGATTCCGGGGGACCATCACATGATGAGACACTTCTGGAAAAAGAACAACTAAATTGGAAGAAATGACGAAATAGCGGTTGCTCCTTTTAGAACGAGGTTACTACGGTCTTCTCACATCATCTAAACGTCTAAACGTACACTCAGCAAATAACCTTTCTAGGTGTTTTTTGTTTTAGGTTTTTGTCATCATCATCATCACACTATGGGAACATCAATTTTCAGCGGAACAAGAACTCTCAACGGAGTTTTGCACCTCAGTCAGAACAAGTCCTTTTCAGAACCCAGGACAGCACTTATTTTCAGCGAACACCATGTCCAACAGCGATCACAACAGAGAGAATCGCCTGTGGCGCATAGTGAAAGACCTTTCAAGTTTTTTGGCATTACCCTCAAAGATGAGAACTAGTTTCGGCACGCTCCAAAGCGCTCGACCGCTGTACCGGTTGTACAGGGAAAAAATCAAGGAGAAGGCCAGTTTACTAGATCTTCTTGATGCGGAGGACATCGGCCGACAGGACGTTTTTGTTACTTCTGTTCTAGTGCGAAGAAGAATCTTGTTATGAAAGTGAGTGACGGCTTCTACGCGACGAGGTTTTGATGTATACCAGACCGAAAAACAGCACGAAGCAAATCCATGTGCATGTCGTATACTTAATCGTGGTAAAAAAGGAAAATCCAAATTCGTGATGTCGTTGTCGGCAACGTGGTCGGTTAGGTAGATCGTTACTTAGTCAGGAAAGCTGTGCGCTATCACTCACTCTTGAAATCATGATCTGACCGGGACCGTTGCAAGGAATGCCATCGTGCCTACATTATCTCCAATCGTTAGGTACAGATCCATTTTCAGAGATACGCCGGACGATTCTTTTCGTGGGATGGACTTGGTCATCATGGTTGCCGAACAGGCGTGTCGTGTGGTTTAGACGTCAATTTTGGTCGGTGAAGTCATACTCGTCAGCAGTCTCGGTCTCGGATAGTGTTTTCACCACTCCTATTGACCTATCAGCACTTCTAGTCAGGAGACAGCTTAATATCTCGAAGTGTAGTCAGAGTTCGTTCTCCGTATTTTTTTTGAACCTTGTTGTCGTTCGATCATTGGCTTGTCTCTTCTGCTGACGTATGCACAAAATTCCGTGATGAAAATTTACGTCTTCATTTTACACCATCAGCCATCAGCGAGATAGAATGTTTCCCGATGCTTGGGGTGGTACACTGCTACCCGGCGGCGTGTTGTCCTCCAACGATGGTTCTGAGGAAACTTTTTACGAGCTCCAGCTAATCTCGGCGAAAAATTTTCTGGACAGCGACGTAAAGCCACCTGCGTTTTTTGTCGACCCAAATCCGAAGTGGAAATGGGACGACAGGGGGCGCGAAGATGTTGCTGGTAGTACAGTGGGAGAAGGAGGGGATGATGTCCTGCAGTACGTCTATCTTCTCGAAGAAAGGGAGGAAAACCAGAACCAGTTTACGGAGTCAACATCATCGCACCAGACCAAAGATACAAATAAACCAGAAACAATCTACATCCCAGTTGGGAAAAAAACCTCGGATGTTTGTTTCGCACTACCTTCGACGTTCCCTGCGGCTGGTGCAGGGGCGGGCCGCTTTGTCGTATCCGACCAAAACAAACACGATGGTAATATCAAACAAACACTCGAAATGTCCTTCTCCGAAACTGTCACACCAACAACGGGCACGAGTCGGAGCGTCACAATCCCGCTTTCCGAGCTCGACACCGTTGTTTCCTTCTACGACGAAGCCTCTCCCGGGTTCTGTTGCTGGGTAGCGCCGAAGATCAAGTGTTACCACTCCTTAGAGGAAACGAGTGGGGCGGTTCGGGAGGAAATTGTGGTGCGGGAAACGGGGACAAACATTTACGATGCGATCGAACTCGCGCGGGAAAACCCGGAGGAGCAGCCGCGGGTGATGATCTCGCTAAAAACGGTGCGTCGCGGACGGCAAGAGGTCCGGCGGATGAGAAGGACTGCGGAAGCCGTGGAGATGGGCATCGCTGGTGAGGGGAGTAGGAACACGACCAGGGTAAATTGTGTTCCGGAAAGGGGTCGTGTTCTCGGGAAGTCTTCAGCAGGGATGAAGTACGACGAGAAGTCCTGCTCTAGTACTGAAGAACAAAGCGGTGATAATGTTCTTGATCCAGTGGCGGTGCCTCGCACGGAGCACCAGCAGAAGGCCTTGATGGTGTACTACCCGGAAGGAACTGCATCTTCTTCAAAGAACCCAGATGCCGATCTTGATTCCGAGGAGCCGGACCAGCTTTCGCTCTCCGCCCTGCGCCGTATGATGGAGGGGGATTTATTCCCTGCGCGACCGGACGAGGAAGCCTCCTCCTCGCCGCAAGAATTCGTTGCTCGGCCGTCCGCCGCAGAGCGCGTCACCTTTGTCACGGGGGACGAGAGGCTGGAATACAGGGCGGAGCCGGAACTCTCGATTTATGAAAACGAAAGAACGACGAGAATCAACATGCCGGGCGGGGGGAGTGCGAGAACCGTAAATACCGCTGGGAGTAGTACAACAACTACCAGGCTCGATAACTACAACAGCAACTATCTTGCGGGCAAGAATTATGCACTAAACAAAAGCGATTATCCCCAACAAGCAAGTACAAGTAGAACCACCAGCACCGACCTCCGGTGGCTGGCGACGGTGCGCACCCCGGAGAATGTGAACGACAAGGTTGATCCTATCGCGGGGGAGATTCGGTGGCGTGCCAGTGTATTGTCCGCGCGACGAACCCCGATCAGTGACGGCGCGCGGGAGGAAGTGGACGCGCTGGATTTGGTTGAAGAAAAAAACCGGCTGGACCTCCTGAACGCAAGAAGGGCGGAGAGGGAAAGAGAAATGGAGAGGATGCCGGAGGAGGAGGAAAATAAATCCTCTACGCAGGGGCTTCGAGGACAAAGTGAGGAAACGGTACTAGCAAGAAATAATCTACTAAGTCGTGGCTACGGTCGTGGGGCGTCATCCTCTTCGCTGGCGTACTGGAATCAATACGACGAGAAACTGGCAACGGCGGCTTTGGTTCCGCGGGACGGGGAAGAACGGATGGGAATCTTCCGGGACAATGAACCCAGCAAGGAACGACTGCTGCGTCCAAGCGGCGCTAGAACTACCCCCTTGGTCCATGCGGACAGTGGAGCGTATTGGGCACAGTATCCGGAAGAATTGGTGGAGGGAAACCCAGAGCAGCAGCAGCAGCGGGGACGAATGCAATCCACCCGTGTAGTCGGGAGCGGGACTCAGGGAGACGCAGCAGTTGACAGGACGACATCAAGAACAGGCCGCGCTTTCCCGAGCAGCACTGCTTATTGGGACCAGTATCCGTTAGAGCAGCTGCAAGATGGCGCTAATACTGCAGCCCGAAAAGGGCGTTACATGGCACCGCTGGTTGAAGAAAGTAGTCAGGACCACATATTTTTTGGTGGAAATAGAGATAGACCGGGGCAACAAGCCGCGTCCGACGGTAGTCTTTATTCTCAGAGGCCGCTACAGCGAGACGAGCGTGAAACCGGAGTTCTTGCCACCTCCAGGTCGCCGTCCTTATCGCGGAGGCTACTTCATCCCCGATGGAGCAGCGTCATGTCGTCGTCTGACGACATTCCGCACCGGTCCAGAGTCCTCCTTCCGCAACAGGAGGGACGAGTCAATATGTCTACCTCGCAAATAAATCCTGATGTAGATGTCGCCACCAATAACTACAACGATCAGCCTGGTGACCACGTGCAATCTCAAGGAAGTCCACTTGAGCCAGCGGAGAAGAGTAACAACACCTCCGGGATGAAAAGACCCCCGTCCTACTACGTGCCACAGCGCGCCCACCCCTCGGAGGAGGACGAGAGGCAGCTTTTTTTGGACGCCGCGCAGGAAAAATTTCAGTTCGCCCCCGCGGGACGGTCAACTCGCAACGTGGAGCGGTCGCGGCTGCTGTTTGATAAAATTCTCGAAAATCAGCCGGGCATGGCAAAGGAGAAACTGCAAGTGGAGCATTTAAGCTTGGACAGAAATACTACGATAAAGCAGACAGGACGAGATGAACAATTCAGAAAACCAACCGACTTGGAGCGGAAAAGAAGACTGGACGCGGCGAATTTGCTGCTCTCCTCCTCTTCGTCTGCCAGCTCGGGAACGGAGGAGGAAGGAACGAAAAGAGCTACCACGTCGAGCACTTCAATGAAAAATGCCCCACCAGCCGTTGATTTTCAACAATTTATGTTGGCTGAGGCGCTGAACTCGTCGGCGAAAAACGACAATCTGATCCAGGTGTTGCTGCGCGGATTGATCGCCGCGGGGGGGCGGAGAAGTGTGGTTGCGACGAACAATTTTGATTTTCGGAACAAAACGACAGCAAACAACCAGACCAACATCACAAACTCCACTTCGCTCTATTTCACCGCGTTTGACAAAACGAAGCGGGACAAAGAGCTGTACAAAAAAAACCGGGAGTTCCGCCACGCGGTGGCGCGCATGGTGGTCACGGCGCGCAGGTTTCTGACCTTGAAACGAAACTTCCAGGACTGGCGGGTGAATTGCGTGCACAAACGCAGAAAAATCGTGGAACAGAAAAAGAAGAAATCGGTGCAAAACTTTTTCTGCGCGCCTACAACTTCGGGGGCGATCATCACGGCGGGGGAGAAAGAACAAGATCTCGCGGAGATGGAAGCATCGGAAGGAAGAGGAACGAAAAGCTTCATCTCCTCTGTGCCGAACGAAGTTTTGACTACCTCTACCAGCCCAAACTTTGCACTAACTTCCCCCGCTCGCAGTAGCAAAATAGTACCTGCTTTGACGGAGCCAGGACCACAGCCTGCAGCGCTCAATAGTACTAACGAGGGATCATTTCAGTTCGAGGAAATGGATTTCAAGCGTGTCTCCGCTATTACCGGAGGGAGCGAAGAGGATTTAAAGACGCGCGCAGAACGCGGGAGCGGAATGGAAAGTGACGATGTGGCCGGCGCCGAAACTGCTGTGCTTCTCGAAGAGAGCTACAACAATGTTGATGTTTCATCTCCTGACGTTCGAAGAAGTGTGGCAGCAAATAAGAGGACTCTCAGCAGCCCACCTTCCATCACTTCTGATGCGAAGACCAAACCGAACGACAATGCGCCAAGAACAAGGGAGGAGTTACAGCAGTTGCTGCCAAGTAGAAATTCCTCCCTCCAGGCCAATACCTCGAGTAGAGTTCGTTCAGAACAGGAGAAGGCACAGCGCACTTCGGATGCGTTTTTCCAGGAGCAGCCAGTGGAGGAAGTAGAACGGGTTGTCGCTGCAAAAACCATCGCGGCAGATGAAGATAGTGATAACGACGAATTCCTTGCCAGTCCGGGCCTGACCCCCGCGGAAGTGCATTACGTCAGTGACAAGGCGGAGTTCTCGAAAAAGCTTTCGTCCATCCGAAATCGCACGTTTCGCAGCCACGACGCGGAAAAGAGGTTTGTGCTGGAAGACGAGGAGGATCTGAGACGCATTGCGTCGTCGAAGAACAGTCCACAAGCACTGGAGGAAGTGGACAATGAAGTTTTAGACTCTTCAGAGGACGCGTCGACAGAAGTCGCAGCGGGAGGGAGAGCGTCGCGCAGCACTAAGGAAAATAGTAAGGGGAAGAAAAAGAAACGACCGTCCTCTTCTAGAAGTCCCGGCAGGAACAATGAGTCGGCTATCGCCGGCGGGGAAGCTCTAGATGGTATTGCATCCGCCGGCACCAGTGGTCCACAGGCAAAGCCAAAGGCGGGCGGGAGAAGGAGCGCTGCTGTAATTGCGGGTGATCGACAAAATGCCACGATAAGTGCGAGGAAGAGTGTGGGCCCTTCTGGCGGAGGTAGCAGTTCTGCTTCAGCCGGTACTCTGGGTCGTGGAGGGAGAAATAGCGTTGGCGCAGGGGGCGTCGGAGCAGGGGTTGGCCTCGCAAGCAGGAAGAGTGTCACTGGAGGAACAGGGAAAACGGAGGCGGACAAGGAGCAGCCACCCGCGCCTGCCGGAAGGAGGTCTGGTGTAGCTGCGAAGAGGAAGTCGGCCTCCACTTCGGTGAATCTACTTCCCTCGGGAGGCGGTGGACAAGCCTCTGCTTCGGAATCGACCACTAGCAGTAAGCGGGGAACGGCGGCGGGCAGGTATAGGGGCGTTTTTCTTATGAATCACATCTGCGAAAGACAACGTCACTCACTGATAGTTACTTTACTGGAATTTTGGTCGCTGGTTTGGTGGATTTTTCTCCTTCTCGTTTTGGTTTTGCTCATCAACAAAGTACTAGCATTGACGAGTACTAAAAAACGATTGAACTTTGTTTCAACTCCTGAACATGCGTTAGTACAATTTATTACAGGTCTTCTCTGTCCGGACCTCTCGCCGGACCAACTTCTAGAAACGCACGGAAAAGCGCTGTCAACACAAACAATACAACGGACCAGAAAGAAGTGAATATCGAGAAGATTGTCGAAACGAACGTGAAAACCAATGCGACAACGAATGTCAACGTTACAAGAACCGTAGCGACGAGTGAGGAAACCACCGTAGCAACGAAAAACGTGGACCTAAAAACAACAACCACTACGACGAACAAAGCAGCGTCTTCTAACAAAAACACATCTTCCAACACTTCCGCCTCCACTGCAACGCGTAATGATAAACTAACCCCTTCGAGTAGAACAACTCCCGGCGGAGGTCGCGACCTCACCATGTCGGAGCTTGAGTCCGCTTTGGGTGCGTTAACGACGCTGTATGAAGTACGGGAATTGTTTTGGAACGACGAACTGAAGCGGAACACGCTGATCAGTGTGATGGACGCGGAGGACCAGGATGCGCTCGATGTCTTGAACGGGCGACTGACGGCTTTCATGGAGCGAAGCGGGACGTCCATGGGAACTACCAATTCTTCCGATACAGCAAGTAAAACAAGGCAAACTACGCTGACGCTCTCCGACAGTGAACTCCTGTTGTTGCAGAAGGCGTTTCAGGAGCTGAAAGAGTTGTCTGACGCCGTTGAAAATATGGAGGCAGAAGAGAAAACGAAAGCAAAACAGTCACCCGCAAGGACATCCTCGTCTACAACTTCATCGCTCCGAAGAAGCAACGTCAAAGCGGACGCATCTTCTGATCTGGAGCAAAAAATCGCTCTGACGCGTCAAAAATCGGTGGATGTGCACGCGAAGAATTTGGAGAAAATTTTGTTCACGCGGACTGAAGTAGCGGTGGTGGAAGAAATCAACCAGACAGTAACCACAGTTGAGGAAGAAAAAGAACTTACCACAGCCGCGATCGCATCTCTGTTCTACCAAGAAATGGAACGAGTCGAAACTACGAAGAACAGTGCAGAAGCGGGTAAGGGAAAGCCGGCCACTAAAAATCGGCGACTCCGGGGGCCGTTTGGTGCGAGGTGAAAGAAAGGCGAGACGCCGCTGGTACTATTTCACGGAAAGCACACGAGCTTGCAAATGTAACAATGAATTCCTACAACTAGTAGTAGAATTGCCGTATCATACAATATCGATCGAAATGAACCTTAGAGCCATAGCGATGCTACCGATAAAAACCTTGCAACAAACTTGGATTTTGTTAAAAAATGCTCATGCTTTGTTACTCCTTGAGAAATTACACCATGTTACCGTGGCCGTGCGGGAGGTACTTAAAATGTTCTCGTGCCCACGTAGTGTTTGACTCATTGTAGTGAGACGACAAGATGCTCCTGCAGACGGATTTTTTTCCAAGAAGGCTTGCACGGACGGGGGAACGCAGCCAACGGGAGCGGGACGTAATTGTTCTGGCCGACTGACAAAACTTGTGGAACCACCGGACGCTGTTCAAGATCCAGATTTTCAAACAGCTTTTCATATACTTGCTCCTTTGCGGCTCCTTATTCGGATCGATTCAGCGACACCATCTCAAGATCTCTAGACAGCACTAGATTGATAAAGATAATCAATCAGAATTATGCTTTCTTCTAGGGTTGATGCTACTCAGTTATAATCCCCCTCCGTCGTAGCTATTTGTTTTAGAGTAAAGTCAGGGCGGCTGCAGCCAGCTCCGACAAGTATTCTAATTTATTACTCGTTCTTTTTTCCTCATTTTCCAATTGTTTTCGATTTTCGCAAAAGATGATCACCAGCAACCAAGGATTCGAGCTGGAAGTCGCCGGCGAGACGGACTATATCCACGACATGTGTTTCAACTACTACGGTGACCGCATCGCGTTTTGCACCAGCCGGCAGAAAATTTCGTTTTGGACGAAGGGGCGGAATCCGGGCGGGTCGCGGAGCGCCACCGCGAGTCCGAGCGGCTCTAACGCCGGCCTGCATTCGAAAAACAACAGCAACGCCAGTCTGCTTCAGGAGAGTGCAGCCTCGAGCAGCAGCAGCAGTTTCGCAAACTTTAAGAATGTACACCAAAGTAGTTACAACCCTGCTGATGTAGTTTCTGCGGGCGCGGGGGCCGCAGCTCCCGGAGCGCCAGGATCGAATGCGCAGGCGGGTAGCAGTACTACGTTGCAACAGCAGCAGGAGCAGGGACCTAGTAGTACAGGACATGCTGGGACAGGCACAGGGACGACAGCGACGAACAAGCGAAAGTCCACGGATATTATGCTGGTTGAGGAAAATAATGGAAGCGCTGGAGGTATAGCGGCAGGAGCCACAACTTTTGCTGACTCGTCTTTTCACGGTAAAAAGGCGAAGTCCGCTGACGTTCTTGGGACAGCGGGTAATAGTAGTAGTTCGGCAATAAATGCGTCCAACCTCCAGCAGTCGGAGGGGCAGCTTCACCAGCCGCCAGTCAGTGCTTCTGCTCCCCCGAGCAATCATTCCTCCAACGCAAACCTGCTCCTCGGCGGGCAGCCGTCGCCTGAGTGGCACGAGACGTCGGTGTTGGAGGGGGCCCACTCCGGGCCGATATGGCGGCTAGACTGGGCGCACCCGGAGTACGGCACGGGAATTCTGGCGAGCTGCGGCGAAGACCGAGCGGTCAGTATCTGGAGCGAAAATCCTGCGTCGACAAGTTGGCGGAAACGGGCGCAATTGTATTGACGGGAGTTAGTTTATACTTTCTTTATGAATCTGTATCTGCGCGTGTTGCCCGAGTCAAAGTGTGCATGATGACAAGCGAAGTTTCCGATGTAGATCTCTGCAACATCCGCGCAAGCTCCTGCATGAGTGCAATGAATTTGTTTTCAATCAAAGTAGATTTGAGTGATTCACCGCACCACAGGCTCGACGCCACGAAAGCAGTGATTGACGTGAAGTTCGCGCCGCGGCACTTCGGCCTGAAGGTTGCCAGCGCCAGTCTCGACGGCTACGTTCGGGTGTATGAAGCGCCCGACATTCTGAACATGGGCGAATGGCTTTTGGAGGACTATTCCATCGCGAAAGGGGAGGGGGTGCAGGCAGTTTCCTGGTGTCCCGACATTCACCAGGAATACATCGCGGCGGTATAGATTTTCACGTGGACTGATGCCAACCTAGATGCAGCTCGTTAGCGAAAAGACTTTTCAAAGTTCAAGAATTGGTAAAAAATATTATCCCAGGTCGGCACGGACGGATCTTTGTACATCCATGGTAAGGACTTGGTGAAGCGCCGCTGGCTTTTGCTCCACCAGGAACCGCACGAGAAAACCAACCCAGATTGCCTGCCGAAAGACGTGGCCTTTTCCCCTAACCTGTGCCGCCCCTACGACTTGTTGGTCACGTGCGGCACGCACTTTAGCGCGAATCTGTGGAGGTTCGACCCGGTTTCCGCCTCCACGGCCTCGTCGCACGTCTACGGGTCGTATGGATTGCAAAAATGTCTGGGTCTGGAAGGTTGGAACTTGTGATGCTAACTTTGGACTCTACAAAATTCTGTATTGCATGACCAGGAAGAGGAGTCCGGTTTGTGCTGCGCGTTGGGGGCATTTGTCATGCGGAATAGGCATCAGGAAGGCCTCAAAAAATCTGTGATGCTAGGGCTTCCATGGCAGACATTCTGTGTCATGCAAAAACAGCATAACAAATTTCGGATTCTTCCAGACCCAGACACTTTTACATTTGATAGGTCGGGGTTGCTACCGCCGCAGCAGTCCAGCGGTGGATCCCAGCAGCAACCTGGTGTCGCCGCTGCGCCCGGCACCTTCACGAAACTCTCCGTGATGAAGGTGCTGTGCGGGCCGGGCATGACCCCGGACCTAGACGAGTGGAACACCATCTGGCGCTGTTCGTGGAACATCACCGGCACGATGCTGACGCTGGCCCCGGAGTCGGGGCAAATCCAGGTGTGGCAGACCCGGCAGGTCAATGGGGGATTCGGCAAGGATTGGGTCAACACGTACAACATCGAGCACAATGAGAATTCCGTGTCGATTCAGCGGAAAGAAAAAACCGTCGCGGTGCCCATGAACCACAACTCCGTCGGCTCGCTCGCTGCAGCCGGGTTGCAGCCAAATTAACGAGGAAGAAGTGTCCTTCCCTCCTAGAAACAGCCTCGGTGATGTTCCCGAGTAGAAGCAGGGGCGCAACTGCTTGAGAAATAAAGAAAACAGCGACAAATTAGGATGAAGGAGATCACATCTCATTGAATGATTTCTATTGCGGACGAAATTACTTATTTAATGGTTTGGGTCGTTTTCGACTATTGTTCTGAGACGGGGAGAGCTAGTTCAGTGTGGAATTCGTGAGAGGAAATCAATCTCCGGTTGGTCGTTGTCGTGAGGGCAGCGCCTTACCCTGTGCTGTCTAGAATTGCTTGATTCACTCAACAAACACACGAGTGACAAAGACAGACGCACGAGTGAGGGCTTTAGCGGCAAAGGAAACTGCCGAACTGAGCGACGGCGGACGTTACGTTGATGTCCTATTCATGAAGTTGCGTTTCACTTGAGCGAATGCTTATGCTATGAGTATGAAGCGACTACATTTGTATCAGGAAAAATAAAAGGAAATGAAGCAAACCGGTGTTGAAAGGTAAGCGAAGGGAAAATGGATTTTTTCTGCTGGCCTTTGCGCCAATAAACGCGATCGCAAACGACGACATCTGTGAGCCGTGGCCGCATTTTCCTCCTTCATCCACGCTCAGTTGCGTCACGACACCATGCGGGTCGTCGCGAAAAAGTCTTCGCGGTCCCTCGCGTGCTCCGCGATTGGGGCTACTACAATGCAGCACGATAGCACAACGACGTTTGTGCAAGGCTTTGAGCCCCCCGGCGGAGCGTCTTCCTCCTCTCCCGACGATGGGGGCGACGAGGTGACCTATTTGCCCTTCCACCAGGGGGAGAAAGGTGGGGAGACGGAAGCGTTATCATGTGTGAAAACGTACGTACCTACTGCGACCCTATACTAGTCAAGCTGGAGTGGAAGGATCTACTGCTAGATAAATCCAGAAGTTACGCATGAAAGATCTGGTGATGCAGTGTAGTCGTGCCTACTTAGTGTGGTGTCCAGCCGCTTGGGAACTCAGTTTCTTACCCTGACGATGAAGCATGACAGAGTGTTCCCAACAAGAAGCCCTAGAAGTCACTTCTAGAAAATAGGTGTCATGGGGATGCGCATGCGACATAATCCACGCACACACACTCTGGGCATGCGGATCTGTATAGAGGAATATCGTGTGCGTGTGGGTACGTAGTTTTACCCAGGATAATCGTCCTTTTCCTTCGACGCGACGGGTGGAGCCGGTACGAGAGTGCGATTCTCCCTCTTCGCCCTCATCTGTCATGCAAAATATTACGAGGCCCACCGCCACCTCCACGTCCACTGTTTGCTTTGTGGTACTCTTTGCGGCACGACCACAATTCGTGTGAATTTGTCACGCAGGAGCTGACAATTTTGTTGCTATCATGCATGCCGTGCAAATGGAAACGAGGGTACGGGGGAGTTGTCTCCTCTCACAGCCGTCCCAACGGACGCGCTCGCGGAAGAGCAAGAAGCCGGGAAGATGATGAATACCGCGAAAAATACTAATCCTGCGTTGCGCGGCAGCGTCGGGGCGGGCGTGGAGCAACGGAGCACAGCAAGCGTAAACTACTCGGGACAGCGAACCTCCGAAGGAGTGAAAACGCATGAGGGCAGGGAAGCGGGAAACGCTCCGGAGACCGCGTTTCTAGAGGTCGATATCGTGATTCAAAAATTCTGTTTCCCTTGGTACTAGTTGTAGCACTGGCTGTTTTCTCCTGATGATGGAACGAAGAAAATTATTCTACTGCGTGATTTCTTTTCACGCGAACACACCACCGGAAAAGCCTGGTATACAGAAGACATGTGTAATATGTGTATTGGATACCAATCATATCAACTAGGCGATAGTCAGGAGAATATGTCTTCTCGTGCAACTTGGAATGGTTCATTGTGCCTCTCTTTCATGTTGTTCGGAATGTACGGAGGTTCGTATTGATTAATGTTTCTGTGGGTTATTACTTGGGCGGAAATTTAAATTTTTGAGCATGATATCGAAGCCGGAGGAAAGCGACGGAGGCGTTGTTGTGACCAAGAGAACACGCAAGGAGAAGGGCTCCTCCGGCTCCGACAACGACGGGAAAGACGAGGCCGTGA
The DNA here is from genome assembly GCA_905178155.1 of Amoebophrya sp. A120. NCBI lineage: Eukaryota > Dinophyceae > Syndiniales > Amoebophryaceae > Amoebophrya > Amoebophrya sp. A120. The sequence continues at coordinate 2,812,397 of CAJINV010000013.1, read as the reverse complement.
GCGAAGATTATGGGAGGCAAGGTTGAGTTAAACCTCCACAAGAACTCTTGCTTAGTCCTTAGCGAGGCTTGTCATGCTGTTTTGCTGTGGCACATTTTCTAGGCTACTTAGTCTGAGCATGAAAAGGGCGGGGGACAGGCAGACTAGCTCGGTTTTTCGCGAGTCTTCCTCCTCTTGCGCCCCTGTCACGTATGAGAATCCGTATGACCACTTTTGCTCTTCAATTTAACCCAAAATTTTGCAGGTGGACTTGCATCTATATGCTCGCTCAGCTACCTTGTGTCTTAGAGACGATTTTACAAAGCAATATGAGAACACCCTGCGTGACCGTCTGTGGCCTCACTGGTATGGGGAGAAGGCCTGTATTGTGGAAAGTACTTGACCCATTTGTTTCGCATAGCCGGGTTATGAACAGGTGGAGCTTATTTGCCGCCTACAACGGGGTTCTATGGAATGCAAATTCATTGAAATTATCAGCTGAAGGAAATACAGTATGAACTTGTATGTAGACTTTTTCTGAGTTAGTCTCTGACGGATCTCACTCGACGCGTTTGTGTTGCGGGAATTATCTAACAAGTAGAGTAAGCATGCTGCAAGCTTTTGAAGAGAAGTGGTGATCGAGCTCACGATGCGCAATGTGATACGCAAACTCAATTTCATTTCGCATCATGCTCTTTTCCCAATCCAAAGCGGATAACGTTAACGACGCATTGCATCTGCATACCGTAAGGAGCAGTTCAACAGAGTCTTCGGCCCAACAACACCGGAAGAGGAGGATCATACCCGACTGAAATCCTCACTCCCTCCGATGTGGGAAGTGATACTCTACTACGACGTTTGTTTACGTTTATCTTTATTGCACGCACATATTTTTATGGGTCAAACAAATAGTTAGTGGAACAAGGACAAGGTTCTTCCCACCCGCGGGTAGGGAGTGTTGCCGCTTGATAGCAGCGACAGGAGAGCCAGGAAAACCAGGGGCAGAACAGCAGAATGAAGAGAAAGACGAGAAGAAGAGGAAAAAAAAAAATAAAAAGGATAGAAAAGGTAGCAAATCTGCTAGTGTGTGAAGAGTAATAGTTGAGAAATAGAGTTGGTGGACGAAGTTGACTGTGCATCGAAATAGTCAAATGTGTTGGGTCGAAAACGAAATATAAACCTGTAGCGATATTGGAACGTAGGGACACTTGAGCTGTCTTCACAAGGCGCGCTCCCCACTTCTGCAGGTCAGTCTTGCTATGAATCAATATTTCAGCACATTCAAGAATACTTTTACAAAACCAAACAAGGTGCTGGCAATGGGAATGGCGAGGAGAATCCGGTTAAGGAGACGCCATCGAGCAAGGCGAAGTCGAACGACAAGGACAAGGCGAAGTCGAGCGACAAGGACAAGGCGAAGTCGAGCGACAAGGACAGGGCGAAGTCGAAGGCCAAGTCGAGGGGGAAGTAGCCGAAACGGGGTTAATAGTATGAAATCGCGCCCAGCACCATGTCGTGAAGTGAGAAGGAGCGGCAAGGGAGACCTTTCATATCTAAGTAGCGCAAGAACAACAAGAATACAGCGTCGTCTGTGCGACAACAGCACAGGGAGCTTTTTGGATATCTATTAGCGGCCTCTACCACTCCTGGTGAACAAGCTACAAAGAAGACCAAAGCAGAGAGCTGAGTTGAAAGCCACACAGTGTTCCAGTTGGGAAATAGTTCTATTATGCTGCAAAGAGCACTAGGTCTAGGTGTAGGTAGACGACTTACTGTCGAGTACCGACATAGAGTCAAGTTTCGGTCACCAGATCGTCGTCGCGAATTTTGGATATTATTCAGCTCTTGCTATGTGAATTCGCACGCCATCGGTTATAGGTACTAGAATATATCACTCGATCACAGGACGAATTACGACGCTCAATTATCGGTCTAATTTATACGTCGAGAGTGGTCGTCGGTTGTGCAGATGAAACGAATGTTGGCAAAACGAAAAAAAGAAAAGCCTCAAAACTGATTCGGGACTGATACAGCATGATTTGGCGGTGTACCAAACAGGAAACTGTATCTATCGGTTTGTGGATCGGTGATATTAACAACGAAGATCGGCCGTATTACTGTTTACTGAAGTTCACCTTGCAATTTTCATCTTCCAACGACACAAACAGTCTGCGCCCCTACAAACTACGTGGTAGCTAAAGCTGCATCTATCCAGAAGCTGTCCGATTGAAATTTCTTCCCGCACGATATCTATTCTGATTCTGTCCTGAGGCCAAATTGTAGAAAATGAACCTGGTATCGGTTTATGCATGCCACCGCAAGACCTCATTTTATTGGATCATTACCTTTTGTACGACTTTTGCTTTTCCCTGGGATTGGCCGCGAGCCTCTCCTGGCGAGCAGCTACACCTGTGTGCGCAACTCGAATCAACCTTATCCAAACCTTGACTATTCTGTACAAGTGATTCTCAACCCAAATTCTGACCGGAAAAGTAAAATACATATTAATCTTCATTCGTGCTGGCCACTGCAGCCTCGTTGATGTCGAGCTCAACATCCTCTCCAACCTCGAGCCCAGCGCCGCCGCCCGATCTGGTTCCGGACGCGAGTGCCGAGGTTTTTTCGAGGGAATCTTCGGAAAGAACAACGCGGGACGACGGTCGCAGTCGGGGGTCCACGTCTTCCACTGTAAATGATGCCAACTCCAGTCGAGAGGCCGTGCTAGAAGAAGATTCAGGCAGAAATAGCGAAACTTCTTCTTCTGCCCTACCGCAGCTGAATGATGCTACAATTTCCGCCCGCTCTCGTCCCGAGGGAGAAGTCGTGGGGGTTGCAGCATCAGGGGCGAAAACTACAAATGGAAAACAAGATGAGAGAGCCTCCTTGTCTGGTACAGCCACAGCACATACCTCGAAAAGCAACCGGAAGAAGAGGGATCCAAATGCCTGGGTGAACGGGAGAAGGGAACAACAAGAACCGGATGCAGCTCCTGCGCTCGCAGCTCCGCCCGGCGCGGATGTGCACGTGGTGCAGCAGCAGGAAGTTCTATGCAAGACAAAGTAAATTGTAGTTCTGCTGCTCGCCCCTCTACCCCGCCTTCAGTTTGCCATGTAGAAAGTGCTGCACTTTGTTAACTGGGTATTATTCAAAGTGCTAAAAAAAGTTACTACGCGCAGCGGTATCTGCGTCAGACCACTACTGAGCAAATTTTATCTCGTGCTGGCAGAACATTGGGACAACTTACTATTGAGCCAATCCTTGATGTCGGGCTTTGAAAATATTTCATGCACAGCAACACAAAGTCGCGAGCAGCGGGGCGCAAAGTAGTAGATTTTTGCACTGTATAAGCTCTGCACGGGAACGACGACGTCGACGACGAGGGGAACAGCAGCGAGCCGTCAGTTTCCGGAACCAAGGAGGACGAGGGGTTATCAAATGCAAATAAAATGTCTGGGTCTGGAAGACGGCGAACTTGTGATGCGTGTTGCGGATCATACAAAAATCTGTGTTGCATGACTTGCAAAAGGTCCCCATATCTCGCCATGCTGCGAGGACATTTCTCATGCATAATGGGCATCACCAAGGGGCTGCAGAACCTGTGATGCTAGGCCCTGCATTCCAGACTTGGTGGAGCTTGGAAAAACTGCATGACAAATCGCGGAATCTTCCAGACCCAGACATTTTTGCATTTGATAGGGGTTTAAGTGGGGCAAATTCTGGAAATCCTCCTCTCGGCAGCACTTGATTCAGGCGGAAAAGCTATCAAAGTGAAAAAAGCCTCCTCCCCATATCGGAAACGGAAGATGCGCGAATTTGTGACGCTGTATTTGAGTACACAAATCGACTTGTATTGCTAGAAGGCCAAGAGACGAAGCCGCGGCCTAAATTGCAGGTAATCTGTCATGCTGTCTCCCACTTCCAGTTGCCTACTGTCATCCTGGAGCTGCAAGGCTTTCCCACGCTAGACAGCACTACAATCCGCATCTTTTGCTTTCTAGCATCACAAAGCTGACTCGTGACCACAAATCTTATCTGCATCACAGATTTCCGTTTTGATATGGGGAGGGGGCATTTTTCATTGTAATAAAAGCGGTTTCTCTACGACATGCACGAGTATCTAGAGTTCAACGACGTGATCGTTTCGCTCGATGGAAAGCAGCACCTGCAGCTACGGGGAAATAGAAACCACGTCATCAGTACCGAAGTCAACAGTGCGGCGACCTCACGGCATGTGTCGGCAACGAGTGCGGGAGACGTCGACCACTTGGATAGGCTTGGAACGGATGACCTGATAAGAGCGTGATGAAAACTATGCGACCGCTGCTTGCTTTTTTGCTGTAAAGATGAGTCAATCTTTATGCGGGTGAACAGGAACGGATGTGCAAGTTGTCGAATGTGGATGATCTTGCCGTCTTTAGTTTTGTACAACTGTAGGTAGAAGTATTGAAGAATGAGGGCCATGTGGCAATCTACATCTGTAGGCTTCATAAATAGCTTTTACGAAGGGATGTATCTTCGACAAGTGGTGGTCGCGTATATGACTTTCACTGGCATTATCTGATGCTTTTTTGCGGAAAGCAGAGGAGAGCGACAATAATTGTGTAGATTCTGGCACTACTTCTGCAACAGCGAAGACACGACAGAAGCTTCTACTCAGGAGTGGCACAATCGACGTGGATGCAGCTGGCGTTGAGGGCGCCATCATCAATGACCCGTCAAGAAAACGGGGTACGATCGACGTCGAGTCCTTCAATGGAGACGGTGTTGACGACGGTACTAAAAATGTTGACGAACAAAGGGTGGAAAGCACAAAAAGTCTTCCACTGGGACCGGACAAGGAAAACAATTGGCAACTAGCAAGTATTGAAATAAATGGCACCAAGTTCTTTCAGCCTCCAAACCGAGCATCCAACCTGTCCGCCATGTCTGGGAACTCGAAGAACAGGAATAGCGATAGGGGAGGGGTTTTGACGTCCGCCTGTAGTTCGCCAAGAAGTTCGTTGGCTAGTAAGGCTAAAAAGCCGGACGGCGAACGCGATTCCGAAGTGGAAGTAGAGAAGAACCGCACCAATTTGCACTGGATGCATTCGTTCACGGCTCGCCCACAGAATTTTTCGGCCTCTGCTGAACAGCGCATGTCAACAGATGCCAGAAGCAATAGTTCATTTCTGTCCAGCGCTTCATCAACATCTACGTCGAAAGGACGCGTCGAGAGATCCAATTTCAAGCACATCGTGCTGTGTCCGGGCTACGGAATGGGGTGCGCCACGTGGGGGATGGTGGTGCCCAGTTTGCGGCAGAAGTTTCCCGACCACTTTATTCACGCCATCGACTGGCTCGGGTGGGGGCTCAGTTCGCGCCCCAAGTGGACGTTTTTCAACAAATCAAAGGACGACGAAACTACTAACGCTTCCGCCGGGAGTATCCTGAGTAAAAACGTACCCACACCAGAGTCAGGATGGGGATTTTGCAACACAAACCTAGGAGTTTTGTGAGTCACGCATGACAAGTTGCACTCCGCAGTGTAGTGCAGGTTAGCAAGTGCAGCCGCGTCACAGATTCATCTGCTCATCCTGTTCACAGCATCACAAATTCCAAAACACGACTGCAAATGGCTCCCATGGGGATGCGCATTACAAGTCTTCCTGTCTTTGCAAATCTGCATTACAGCTCTGGTGTGGGTACGTTTTTACTCAGGATAGGGAGCATGACCAAGTCGGCCATCCGGCGGAAGGTCGACCAAGCGGAGTCCTTTTTCATCTACAGTCTGGAGATTATCAACTGCAAAAATGTCTGGGTCTGCAAATTTGTGATGCTAAAATGTGCAAGAGGAAGTCACTTTCTTATGCAGGAATAAAGCATGACAAGGCTGCAGCACGCTTTCTCATACGAACTCCGCATGAAACTGTGTTTTTGTATGACATGAGACAGGCTACCACTGTTCTTGGTCATGCAATACAGATTGCACAGGAATGCAACACCAGCATCACAAGTTCCAACTTTCCAGACCCAGACATATTTGCAATCCATAGAGATGTGGCGGCAGCAAATTCTGGGGCCGGACACGAAGATCGATATTCTGGTGGGGCACAGCATGGGCGGCTACTTGTCGGTGTGCTACGCGGAGAAGTTTCCCAACCACGTGACGAGTTTGATTCTCGCTTCGCCCTGCGGCATCGCGCGCATGCCCAACGCGGAGGTGCGAAAGCAGAAAATGGAGGAGCGGCCGTGGTACGCGAAGCTGCTTTTAAACACGGCGTACAGCCTCTGGGAAAACGACTTCACTCCCTTCGAAGTCGTCCGTTTCCTGGGGAAGCCGCTCGGCGGGAAGGCGTTGGTGCGGGCCTATGTGCAGAAGCGTTTCGTGGACAACGGGCAATTTGCCAAGTACAGCAACACCGACAAATTTATTCGGGGGATGGACGGTGACACCGACAAAGCCTGCGAAGTCACCGGTCTGCCCAAGGGCATGTCCGACCGGTCGGGCCGGTCCTTCACGCGGGAAAACCTGGGGAAGTACCTCTACCACTGCTATGCTGCGGAGGAGGGCTCGGCGGAGTACATGATCTCCGCCCTACTCCATCCCGGTGCCTACGTACCCTAGTGCACAGCTGCTCCCCCTCGCTTTTATTTCTCATTCACGAACTTATCAAAAAATCGACGTGCACCTTTTGGTTTTGCCAGCAGCACATTTTTTGCCACTACTGTGCATATAACAGATTCTTTTTCTTGTTGTTCCGGAAGCCGAGACAGCACCAGAATCGGTCGTGCCTAATTTTTTGTCATGAAAAGCAAGCTGCCTGATCTTTGCCAGCGCTTGTGCTGCTACGGACGGCAGCTACAACATCCAAGTGATGGGGAGACGAAGGGGAGCCGTGAAACGCTTTCATATTGCGCCAAACGCCCGCTCGGGGAGCGGATTCTGAAGCTGCAGATCCAGGGTGGGATCAGCTTCATCTACGGCTACCCCAATGATTGGATGGACGTGAAGTCGTCGCAGCGGCTGCTGTATTAAATGTAAAAGTGTCTGGGTCTGGATCTGGAAGGATGCAAACTTGTGATGCGCATTTCACAACACAAACAAATCTCTCATGCAGGGCAACAAAAGGTGCCCATTTCCTGGCTCCAAAATGGGGGATTTGTCATGCGGATTAAGCAATGTGGAAGCCTCTCGAAATCTGTGATGCTAGGGCTTCCATGACAGACATTTTGTGTCATGCAAAAACAGCATGGCATCAATTTCAATTCGGCATTCTTTCAGACCCAGACATTTTTACATTTGATATGCTGCAGTTTGTGAAGAGCCCGGAAATTTTGACCCGGTTGGACTCCAGCGACGAGCTCACGGAGAACCCGCACCCGATTTCGCCCGAATTCGTCCAGCGGATGAAGCAAAGCCAGGTGAAATTGGTAAAATTCAAGTTGAACTACGAAACGGCCAGGGAGGGTGGCGCAAGTGGAACTCTTTCAGCTGCATCGGAAGATGTTGGACAAGATAGTACAACTACCAAATCTCCTTCTAGCGAGGCTGCACTAACATCAAACAGCACTTCTGCCGCAAAGTCTACCAGCATGTTGCCATCAGCGCCTGATGCGTCGTACCGGGAAGGCGGGGTGTACTTTGTCAATAACGCGGGGCACCAGTTGTACGTAGACAATCCAGCGGAGTTCGCAAACGTAGTCTACTTGGCACACAGCAAGCCCAACTTGGTGCGGACGGTGGAGGAGGTCCCGTAGGGATTACATCGCGCTGTTGCGTCAATTTATCATCAACTGCCCTCAGGAGTACCGTTGTACGGGTATTTGTGGTCTACATGTTTTTTATTTGCGTTTGTGTCTATCAAATGGAAAAAGTGAGAAGAACAGGAGGAGGCCGTGTTTCGTTATGTCATAGATAGAAGTAGATAAACGTCGAGGCTGTACTTCTTTCAAACCAAGTTTGCACAGGAGCGTATATAGAAGCTGTGTCGAGCAAGATGTGTGAATCGATGACTAGTACTCATATATCGTGTGTTGTTGAACGCAACTTGACCGTATCGCAGGCACAGCTGCGTTGACAACTTTCGCTTTTCGGTCTCTTTTTCCATCGCGTTTCTTTGGCATATCTGACTTTCACTTAAAACGCAGCAGTGGATTATTGGACGCTCGAGGGGGATTCAGTGTTCGTGGAGCCGATCTTTTCACTCGTCTTTTTGTTCCCAATTTCGTCGCTCAAGATTCTAGACGAGGGCTCAGGATCCGTGCGAACGATCAGTCGCTTGAGTTCCCGTTCGGTTTCGTGGTTAGAATTGGCATCGTGAAGATCTTACGACGTCGATCAGGTTATCTATTTTTTTTCGAATAGCAAAGTTCATAAACGCTGTTCCTGAAGAGCATGTCGGTCTCCTTTGATCGACAAGTAACCAGCAGGGTGCCTCTCCTTCTTCTCCGACTGAAATACCAGCCAATTCTTGGATTGTCCGGACCTTCTGAAATCTATCTCGATAATGTTACACAAAACCAACAGCCCCAGCACAGCTACTTACTCTCTCATTTATTTTCTGTATCATTAAATTCGAGTTTAGCTGAAGGCAGTTGGAATTGGGCCATATCAGAGATGGCAGATCAACCGAAAGGAGGGGAAAAAGTTTCCGGCCGTGGTACACAGCAAGCGAGAAGGCCGATCGGTGGAAATAACGGTACTGCGATCCATGGCAGAGGGCGACCCGTGGTATCGAAAACCACCACACTGACAAAAATGACAGCAGGTGCGCCGGCAATCGCACGGTCGCGATCTGCCGTGGCACCCACGACGTGTGGTTCATCTCTGGTCTGTAGGAATAAGAAGGGGCCTCCACTTTTGTCAACTGGTACGAAAGAAGGTGGAAGTGGAGAACAGGGAGCTCGGTCGCTGAAGAACTGTCCTTCCGGACGACGAGACGGAGGATGTGATACGTTCCCCAAGGAGGTTCTTGCTGATTCTCATTGCGGGGTTGTACATCGCGCACGAAGCTCTTCGACTGCTACGATGGTGCGGAGGAAAAAAGATGAAAAACACGTCGAACACCTCCCCGCCACAACTGCCGCCGTTGTGCCAGTCCGGCCTGCTCCGTATAATAATCGGCACGTCGTGGTTCCTTACCCTACGCGGCACACTTCTGCGTGCTCGGCGGTGTGCGCGTTTTTCTGCAAGGTCGTCTCGGTCAACGTGCTGAACCTTCCGCTGGGTTTCGTAACCGGGCTCGCCTTTCACTTGTTCTTCTTGGAGAACAATCTGGGGCACTACGTCGGCGAACTGGCGACTGCCATCAAAAACGGGGACCCAGCCGCGCCGATCTTCCGAGACCCCGAGCCCAACGCGCCCGAGAGCCACTTTGTGCGGAGTTTGCGCGTCTGCCGCCAACTGCAGCGGTCCGAGAAGGAGGATTTGCTGCTTTTGAAGGAGGAGGTGACGTTTCTGCTAGCGAAACTGGGCGAAATGCAGAAGGTTGTCTCCGCTCGGTTTCCGGAAGTCGTCTCCAACGATGAGACAACGTACCAAAGCTTCATTGAGCTGCAAAACAAATTCGACGCTGACGCGAGGCTGTCTGGTGTTAGTAAACTGGGACGGCATGATGAGCGGGACCCAATTGATGTTGACCAGGTCTTGGAGCTGGGTTCACAGGAGCAAGAAAAGCGGCAGGCTCGGAGCAGGAGGTTCTTTTTGGAACATCAGAGTCCAATACGTGGCCCGAGCCAAGATCATGACCGAGTTGAAAATGTTCATTATCATGATATCAGTATTGCAACTTCCACCACTTCCGCGTACTCATCTCGTTCCTTCTCTCGAGAAACGAGCGTCTCGGAAAGTGTCGCTCCACTAGTACGTGTTGATCCTGTTCCTGGCACGACGAGTCCATCAGGACAGCACGACGGGGAGGAAGAGGAAGAAGCCGCTACTTCTGCCCACAACTCTAGTACTGTTCAACATCCCGTGGACGATCGTCCTCTCTCACCGGGGGGTTTTCCCGGCTTCAACAACCGTAGGGGGGAACAAGGAATTTTAAACGCGGAAACAGCGGGAGCGCTCCTCCTGTGAGGACGACTTAGTAGTGGCGTGGTTTCATCCCGTGCGATGGTGCCACAGGAGGGGGAGGGTGCGGGGCAGGAGCAAGAAGTAGTTTATCCGAGGGAATATGTAGTTGGTACGAGAACTGTTCCGGCGCACGACGACCCTGTACACCAACAACTACCTGGCGGCAACTCATGGGGTTTTCTCAACTTTCGTGGACCTCTGCGGCAACGGCGAGGAACATGATGACCGTGAAGTTGGTGTCTAGTCTGTGTGTTCTTTCTCATCAGGAACATCAAAAGCGTTTGCGCCTCGCAAAGAGACGCATTCGCTACCAGTTTTATTTTTGACACAAAAGTAGAGATGACTATATCACCTTGATGTTGACATCTTACGCACTCCTTTCTGGAAGTAGTGCGCAATGAAGAAAAGAAAACCGACAGCGAGATCAACAAATAGAACTAAAAGGAGACGTAGTGGTTGAGAAGAACGAGCAGGAGCTTCATACGGGACGCTGAGAAGAAGCCTGCACTACCGCCGTCTGTGCCTCCGTTTGTAGTTCTGTGTCTTGCAGCTACTTCTCCTGGAAGAACCTTCAGCATTGCAGCGAGCGTAGCAGTTTGGCATAACTTGCAGTACATTCAAAAATGAGAGAAAGACCGAGCGCAAGCAACGCATTCCCGCACCAAAATGCGAGCATCTTTCATGAAGGAAGCTGCAGTTTCTTCTTGATTGAGCAGCGCGATAAGTTTCTTGTTTGAGTTGTGCAGTTCCTGGCGAGTGAGCTCGAGGTGTCAGAAAACACAGACGAGGTTCTATTGCGTAGAGAGTGAGGACGACACGATCTCTATCTCTCTGTTTCAAAAAGAATAAATCACATAGATTCGAGAGATCTACTTTCTCATCTAAAAATTCCCCGTCAGTATGTAGCTCTCACAAGAAGTCAAACACTGGCAAGTAGCAATCATGACGGGGGAGTCCAAAGTGAAAAAGGTGATTGTGCACCGGTTTTCGCTGGCGGGCGGGAATTTGGAGCTGGAGCTTCCCGGTGAGACCTCCGTTGCGGAGATCCGAGAAACGGTGTTCAAGGAGGCCCGGGCCCGGGATGAGAAAAAATACAAGATCGACTTCGAGCAGAAGAAAGTGCGGTTATTTCTCTCGCACTTTGAGCTGATCGAGGACAACATCGACTTTCTCCTCGAGAACGAGAACCTGGACAATGCCGCTTCCTCGCCGCTGCAGATCCGGAAGGAAAAGGTGTACGAGTCGCGGTATCAGTCCGGGAAAGAGCTCTACGACGCGATGACCCTGTACGACCTCTGCGACATGCTGCAGCAAGATCCGCCCCACAAAGCCAGCCTGCTCGGCTTGACCTCGGGACACCCATCTCGGCCCAGTTCCGCGCAAAGCTCAGCACGGAGAAGAAACCGATCCCGGTCCCAGTCCCGAGCTTTGTCGCCGAACCGCAGCCCCAGGTCCCCCGGCAGGACGCGAACCCAACCGAGTCCGGAGCGGGTGGCGTCGCGGTATTCCCCCAAGCCCAGCCCCCGAGGCGGCGGAGCCCCCGTAGTTCCTGCGCCGGGGGGCATCACGAACCGGATCAGCTCACCTAAACCGACGCCGAGCTCGCCCGGGGGCGTGAGTCAGAGTCAGCACAACAACTACCAGCAAATAAAGGCTTCCCCAGCGTCCTCCCGTGGGCTGAAGTCGCCGAGCACGCCCGGCGGCAGAAGCTCGCGGCACGGAGCGCAGCACTTGATGCAGGGCCGGAACCTGAACCAGTATTTCGAGGTATCACAAGGAAAAATCCCCGCACCCCATATCGAAAACGAAATTTGTGATGCTGTATTTGCGTACACAAATCAGATTTGTGATGCTGGAGAGGACTGCAGGCCCCTATCGAGCCTGAAGAGAGAGGTTTTTGTGTAGGCGCTTAGCATGAAAAACGTCCGCGCTGTAGGCCCAACAGCATGACAAACCGCCTGCATAATGCGGCGGAGCCGGTGGAGTTGCCGACTTGCAAAACAGACCCGATTTGTTGTCACAAATCAGCAACACAAATTTTCGAAAACGCACCTCATCATTATGGGGAGGGGGGATTTTTCCTTTTGATTCGAGGACGCATTCGAGGAACTGACGATTGCGCCGATGCATTTGCGGAAAGAGAAGCTGTCGACGGTTTTGTTGAGCGATGAAGTGCCGCTTTCCGCAAATATGCTGCGGATCCCGCCCTCGCACAGGGACTTGGTGCACTCCCGGGCGGCGGGAGGGAGAGGGGTACTTACAGTAGCAAAGTGGAACGCTTGGTTCTGTGGTCCTCGGTTCAATTGTTGATTTGCATGTAGTTGGAAGATTTTGCTGTTTGACTCAGAAATGGCATACAAATAGGTGGATAAGTTTTATTCAAAACGCAATAGAAATAGGAACCATGTAGCATCCACTCTGAAAATCAAAAACCACAAAACATTCTCAGGACCTGTACCCCGAGCAATCGGAGGACGATCCGACGAAAGTTTCGGATGACGAGGATGTGGAGGAGGAGAAAAAGCCGGTGCCCAAGATCAAACCCGGCGGCGACTTCATTCAGCTCGGCCACCGGCGCCGCGTCGACGAGATTCACATCTCCGCCTACGTCTCGGTGAATTGGCCCCTCTGCATGGGGGAGCCCAGCGACGTGTGGAAGCGGCGGCAGAAGGTGTTTGCGGACTTTCGTGCGGGCATGAAGGGCGGAGGCGTCCTGTCCAAGGAGATGTTTCAGAGGTTGTTGAAGGTAAGTCTGAGTGCAGCTTTTTGTGAAAAACGTATATAGTTTATCGTACATCGCGACCTACTGGTCGTGCGTCAATAGTCGCATGGCGTGTTTCTTCCTATCGCTCACCGCATGAGGTAAAGAAATCTTTAATGCGAATTGCTTACACTGATCCAACACAGGTTGACGGCTTTGCCTCCACCAACGCGGGCATTGCGTCTATGGACTACGAAACCTCGAATAGCCTGCAGAACACGCTCCTCCCGCCGCCCATGATGTCGCCCTTCGGCGGGAATCTGTACCTGGACAAACTGCAAACGCCGCCACGGGCGACGGGCTTAACCGGCTTGGGGCCGCAGGGGTCTTTTTTGCAACGGCAGGCGTTTTCGGAAATCAAGTTGAACACGACACTGGGCCGAACTTTGTTCTCCGCCCACTCCTATCAAATGTAAAAATGTGGTCTGGGTCTGGAGACTTGTGATGCAAAGAAGGGAATAGTGAAAACATTATAATGCGCTGCCCAGCATGAGCATGACAAGTCTTGACGTGGTTCTGAGTTGCGTACTCCGCATGGGAAACTGCGCTGTTGCATGTTGACAGGTAAGAGGAGCTGCCCGCGGCCACGCAATACAGAGTTCAGAGTCATGCCAGACTAGCATTACAAATCTCGCAATCTCCCAGACCAAGACATATTTGCAGTTGATAACTCCGGCGCCACCAGAATTGTGAACGCCAGTCGGACGGTCAACCCCACGGTGGCGATGAAAAGGCCGAAAACCCCGGCAAACTACAAAAATACGGACGTGTGAGCAGGGGGTCTTGCAAGGAGTCGTGGTGGCACGACCTGACCTCAGTCTAAAGACTACAACTTTATTGCGGTCAAAGTACTGTGTGTCCCCCGGGTCTTGTAGGATTGGAGTAATCATAAGCATATGGAAGGTACTGCAGAAGTTGTGAGAACCAGGACAGTGGCTTCCATCTCTTGTATGATTTTTGGTTTCACTTTTGAATTTGAAAGCCTTCTTGGAAGAGTTGAGTTTCCTTTTGTGGAAAGACGACCTCTCTGTACCATTTTTGACACGTCGAAAAATACTCGATGGAGTTTCACAAGTGAGTATGATCATCAATTTAGACACCGGAGCAGGAGTGTCATGTTTTGGCCTACGGCTCGTGTAGTGCACAGTGTTCCAGTTCCGTCCCACTTGCTCACGGGGCGGAAATATTTTTTGTGATACTGTTGATAGATCAACCGCCTCAAGATCTTCAAAGCACTGATCCTCGCATTGAGAAAAAATGTGATGAAACTCAAGCACTGTGGTAAAACGACTAGATGATCGAATGCCACTGGCGGTGCAAAAGGCACGACTGAATTGACAAACTCACTTTTTGGTTTTCCTGTAGCTACGAAAATAGTGGTTAGCTGCCTAGAAAATTATTGGAATCATTTTTTTGCACATTGTTGTAATAAAATACCTACATCAACATCTAGAAGTACAACTACTGGATCCTTCATTGTGCAACATATCACGTCTCGCTTGGCAACGTTTATCCGGCAAACTCGCCGAAGATCGTCGAAATTTTTTTTGATGTGGAGCGCCAAAAGCGCTGCAGCCACGTTTACCCTGAAGAAAATTAGAACCGCAACGATTTCTCCCGCTACAAGAAGAAAATTTTCCACAACTGCTACTGCGAGTGCGAAAAGTCACTCCAAGTTCGTTCTCGCCAGCGGCAGATTTTCTTCGTCAGCGTTGACATTCACATTTTCAACATCTTCTCACTCACATCAACGACGGGAAGTCACTACAACAGCGACCTTGAACTACTACCTTAGGAGTGTACGGAACACTATTTCCTCGACCTATGCAGCTTCTGTAGCAGCCGCAACAAATACAGGGAAAACATCCTCATCAACTACCTCAGAAGATATCAATACCAGCGAGAACAATTACCGCAGCTCTTCCAACTACAACTTCATCCATTTTCCTATGGCAAACAAGGAGACCTTAGACCAGATGGGTCAGGCGCAAGACAAAACCACCACCGCGGATCAGGCTGTTGCGAAGCACTTGCTGCAGGAGAGTAACACCAATTCTCCTTCCGCACCAGCTACCACCGCCGGAACAAGCACGAAGTTTTCCCCTTCTGCCCGGACAAATAACATTGTCGACGTGGATTCCAACGCGGTTTTGGTCCCACAAACAACGTCGCCCTCGAACAGAATGGTGGCCCGTGGAGGATGCTGCGGCGCCCCGCTCGTGGTGGAAAAAAATGACAATTTCAAGTGGCACGTGCCGGCGGTCTA
This sequence comes from Amoebophrya sp. A120, assembly GCA_905178155.1. Taxonomy (NCBI): domain Eukaryota; class Dinophyceae; order Syndiniales; family Amoebophryaceae; genus Amoebophrya; species Amoebophrya sp. A120. Next base: position 2,797,337 of record CAJINV010000013.1, on the reverse strand, counting down.
CGAGAAGATTGTCGGCGCGAACCCGGAAACCTTCCCCCTGGGCTATTCCGGACTGCGCATGACAAACTCTCTAACAGACGAGGTCGAGCCGTTCCTGCCGCACGAGGGACGGAGAGTCAACTGGTACGTGTGCGGTCCCACGGTCTACGACCACGCACACTTGGGGCACGCGAGGGCGTACTTGACCTTTGACATCATGCGCCGAGTGATGGAGGATTACTTCGGGTACGAAGTCCTGTACCAGTTGAACATTACCGACATCGTATCCTGAGTAAAAACGTCCCCACACCAGAGTCAGGATGGGGATTTTGCAACACAAACCTAGGAGTTTTGGGAGTCACGCATGACAAGTTGCACTCCGCAGTGTAGTGCAGGTTAGCAACTGCAGTCGCATCACAGATTCATCTGCTCATCCTGTTCACAGCATCACAAATTCCAATACACGATTAGAAATGCCTTTCATGGGGATGCGCATGACAAGTCTTCCTGTCTTTGCAAATCTGCATTACAACTCTGGTGTGGGACGTTTTTACTCAGGATACATCGACGACAAGATTATCCTCCGCGCCCGGAAGAACGAGCTGCTGGCGGAGTATTTGAAGAAGCAGAGAGAGGGGAAATTCTTAGCGGCGAACGGCGCGACTTTTGTCCAGGACGTGGAAAAGATTTTATCGGAGAAGAATGACGACTACTTTCGGACGAAGAAGGAAAAGCTAGTCGCGGAAATCCAGCAGCAGATCGAGACCGCGGTCGCGAAAGGGTGGAAGCCGCCGAGCGAGGAGGAACAGCAGGAAAAGTTGGAAAAGTTCAAGCTGAAGCAGAAAACTTTCCTCGAAACCGCGGAGAAAACGCGAGTGGCGTTGGAGAAAAAGGACTTCGAGGCCGCGGCGTCGGTGCTCGGCGACGAGCTGAAGGACTGGCTCGACGAGACCGTGGGAAGCGCTGTCACCGACAACATGGTCTTTCAGCGCCACGCGAGGAAATTCGAAGCCAGCTTCTGGGACGACATGGCCGCCCTGGGGGTGCGGCCGCCGGACGCAATCACGCGCGTCACCGAGTATGTGGATCAGGTATGGCTTAGTACTTTTGTTTGGAAGGTCGTGCTGGGAGACGGAGACGAGATGATTGCAGACGTTTAGATTGATAGCATGATTTTTCTTGGGAGGTACTAGTAGTTCTGTCTGAATCCTCACAATCAATGGCTTCTCGTGTAGTTTATTCGCTGTGAAGTAGGAGTAGATGTGCTGGCACGACGAGGAGGACAGGTTTATTTCAATGGTTTCAGAAAAACAAAAATCTGATCAACCTCGTGTCTCCTCCAACTATACTTTGCAGATTGTGGAGTTCATCAAGACAATGGTCGCTTCCGGGGGCGCGTACGAGAGCAACGGCTCCGTCTACTTTGACACGAAACAGTTCGAGAAGAACGACCACGACTACCCGAAACTCGGGCCCAAGGGCAACAAGGACAAAATCGACGACGAAGCGATGCAGGAGGGCGAGGGCGCGCTGGGCGTGAAGTTGGCGGTCGAGAAGAAGGATCCGCGAGACTTCGCTCTGTGGAAAAAATCCAAGGACGGCGAGCCGCGGTGGGAGTCTCCCTGGGGCCTCGGGCGGCCCGGGTGGCACATCGAGTGCTCCGTCATGGCGTCCGATTTGATGGGGGACCGGCTGGACATACACGGCGGGGGGCAGGATTTGAAGTTCCCCCACCACGCCAACGAGATGGCGCAGTCCGAGTGCTACCACGGCACGCAGCAGTGGTGCAACTACTGGACGCACGCGGGCACGCTGAACATCGAGGGGCTGAAGATGTCGAAGAGTCTGAAGAACTTTTTTTCTATCAAGGAAATTCTGGAGAAAACCACCGCGACGCAGCTCCGCATCGCGTTTCTGCAGCAGCGGTGGGACCGGAAAATGAACTACAGCAGCGACCAGATGCTGACGGCCCAGGAGTTTGACAACCGCATCCGGTCGTTCATGGGCACCGTGAAGCAAAAGATCCGGAACGCCGGCTGCCCGTCGGCCACCGAGCAGGTTTGGAGCGACGAGGAAAAGCAATTGTCCAAGATGATCCAGACTTCCCACGCCGAGATCCACGAGGCGCTTTTGGACAACTTCAACTACCCGAAGGTGCTGCAGATTTTGAGTGAAATGATCAAAAAGTGCAACGTGTACATGAGTTCGATGGAGACGCAGCAAAGGTCTCCGCGGGTTTTGATCCTGCGCAAGGCCGCCGCGTTGGTCACAAAATACATGAAGCTGTTCGGCGTCTTCGCCGGGTCCGACGAGCTGGGCGAGAACGACGCGAGTAGTGGAGCCGGTGCGGTCAGTAAGGAGGAACTGGTCGCGCCCTTCGTGGACGCGCTGGTTAGCTTCCGCGACGAGGTGAAGCAGCAGGCGATGAGTGCGAAACAGAAGCAAACGCTGGACCTCTGCGACGACCTGCGCGACAAAACCTTGGTGAAGCTCGGTGTGGAATTGCAGGACGGAAAGAGTATGGCGGCCGGCGCCACCGGATCGCAAGGGAAGTGGACTTTGCGGGATCCAAATGCGCTGATGCGGGAGCGGGCGCAGGAGCAGGAGAAAAAGTTGCTGGTGGAGTTGAAGTCGCTGGAAACGAAGATCGGATCGAAGAAGAAGGAGCTGGAAAGGAGCAAAGACGCCTTGCAATATGCGACGAAGGAAGCGTGGCTGCTGGCCCGGGAGTATCCTGAGTAAAAACGTACCCACACCAGAGTCAGGATGGGGATTTTGCAACACAAACCTAGGAGTTTTGTGAGTCACGCATGACAAGTTTCAGTCCGTAAGGTAGTGCAAGTTAGCAAGGAACGCCGCATCACAAATCGATCTGCTGATCCTGTTTACAGCATTACAATTTCCCAAACACGATTGAAAATGCCTGTCGTGGGGTTGCGCATCACAAATGTTCCTGTCATGGCAAAGTCGCATGACAACTCTGGTGTGGGGACGTTTTTACTCAGGATAGGGAGGACATGACGTTTACGAAGGAGCGGGACGAAGAAGGGTTGCCGGTTGCAATATTGAAAGGAAAAACTCCCCCTCCCCATATCAAAAAGGCATGTTTCCGAAAATTTGCGTTGCTGATTTGAGGTCACAAATGACATCTGTCTTGCAAGGAGGCAAGGGCAGAAGCTTCGCCCCCATTATGGAAGCGATTTGTCATGCTGTTGGGCCTAAAGGCGAGGCATTTGCCATGCTGACCAACTAGACCGATACGCCCCTACCTAGCCTGGGGATCTGGTCGCAATGCCTTCCTGCAATACAACGCTGATTTGTGTACACAAATCCAGCAACAGAAATTTCCGCTTCGATATGGGGAGGGGGGATTTTTCCTTTCGATATGCAAGTGTGAATGTCGACACGAAGGAAGAGACCCCTCTGGCGAAGGGAACTTTGAAAAAGCTGAAACAGAATGTGACCAAGTACCTGGAGAACCGGGCGAAGGAGTTGAAGAAGTTAAACGTCGCTGCAGACGCTTCCCCCGAGGCGGTCGCGACAGCCGTGGAGGAGATGGGGAAAGCGGCAGAGGAGGAGATCAAAACGCTAGTGGAGAAAAAGGAACTGAAAACGAAGGAACTCGACGAAATTCTGGAGGCGAAAGAGGACTGAAGGTAGTCGTCGTGAAGAAGGGTGCTAGTGGTAGCGGTCGTCGACCACGCGCTGCTGGAACTAACCGTCAAGGGCTTTTGTGGTCACATGTGCCATTATTTTGTGGTGATGCAAACTTCTACACCGGTGCCTTGAGAAAAATATTTTTTCAACTCCGTCAACTAGTAAAACTCTCATTAGGTTGCGCACCGCTGGAAGATTCTTCCAAATGCTGGATTTGTTTGAGTGGTTGGATAAGAGTGGTTGGATGTGGATCTTGGTGCAAATATGGAACGACTTTCAGATTCACATGGATGGAAAAAAAGCGTGGAGTGGCGTACGTGCCATGTCGACATAGTGTGTGAGAATAAAAGTGTTCTAGTGCCCGATTTAAGTTGTAGTAGGATGAGAAACAAAACCAGAGCGGGTGAGAGAACTTATTCTTGCTCTCCGCAAAATGAAAACCTGTGTCACGTACGAGAAGGCAGAGAGAGAGAGGCAGAGAAGCAGAAGTTTTTTGTAGTTCTTCGCTCTTTTGGTTTTGTCAAACTCAAAGCTCTTTTGTCTTTAGGCAAGCCGATTCAGATGCTTGTTTTGGTTTCCTGGCAACAAACAAACTGACGCATGAACACGTCGACGCCGATTATTTCCTTTGCGACAGACGCAAGAACACTGATCTGATTTATACTCCCGGTATTAGCCCGTTTGAATTCATGAACCCTTGCCGCATGCTTTACGCTTTAACGTCCAGAAGTTGCGTTTCACGCTCGTTATTTTTTTTTCTGACACTACCGTATGTATAAATTTGCAGAAGTATCCCGACGCATTTATCTGTGTTTCTAAAGAGTTAGTTTGACCTGCAAAAGTGCACAAGTGAAACTGTTAAGCTAGTACCCAAAGTTCTTTACCTGAACGAATCCTTTCACTATCACTATCAACGGAATAAATCTACAAAATGTCAGTCGTTTTTGAGCGAGGGCTTGTGCCCCGCTCTCCCACTTCTTTTCGTCTTCTGACCTCAAGAGCTCCCGTCGCACTTCTCACAGTGATGTTCTTTCTCTCTGCGTTTAACACCCTGCTGACCTCCGCCCTGCCCTGCGAAAACGACCACAGCCAAGTGACGCAGTTGAGCGTGAAGGTGAAAGGGTGTACCTGTTGCGACGAGCCGGAGGAGTTTCTGAACAAACACGAGCGCGCGTACTTGCTCTTCTACTCCGGGGCGCACCCAAATTTGATGAACGCGAAGATTTACCAGCAGTACACGGAATTCGCGAGGCAGTGGCGGTTATGGATTGCAAATATGTCTGGGTCTGGAAGATTTCCAGGTTTGTCATGCATATTTCGCATGGGCTATGATGCCTGTAATGCATCTCCTAGCATGACAGATTTTTTGCGGGTATCTTGATGCCTATCCCGCATGACAAATGCCCTCTCCACGGAGCAAAAACTGGACGCCTCTTGCTGCTCATGCAATACAGATTTTTTTTAGATTCGAAAAATAGCATCACAAGTTGCATTCTTCCAGACCCAGACATTTTTGCAATCCATAGCAGTACACGAATATCGCGTTCGGCATGGTCGACATTGACATGGAAAAGGAGTTTTCGGAGAAGTGGCTGGAACCCAACCAGGTGCCCACCAACATCCTGTTTCAGAACTTTGGCGACCCGGTAGTCATCGACACGGAAGACTTCAAAAAGGCGCTGTCCCTGTACCAGGGCGCGCCGGAAGGGCACAAGTTTTTGCTCTCGAAGTACTACGGGGCGAACAACATCCACTTCGCGAAGGTATTAGAGTCGAAGGAACAGCTGGAAACGAAGTTTTTCGGGATGAAGAAAAGCGGCACAACCGCGATGGCCGGGAAGATCAGGGTACGGTTTTTGATACTTGAGTCTATCTAACAAGATATCTCGTCCTGTGCGAAATTCTTTTGAGGCCGTTGTTTTGTAGTTTGTTGTCATGACAACTACAGGAACACGATTTTCATATCAAAACCACAGGTGATTGGTCTTTTTCCGGAGCGGAAAAAAGACGACGATCAGCTGATCCTTTCGTATCGGCAAGCGGTTTGGAACGCGAAGGAGAAGCTTGCAAAGGAGAAGAATCTGAAGAAGAAAAAGCTGCAAGCCATGTTTTCCATGACCAGCTCCGTGGATATCTCCCGACTCTTTTTTGCACAAAAGGTCAAGCTGAAGGCGAAACAGGCGGACGTGGGCCAGTTGGCCGCCGCTCTGGACCTGGTCAGCGAGTTCAGTTTGGACGATGAATCGGGAGTAGAGACGAGTAAAGCTAGTACAACCGGGTCCACCTCGGATAGCGTGGCAGTTGGAGTAGACAAGAAGTACGAGACTGGCAGGATTTTCGTGGTCCAATTCTTGGAAGACCAGGTTGGTGAAAAAGACGTTGCGCCAAAGTGGGAAGTGGTATAAAAAAATGGGAAGTGCTCTAACTATCTTGCGGTCATTCAGAAAAGCAATATTTGGGTCCACATTTTGTTAGGCGTCGTTCTTCTACTTCCATAACATTTCGTTCAAGACATGTATCCGAATTGAATTTCCGAGGTGGCCGAGAAACGATTTACCTCGAAGGAGGCTGAGGACAAGGGAATGGAGAAGTTTTTTGACACGCACTTGCTCACTGCGTTTGCGGGCGGAGAGAGTGGTGCTACCACTGGGAAGGCGAAGAGCACGAAAAAAAAGAAGAAGTCGGAACTGTAAATTCAGAAAAATGTAAATCTCACTCAAATAGTACCGGTTGTTGTTTGTATGCAACGAACTCTGTTTTTGCAAGAATGCACTTTTCGTCAAAAGATCAATGCCGAATACTTCGCTGAGCCTGAATTCACTCTCGTACGTCAAAAACCGCTCTCAGTCGAATCTAGCTTTGTAGGTGCACGACAGGCCTGCAAAATCATACGAAATTTGTCAACGCGAACACGAAAACTGGAAGTACCGCTTTACCAGTAGTAATCGATGAGGACCAAAAATGTTGTTCGTCTCTCTTCAGTTTCTTTTCATTCGTCGCAGTTCGTACCCCGTCGGTTTCTATCTTCGAAAGAGCATAGGAAGTGTCTTCAGAGCAGGAATCCGAGAGCGCATGAATGTGTTGCTATGACCATTACGTTGAGAGTGTAGAACGAGCGTTGTAAAAGGTTATCGTCATCGTTCATCTGTACCTATCGGCCTGCCCCCACTTCGCCTTCCTTCGTATTTCGCTCGTTTTGCTTCGTATGCCTTTTACACTCACATGAGGTAGAACCTGTGTGTCGATGCAGCTGGCCCGCAAGCAGCAAAGCAATGGTAGAGCAGCGACATTCTGATAAAAAGACTACCCCCTCCTTCTAATAAAAAGATGTACCGCCCCTTGCCGAACCGGTTGCCCTGTTGGGCGAACCAGGAGGATACCGACGAATACAGCCAACTCGCCCATTCTGTGTACCAGAACACCATCCTCGAATCTGCCCGGCTGAAGGCGCTCGAGACGGGACGGAAGTTCACGCTGAGCGGCAAGACGAAAAACGCCGCGGACAAACCTTACGAGGTGCCGTGGAAGCACGTCCCCAACATCGACACGGCGCCCCCCTTATCACATGCAAATCGGTCTGGTTTTGTTCTGGAAAGAACTTGTGATGCTACAATGGGAGTGGCAAGCAGGAGACCTGAGTAGACAGACAGCAACGCATGATAAATTTTCTCGCTGCTATGCGAATGCGTGGGTTCGTTGCGGCCTGCTTCGGCGCATGAGAAATTGCGATTGGGCATATAACAAAAAAGCCACCCCTGCTGGAGTTTATTGCGCCTTATGCATGTGACAGAATCTAGTTCTAGATCTACACAGCTGCTAGCCGAGCATGATCTTAAGGTGTCATTCTTTCTCCAGAAGACCCAGATCGATATTTGCGATTGCATACCCCTCTTCTGTCGGTTCGGATCAAGTGAAATACGAGAAGAAAAAGGAGAAGAAGCAGAAAAGAGACTTGAAAAACCGGTTGAAAACGCAGATTGAATACCAGGCGAAAGTGGACGAAAACCGGAAGAAGCCGCCCGTAAAACTCGACTACGCGCCGAAATTCGCGAGCGGGGGGATTGTGTATGGCGGGGATGAGAAGTCGAGGATTAAGGAAAACGACCCGCGGATGATTTTCAAACTTCCGGTTTCCGAGCAAAACAGGATAAAGGAATTGGCAAAAACAACTTCTTCCTCAACTGCTGGAGCGAAAACAGGTACTAGAGCAGAAACGCAGCAAGAACAGCTCGACATCAAGACCAAGTCCGATGTTCTGATAGCAGATGAAGTGAAGAAGAAGTCTTTCGGGGACTGTTTTCAAGCGGGCAAACGAAACGACTCCATCCAGCCGCCGATACCGAAACGTGTGGTTGACCCGAACAAGGAGCCCACGGCGCTGGAGAAGATCGAGAAGCTGCTCGACCCCCAGCTGTCCACATACCAAGCCATGTCCGTGCCGCAGGGTTCCCGAATTTTGACGAAAGACAGCAACCGGCCCTTCGTCATGGTCGCGTCAAAAGTGCGGACGCACGAAGCGAAGAACGGGAAGTTAACCGTGAAGCCGCACACGAACTACGGCAGAAGGCCGGATGCGCCGTTTGACATCGACGGCTACCCGATGGGCGCGATCGGGGCGGAAACCGAGTTCGAGCGGCGGGACCGGCAGAAGTTAGAGTACGCGAAGCAGTGGGAGGAGCGGGTCGAGCGGAAGAAGAAGGGCAAGCAGGTGATTTTGCCGGTCTACGCAAACAAGACGCAGGCGAAACGATATAAGGACAAGTTGGTTTCGACCTACGGGCTGATGTCGGCGGGGAAAGAAGAGTGGATGGCAGAAAGGGAAAAGAACTTCGAGTATGCGAAGAAAACAAACGAATACAACACGGACAAAGGGAATACAGGTATAGATAGTAAAAGCAGCAGGGGGGTAGATGATGATGCTTCTTTTACATTGCAACATTTGTGGTCTTAGCTTGTGATGCGTGCAGCTTTTACTCTGTTTTCTGTGAAAGAGCATATGCAAAAAAAATGCATACTACCTACGACCGTATCTGATTATCAATACCATCTACTAAAGGCACCTACTACTTCGGGCAGGAAATGCAGCCAGAGGACTTTGTCGAGCTGAACCGTGGCGTAAAGCGAACCGAACTTTCCGAAAAAGGCTACAAGGGGGAATACGACTGGAGCGACTTGCTGTATCATTGAAATTCACTATGCCTGAAATTGAATCATTTTGCTTTATACTCGGGGAAGAGTCTGGGGGAAACAAAGCTGTGAGGCGTGAAGCACTGTCTTTTCTCCCCACACATCCTAAAGTTGATGATTTTGCTTTATACTGTTTTTGATCTGCATCATCTTCATCGGCCTTCTTTATGCGCGACCGTGTCGTGATTCGTTGTACAAAGAGAATTCGAAGATGTTCATATTGTCGAAAAATCGCAGGTATAAGATCGATCCGACAGAAACACCCTTGTCCTACATTCCGGAGCGCGTGGAGGGCGTGGTGACCGCGCCGGAGAGCTACAAAGATCGGGATAAAGGAAGAAGTAAGTATGGCGAGCAGGACTGTATAGTGAAAAGGACCGCACTTTAGAAGTGAGTTGCTCTCGTCCTGCAACTTTTCGGACCTATACCATAATGAAAATAGCTGCGCACAAACAAGTACGAGCGTGTAGGTACATTAGTCGCGGCTTTGAGGCTCCACCTCGAGGGGCACTTGCTCTTGGCCGAAAAGAAGAATGCAAGGAGCTACAGGCGTGGTTCGGATCATCTTCGAAATTGTGCCTCGTCGTGCTCATATTCTGTTCTTCCGGCACGGAGTAATCTCGTTTACTAGAACATCAAGGGAACAAACCAGGCAGTCGTGAAAACATCGTCAGTTATTTACAACATAGTACGGGCCTGTCGTTTCTTTTCCCTCCATCGTTCTGTATTGCACCGTGCGGGTCGTGCGTGTGATTGTCGTACAGTTCTTGTGCCACCTCTGGACGGAGCTGCAGAAGATCCTCGTACTTCAGAAGTTCCACTATCTCGTCGTACAGTCCACCATCTACCATGTCGAAACTTCGTCCTGGAAGAACACCGTCGTGCAAGAGAATTAGAACCAGGACACTAGGTTTACGTCGTAAAAATGCTAAAGCTAGACTTAGACTCGCGTTCCTCATGCCTTGGACATCTTGGGAAAGACAAAGAAGTGTGAAGTAAAAAACATCCGTGTAGTTCTAGTATCGTGTCCGTGTCAAGAACAACATTGCTAATCCACGGTTAAATTTTTACAGGACTCCTGTTAAGTATATACGAAATCTCAATCTTTCGAGCAATCCCTACTTCCTCGCAGGCCACTCTGTCGTCGCTTTTTTGAAAAGCGTGACAGTTGTGTGTTTCTTCACCCACACGTTTTTTTTTATCGTTTTTTGCGTGAGGGTTGAAAAAACTAATTTTGTTTGGCCCGAGTACATCGAAAAAAACTCGCACACCATGGCTCGGATGGCCCCGGTTGAGGAGCAGAACGAGGCTCTGAAAAAGGAGCTGACCGAGCTTTCGGAAAAGCTCTCGGCCCAGCAGTCCACCGGGCAGCACCAGTACGATGAGATTTCGCAGCTGAAGGCGAAAATCGTCACGCTGCAGAAGTCCGTCGACGCGGAGCTCGCGAAGCGGGAGCAGATCGAGGCGCAGAACATCATTCTCGGATTGCAGCTGAAAGACGACCGAGATGGGAATAAGAACAAGAAGGGGAAGCCCGCGAAACTGCAGCGGAACGAGGACGACGGGCAGCCGGAGCAGGCGGCCAAAGCCGCGACCAAAATCATCCGGACCGTGGATCAGTGGCTCCGTCAGCGGGACTTGGAGCAGGCACTGCTGCGGGGGTCCGCCATCTCCGATATTGGGTTTTCCACCTTGTCGCAAGTCCTCACCGATTGCCCGAGTTTGCACACGCTCGACTTGTCGAAAAATCAGCTGACCATGGACTCCTGTGCGGACATCTGCTATCAATTGCAAAAATGTCTGGGTCTGGAAGATTGCAACTTGTCATGCTGTTTTTGGACTCTAAAAAGTTTTGTATTGCATGACCAGCAAGAGGGGCGCCGTTTGTGCTGCACTGACAGGGCATTTCTCATGCGGAACGTGCATCAGGAAGCCCTTTGAATGTTTGCGATGCTAGGTCATGCATTACAGGCATCATGGGTCATGAGAAATATGCATGACAAATCTTGCATTTAGCTGCGCAGTCTGTTAAGCATGACAAATCTTGCATTTTTCCAGACCCAGACATTTTTGCATTTGATATCTGCCAGATCATCACCACGTGCCCGAGTCTCAGTTACATCTCCCTGGAAGCGAACCTGTTCTCGCTAAGGTCCATCGGTTACTTCATGACCGCCATCATCGAACGACAGAACAACAAAAAGTATAATAAAGTCATGTATTTTGAACTTGAAGAGCATGACGTACGATAGAACTCTGTATACTTCTGTGTGAAACCTCACCCCGCAGATTGAGTCATGAGTATAACATATGGCTTGCAGATCGATGTTGACAACCTTGTATATTCATGAAAAAATAGCAACTGCACCCTGAAAAAATCCCTCATGAAAAAACAACTCCTACACACAGCTTGACCCCGCTCGCGATCTTGCATTTGCAGGATAACGATGGTATTCTGCAAGCGATTGATGGCGACGTGCAACCCACCTCCGCCGACCTGAAGAACTGGCCGAAACTGGCCACCCTGCCCGGCCCGGCGCCGGTGATTCTGCTGGCCTTGTCCAAGGCGCTGTGGAAGTTTCTGCACGACACGGGGCACCCACAAGTGAAATCCACGAAGCCGGACCAGGTGAAGTGGGGCGCGATGGACGTGAACACGGTGAAGAAGATGCAGAACGCACTGTCCAAGATCCTGCTCATTTCCGAAGACGACATCAACGACAAGAAAAAGCCGGCCACGCTGACCGCGGACCAGGCCATCAACCTGCCCAGTGAGGATCAGTTGAAGTCGCAGGAGCTGTTGGAGCAAGGCGGGAAGAAGCGGGAAGAGAAAACCGCCGCGGGCGACGCCAAAGCGCTTGCCGCCTCCGAGGAGCACGCGGAAGCCGGCGCGGGGGACCAGGCGGGCAACAAATCCGCCACGTCGATGCATCAAACGGGCAAAGCCGGCACGACCCTCGACGCCGGCAGCAAAGGAGCGGCTGGGTCCATGGCCCATGGTGGACAACATCACGGAGCTGCGGCGGGTCACTATCGCGGGGGCGTGATGCAGCAGCCGCGGGAGAAGATCACAACCTTCAACATTCGGCAGATTTTGACGAAAAACGGCACCATTCTGCTGAACAAACTGGAGCAGTTATCGAAAGGAAAAATCCCCCCTCCCCATATCGAAAACGAAATTTGTGATGCTGTATTTGAGGTCACAAATCAGCTTTGTCATGCTACACGGGAAAAGATGCGGACTGTAGTGCTGGGTGGCGTGGGGGAGCCTTGCATCTTCAGCATGATAGGAGGCAGCTGAGAGTGGGAAACAGCATGACAAATTGCCTGCAAACGAGACCACGACTGCGGCTCTTGGCCTTCTAGCATGACAAGTCGATTTGGTACCTCAAATCCTGCATCACAGATTTCCATTTCGATATGGGGAGGGGGGATTTTTCCTTTTGATAACAGTTACTCGACACCACCTCCATCGACGCCCGCGACATTGAGAGCGAGAAAACCCTGCTGGAGCACGCTTGTTTGACGGGCAACCTCGCGCTGGCGAAGCTCTGCTACCGCCGGGGGGCGAACCTGAACCTGAAAAACGCGAAGACCGGCGACATCCCCTTCACCATCGCGACCAAGCACAAACGCTACGACATCATGGAACTGCTGCACATGTACGGGGTGCCCGTCACCGCGTCCGATAGCAACGGGTGCGCGGCCATGCACATCGCCACCGCGAACAACGATGTGGACGGTGTGTGTCGCCTGGTCGAGTGGGGTGCGGACGTGAACTCCCTGGACCGCCTGAAGCGCACGCCGCTGCACTTCGCCGCGATCGGCGGCCACAGTGAGGTGTGCATGCTGCTGCTCGAGCTCGGCGCGGTATCCCAAAGAAAAAAGCTGGCAGGTCATATTTGTAATGCGAAAATAAATACAGATACACAAGAAAATCTGTATTGCATATCCGAAGCTGCATGCTATGGGGCCGCCCATGGCAAGTCTTTCTGTGTATTTATTTTTGCATTACAAATTATATGCCCTGCCAGCTTTTTTCTGTGGGATACGCGGACCTGAACGCGTACGACGCGAAGCAGTACACGGCGGTCGCGCACGCGGAAAACAACGACCACTTCCTATCAAAAGGAAAAATCCCCCCTCCCCATATCGAAAACGAAATTTGTGATGCTGTATTTGAGTACACAAATCGACTTGTAATGCTAGAAGGCCAAGAGACCCAGCTGTGGCCTCGTTTGCAGGCAATTTGTCATGCTGTTTCCCACTTCCAGCTGCCCCCTGTCATGCTGAAGATGCAAGGCTTTCCCACGCCAACCAGCACTACAGTCCGCATCTTTTCCCTTCTAGCATGACGAAGCTGATTTGTGACCACAAATCTGCATCACAAATTTCTAGGTTGAGTATGGGGTGGGGGGATTTTTCATTTTGATACTTCCCGTTAATGGACCGGTTGGTCGCGCTCGGCGGAAAGGGCCACGGTCTGCAGAAGGGCTCCGGGAGCGGGTCCGCCGCGAAACTGGGGGCGGCCAACGTCTCGGTCGGGGAGCTGAAGGCCTCCGCGTTGGGCCGGTTGGGCAAGTGGAACCTACAGTACAAGGAAAACTAAGTTGACGGTCGCTCTGCAATCGACTGGTTTTGGTTCATACGAACGTGCAGCAGTAACCAAGGAGCGTGAACACATGGTGGGTTATTGTCAACTTACCTAAAGTAAATGAAAATGTGGAACAGTTAGGAGCTATCTGCTTATGTTTCAATAATATCGTCATTAAGCTCATCACTCATGCTGTAGCCGTAGCGAAGTTTGCAATTTGAGCATTCTTTCGTGCGACGTGTAGTGTGATGAGAACAACAAGTACAAGAATTGCGCGACGGATTTGTGTTGAAAAGTCTATAAGGTTTTAATAGAAACCACTTTGTTTGAATTTGAACATGAAAATTTTACACTGTATTGTCATTGTTATTTGAGACTTGTTTGTAATTGTATTTACGCAAAATTTATCATTGTTACGATTGGATTTGGATCTGATACGCACGCTAGCGCTTTGAGGGCGGGCTTGTGGTGATTTACTGCAAAATTTGAACAAGAATTATCATCCACTGTACAAGTTTGATCACGCGTTTATTCGTTTATTGTTTCCGAAACCTCATCTTCAAGAAAAAAAAATATGTGTACACTATCTCCACGTCTTGCTCCACCTTCACAGCATGATTTACAGTGCCTGTAATCTATTAGCATATCACTCCTTGAATCTGTGCGAAGAGAAGAGAAAGAGCACCCTGGTGGCGTAAAAAACAACATCTTTCTCCTGAGCCTGTGGACTTTTTGGAAGCAGGGAGGGCTGTGAAAATGAAGACAAGTTTCATGATCTTGCAGTTTTTGGAAAAGAAAAAAGCGGCGCTTACGCGGCGGTCGCGGTACTTCACCTTCTGCTGTAGAGCGGTAAAATCGGCACTGTTATAAAATTCGTTGCAGAAACTGAAACAGCTTGCGCTTGCGGCGCAGTCGTGTGGTGTGCCCCTTCAACATTAAAGTGAGGTATATTCAGAACTATGTAATCGTCCTCGTCCCCACTCGTGCATCTTCATCTATGACCGATCGTCGTACTAAGGATCCCTCGTATTCCGAAATAATTTTCGTACCAACAGCCGCGCCCTTATGGTATAGATCAACTGTTCGTCATAGAAGATCGGCGTTCAGCTGCTCTCGGGCTGGAGGAGGGAGTAGCGCGCAGCAGTCCGCTAAAGGGCACACTGCCAGCATCATCATCATGTGGCTTTTGTTGCTGCTTACGCTCATTTTCTTTCCCTCCCTCGTCGGCGCCCTTCAGACTTGTCGTTCGTCGTAATTTTTTTTTTCTGATTTTTACCGTCCTCAAACAAACAAAATGACTTTTCGAACGTCTCCCTGTGCGGCACGGAAAGAAGTAGAATCAGTAGTAGAGTAAGTTTCCCATTTCCATCAACAGCACCTCAACACTCACCCCTCGTTTTTTCAACCGTCCTCGAACGGATCGAGCTGAAACTCGTTCTGTTTGCTGCGGCTATCAAGTGGACAAACAAGAATCTTCAAGTTTGTACGGCAATTACTGTGGTTGGAGTAGTTTTGCCGTTTGCAGGAGTTTGAAGGACAAGGAAAAATGAAGAAGTCCTCCATTTTTTCCACGACGGCCCTGCTTGCGGGCTCGACAGGCCAGGTCGTGGAGTCCTCTTCGCAGGGGAGGAAGATGAAATCGCTGCTCGCCCGGGACAAAAAACATCGCCCGCTTGGCAGCCCGACCCCTCCTCTGCCTGGCGCGGCAGACTCGGGGAAGCACAGTGACTGCGGGGAGTTCAACATCTGCCGTCGCCCACGACCGGTAGTCGGGCTAGTACAACTTCCGCGTCGTTTGCGGAAGTCGCCTCAAACGCGTCCAGCTCGCGCCGGCGTGGTAGTCGACGCCGGCGTTCTAGTACAACGAGTCGTCGCCGGCAAGAAACGGCGTCTCCTCCTTCTACGACCGCTTCGACGCCTCCTGCCACTGTGAGTAAAAACAACATCGTTTTCGGCACTACCTATGGCCTGACGCCGCAGCAGGTCGCGGATCTGGTCGCCCGTTACAAAGACTCCGAGGGCACGCTCTACAATCGCTACGACAAGGATTACAATCCCTGGGTGGCGGAGGATGCGCAGTTTGAAGACCGCACACACGACGACCAAAATGCCTACCACCTTGGTCCTCTCACAGTCCAGGTGAATCCCACTGGACATGACGCTTGGTTCCCGAACTGGGAGGAGACCTGTGTGGAGATCTTCGGTTTCAAAAATGAGTTGCGGGGTGGCAATCTGCAGCGCCTCGACTGCGAGTGGAATCAAATCAAGTTTGCGGTGAATCGCGGAAACTCGACGTACATCAAAGCGTACGCGGACGAGTGCGCGCAACACCGAAAGCCGGTGATGCAGAAAGCGTCGCGGGAGGAATGCTTGGATGCGGTCGTGAGCCGGTCGCGGGGCGGCTTCGATTTGGAAGAGACGAAATACGATTATCTGAAGCTGATTTACCACCAAGTGCGGTACGAGGAAAACGGGGCCTGTCACCGTTACGTGGGTCTGGGCTGCGCGCCGGATCCGAACGGGCCGCGGATGGTCGACGGCTCTGCGAGCGGCGACTCTCGTGCGACGACGCTTGAACTTTCGGGCGGAGATTGCTACGACGCCTGCGGCGGCCACGGCGGGCTCTGCGACGAGACGTGTGGGTTGGACCCGGACCGGTCCACGCTTTCGGAGGGGGTGAAGCGGCGCACGAAGGGCGTGTGTTGCCGCCGGGGGACGCCGGAGAATGACCCCGAAGACGAAATGTGGTGCGAGCGGGCCGCGCAGGAATACGAAGACGCTGATCGGCAGAACTGGTTCCTCACACGGAGACACTCCTGCGGCCTGGTCACCCTAACAGAGAAGGAACTGGAGGGCCAGCGCTAGAGAAAAGATGACAAATGTTGTCTTCTCATTGTCTTCAGCGACAAGATGATCAGGGTGCACTACGGAACTCACCGTTTTTTTTTTTTGAATGTTTCGTTCGTAGTAAACGACGAAACACGAAGATGTGCGAAGCTGCTGTGACACAACCCCGAGATGCAGTTTGAAACGAACTCGAACCCCAACCCCTCCGCACGTCCCCCCCTAGTGCAGGATAAATGATGACGATGATGTTTGCGATCGATTCCTCATGTAATTTTCACACCTTTATTTTTTTTACTGTTTAGCATAACATAAACTTACTTTATCTTTAGAACTTTTTTTCATCTCACATCAAAAATGCTCTTTCCCCCGTCCTCGTCCTCGCAGTTCTTTCGTCTTTCTTTGATTTTGAACTGCAATGTATGATAAGCCCCAAACCCAAATCTTTCGACAACTGCAAGAAGCTTCAAGTTTTAGATTTTTAAAGCAACAAAACTCAGACTCAAGTTTTAGATCTTAAAAGACTTTTAATCAGCAGCGTTCTTCTTACAGCTTTACCACGTACAACCTTTTAAAAACTTCAGTAGCAACCATTTTATTTTTATCCAGTAGCAGGCTCTTCCTAACAAAAAATTTTTCTCGTTCTCGGCAGCAGTTCCTTTTTCTGAGGTGGGAGCCAAAGGAGCTCCACCAAGTCGTTCGTTTTTATTGAAATAGCGCTAGACACATGAGAGGATGAGGAAAGACCACCTTTCAAGCGGTTCCATGTGACCATCCTGAACAAATCAACAAACAAACAAGCTCATAGTACCAAAATAAATTGCACTGTTCATTTTTACAGCACGTCTTTACAACTTCCCCGAGCTAATTTTTTTTCTCATATAACTCTAACTGCAACTTTTGAATCACGAAGAAACAGAACTATCTTTTCAGATAGCTACATCTTACGCCAAGCAACTTTTGAATCATGACCTTGCAGTTGTAGGAAAGGAAAAAAAACGGCACTTGCTCGGCGGTCGCGGTACTTCACTTCCCGCTGTAGAGCAGTAAAATCATCACTGTGATAAAATTCGTTGCACGATAGAGCAGCTTGCGTTGCAGTCGTGCCGTGTGCCCTTTCAACTTTTAGATCTTCAAAACCGAACAAGTATCAAATGAAATGGGTCATCGATCTGTTTCTTTTTTCCAAGAGTTTTCATGCTGTGTGCTGTATTTCTTTTAGTTCTTGGTGCTTCGCAAAGTGACAACTCGGTCCTGGTTTTCTATTTGATGCTTTCCGTGAACATGATGTCTTCATCGGTTCGATGCTTGCAAGATCCTCGTTCGATCATGCACACCACCTGCGGCCAAAACGCTCGATGTACCTTTTTCATGGCAAATGAACATGCGGCCTTCTATAATGAAAGAATGTGAAATGATGATGAAATTATGCCACTCGTGGAGTTGTGCCATGGGACTCTTTATTTATGTATGAAGTTGTAGCCGGAGCAGGAACAGGAAGTTAGAATGTGCGGTTGTGAGATCGTCATATGAAGTAAAACTGAAGATGAGGCTGGTTTCCTGGTAACAACGAAGAGGCAAGTTTTCTCTTCGATCGCAATAAGTTCGCGCTGTCATTCGAACTTCGACTGCGAAGGGAAGCGGTAAAGTCGCGGCACGGAAGGGGAACAAAAACAAATAACATGGCGCAACTGCAAAGAGCCGCTTCTAGCGGTCGCGGTTGGCCGCGAGGGTTCAGCGCAAGAATGCTTTTTTCTTGCGTGGTAAAGTGGTCCTTTTGCGGATCAAGTCTCACCAAAAGTAATTCTCTGGTTGTCTCGACCACCGCTGCTGTTCTCGAGCTAACGTCCGCTGATTTCGATGACACGCTCGAGTCCAGCACTCTTACCTTCGTAAAGTTCTACGCTCCTTGGTGTGGGCACTGTAAAAAGCTGATTCCGGACTGGGACAAGCTTGCGACCGAGGTAGTTTCCTGGGGCGAAGAAACGGGCGAGGAAGGTAGCATCAAAATTGCCAAAGCTGACGCCACGGTGGAGAAGGACCTGGCGGGAAAGTTTGCGGTGACCGGGTTTCCCACATTGCTCCTTTTCTACCGAAACCAGAACTACTACGTGCGGTACAACGGAAAACGGGACGCGGCTTCCTTCAAAAAATACGTGACCGGGAAGTACGAAAATGAGAAACCGTTTTTCCAGCAATTTGACGCCGCCGAGGTGTCCGCATCCGCGGTGGTCGAGAAACTGATGAAGAAACCCTTCGTGGTTCTGCACGTAGGTATATGCATTGCAAATATGTCTGGGTCTGGAGGAATGCGAACTTGTCATGCTAAATCCGAATCATGCAAAAATCTGGGTTGCGTGAGTGCCAAAAGTTGTCCACTTTCAACCAAGTTGGGAGGGAGTTTCTCATGCAGGAGAGGCATGACAGAGACCTCACAGACTCTGCCATGCTAGGTTCGGCATTCCAGACCTCATGGGTCATGGAAAACCTGCATTACAAGTTCCAACCTTCCAGACCCAGACATATTTGCAATGCATAAGGCACCGAGATCGAGCCGGATGTGGCCGGCGATGCAGGGATTCAGGAGCTGGCCGGCGCGGGGTTTGTGTTGAACCCACGACCGGTTGCGAATGCGAAGGACCAAGACTTTCCGGTTGTGTATGTGGAAAAGGATTCGCAGCTGCTGAAGTCGCTGGTAAAGCAGATAAAGAAAAAGCCGGATTGGAAAAAGTGGGACGACTTTGCGCTGAAATTGGCGAAGGGAAAAGTCGGGACGTATCTGCTCCGGAACGGTACAATTTGATCTATCAGGGTGCCATTGCCTCCTCCATATTTATACTAGTAATGACGCCAGCACCTACTTGATCGCCCGTGTTCATTTTGTACTTCAACTACTTCTGTTGTGCAACATTGTTCGCCTGCTTTTTGTTTCTGACTATTTTCGTATATAGCAAGAACATGATCAAGATCAACGTAGACGTACCTTTGCACTGCGGTGATATCCGAAAAAGCGGGATATTTTAAACGTACAGATGTAATTCTTGATTCTGGCGTCGTGTACCGCGACACTACAAGTCCTGAGATCGCGGAAGAAGGAACAAGCGGTAAAAACCTTCTCTCCTGGATCAAGGTCAACCAGGCCGGAAAGTACCTGATTACGGCCGCGCAGGAGAACGAGTCGCTCTTCCTGCACGACACTGCGCCCGGGAAGGCGCTCGCCGTTGTGTACGGCGACGCAGCGTCCGATGTGCACCTTTTCGAGCAAGCTTACCGCGCGGCGCAGGACTGGACTTTGGAAAAGGACAAAGCAAAGAACACGTCTGAAGACACTGCCCAAAGACAACTAAAGTGGGTGGCGGCAAAAACCGGCACATGGGGGGACGACTTTGTGAAGCACATTTCGAGTGATACCCAGGCGCCAGCGTTTTTTATCTGGGAATTCGGTGAGACCGAAGACGAAGATAAGGTGTTTACGTATAAGTGTGTAAACTGCTTGCAGCTCGTTAGCGTTCTTAGGCTGATCAGAATTCTTTCCAACATGTTGCAAGTAAAGGTTGCGGGTAAAAAGATAAACCTCGTGTAGTACTAACTACCCCTCCCCTACCCCCACCCAGGTGTACCATTTTGGCAAGGCAAACGACCCGTCCACGAAAGGCGGCAAGAAACCCCCGAACCTGAAGAAGATCACGAAGAGCGAGATTCAGGAGTTCGCGAAGGCCTGGGGGAGCAAGACACTAAAAGCCGAGAAGGACGTGGTGGTCACGCTGACGGGGTCCAACTGGGAAGCTATCGTGGAGAACCGGCAGCAGGCCCTCCTGGTCGAGTTTTACGCGCCCTGGTGCGGACACTGCAAAGCCCTGGCGCCGGTGTGGAAGAAGGTGGCGAAGCACTTCGAGAAGAACGAGAGCGTCCTGATCGCCAAGATGGACGCGACGCAAACGGACGCACGGAAGGTATCAACTGCAAAAATGTCTGGGTCTGGAAGAATGCGAAATCTGTCATGCAGATTTTGCATGACCCAAATCGTCTGGAATACAAGCTCTAGCATCACAGATTTTGAGCAGATATCCCAATGCCTAATCCGCATGACAAATCCCGGCTCTCGGAAACAAGAAGTGGGGCCTTTTGCTAGCCATGCATGACAGATTTTCTCATGATGTAGACTTCGCATCACAAATTCGAATTCTTCCAGACCCAGACATTTTTACAGTTGATAGAAGGTGATGCCGAGCATAAGTGGGTACCCGACCATCTACTGGTACCCGGCGGATAAAGCGAAGGATATCGATATCATTTGTAAAAACGTCCCCACCCCAGAGTTGTAATGCAAATCTGCACGCTGAGCATGTTTCTCATGCGGAGACCCATGAGAAGCAGTCTCTAGTCGTGTTTTTGGATTTGTGATGCTAGAATCAGCATGATGTGCTAGATCTGTGATGCTGCTAAACAAGCTAAACAGGATTACACTGCGAGGCCAAATTTGTCATGCGCAACAGCAAAAACTGATAGATTTGTCTAGCAGATTTCCCAGCTTAACTCTGGTGTGGGGACGTTTTTACTCAGGATAATCGAGAAGTTCGAGGGGGGCCGGAAACAGGACGAGTTCGTCAAGTTTGTAGAGAAGAAATTGCAGAACGAAAAAGTTGTAGAGAGCAGTACAAAGACAACGAAAGGGAACATCAAAAGTAAAACAAAAGCAGCGAAGATGAAAATCGACGCCGAAGCGGAGACCACCGCAGAAGATGACGATGACTTAGACGACCTAGACACCGACGATAGTGGCGACGACGAACAGGCTCTGCACAAGAAAATGGCGGGAACCAAGAAAACTTCGAATTCCGAAAAAAACCTCGACAAGAAAAAAGCCGCAGAGATGAAAAAGAAAGTGGCCTCTGCTAGTACTCCTTCTGCGCCGGCCGTCGCCCCCGCTGTTGATTCGACAACTGGGTTGATTCACCCGTGTCCCGATAATGCCGACTTGAACACGTGCCAGACCTGGTGCGAGGGAGTTATGGGCAAGGGCAACTTCCAAA
Organism: Amoebophrya sp. A120; assembly: GCA_905178155.1. Taxonomy (NCBI): domain Eukaryota; class Dinophyceae; order Syndiniales; family Amoebophryaceae; genus Amoebophrya; species Amoebophrya sp. A120. The sequence goes on along the minus strand of CAJINV010000013.1, from coordinate 2,776,043 downwards.
TGTCGCGTGGCGGCGCGGCGTGCACGGATACGCCCGAGCCACCGGAGGTTGGGCCTAGTTGTATGTGCTACGACAAAGCCATGCGCAGACCGATGGCGCAGTGCGTATCCAAGTGCACAAAGGAGATACCCGGGAAAGATAAACCAGAAAGAAGTACTAGTACCAGCACAAGTACCACTTCTACCGCGACATCTTCTACTTCGGGAAAGACGAAAAAACCTACAGCAATAGCGTCGAAAGCTGGAAAAGAAGGCAAGAAAAAGAAGAAGAAAGAGCCCGCCGTGTTGGCCGACGACCAAGCGGGGCTGGACCACGTTTTAGACGCGCTGAAAAATCCGCCGACCAAGCAGAAAGACCCAAAGGCGAAGGAGACGGACACCTTGGGAACGAACAAGGTAATTCTCCACGATAGCGGCAGCGCTGCAGATGATAGTACTGATGCAGCAGAAACGGACTCAACATCTACCACCAGCAAGAACCGGCGCTGGCTCTTGTATGACACGAAGTATGGCGAGGGGTTTAACCTCCAGCGGGAAGTGTTTCCCCGCGTCGCGCACGCGGTGGCGATGCTAAACTTTCGTATCGAAGACCGGTGCGGGGAGTCGGGTTCCCTCGGGAAGACCCCGGATTGCGTCCTGTGGGGGATTGTGCTGCCCCCCTGGTGCCGGCTGGCGCACTGGCGGAACTACGACTTGCCCAACCGCCTGCAGAAACTACCCTGGGGCGAACTGTTCGACATTGACATGTTGAAGCAGCTGCCATTCTCCGTGATCGAGTATCACGAGCTGTCCCAGCAAGCGCTGAACAATTCCAACAAAATCGACCGCGTCATTTTCTACGACGTTGAGCAAAGGTACGGGATGATTTCACCCGGGAAAAACCCCGGGGACGACTTTGTCGGGTGGTCGCAGAACGACTACACCGATTGTGACAAGGCAAAGGGCGGTATGATCCGAGTGCACAGGAAGATCTTCCCCTCCGTCGTCAACTCGAGAAAAATCGTGAAGAGGCACGAACATAGTCGACGTGCCTAGTACACTTGATGTGCTGCTCAAGGAGCTCAGGAGTGCTGTGGCCATGTTTGTTGCATGAGGCGCCCGGCGCCAGAGCTGCAGGTGGATGGCGCTTCTACAATCTATCCGTGCGTCTGTGCTCTTCGTTTCTTTTCATGCGAGAGCAGATTTATTGTATCACTCTTGGCTTTCTATCTTGTCCTTGTTTCGCTTGCTTTGCATTTCCTGTAAAAATTATCGTGAAGAAGGGCGAGGGAGTAGGTGTTCTACTACTTCTCTCTGATAACCGGAGTTGTGCAAGACGTGGAAAATAGTGAGGAGAAAGACGAAAAACGGGTCGTCTATGCGGGGTATTGCGACAAGGGGGTCGTGACGACGAATGTGAAGTGTGGGATCATCAAAACGCCGTTCGCGCAGGGCATTGTCGACATGCTCGACGATGGCAACAAGGACGTTTCGACCGTGCTGATCAAACACTACGACTACTTGGCGATTCCGGACATCTCCGCCTTGGACGGCATTGGCTTACGGGAGTCGGTCCATTTTCACAAAGATCTGCGAACCATCGGGGAGGAGTTTATGCGGGAAAAGTTTGGAGGTATAGAGACATGCGACTTCATGATCATGTTCATGTTCATGTGATGAGCTGATCATGCTGTTATCTTTTTCTTTGGTGCACGAAGAAATATTGATGCAACAACAGCTGTACTTCAAAAATCTACGACACTAGTACAGGTACCAAGTTTATTGCCGCGCATTGTCGTCGGTCAGATTTCGTCAAGTCCCGGGCCTCGACCACAGCTGACTGGGATTCGATCGTGACGCAGCTGAAGGCGCTGCAGAAGGAGACGAAGTTGCAGAAGATCTTCATCGCGACCGACGCCACCAAGGCGGAGAAGGAGGAGGCCATGCTGCTCTTCAACGGTGAGGACGTGTTAGACAAACTGGACGAAGAGGATAGCGACGCGGACGCCGGTGGAACAAAAACAAGCAAAAAAACCAAGAAAACCGCGTCCGATCTGGTGTTTTTCGACTACCAGGAAACCTCGGACGCGCACCGGGAAACGCTGCAGCACCCGGGCAAGCAGAGCATCGTCGAGATGTGGATTGCGAGCCGGGTATCAAATGGAAAAATCCCCCCACCCCATATCGACACCGAAATTTCTGATGCGGTATTTGAGTAAGTACACAAATCGACTCGTAATGCTAGAAGGCCAAGAGCCGCAGTCGTGGCCTCGTTTGCAGGAAATTTGTCATGCTGTTTCCCACTTCCAGTTGCTTTCTGTCATGCTGAAGATGCAAGGCTTCCCCACGCCACCCAGCACTACAGTCCGCATCTTTTCCCTTCTAGCATCACAAAGCTGATTTGCGACTGCAAATCAGCATCACAGATTTCCGTTTTGATATGGCGCGGGGGGATTTTTCTTCTTGATACCGGGCGGACTTTTTCATCGGCACGCAGGAATCGCGTTTCAGCATGGCGATCCAGCTGGAGAGGAGCTTCCTCGAAAAGCCCTACAAGAAATCCAACCGGCAATTTGCCAAGCAGGCTGGGGAAAAGCAGCCCATGGCCTCTGCGAGAAGAGACATGGCCTTGAATGTGTGGCGGACGCCGAAGGAAAGAGAAGAACTGTGAACTGTGAATATGAAGAACGGGATCTAGTATGATCTTCATCATACTCAGGATCTTCACTGTAGTCGTCCCTCTACTGTTCACAGTCGTCCCTCTACTTTTGAAATGTATGCGGAAGAGACCGATCATGAATGTCAAAAAGCCATCAAAAACTGTTTGAACATTTATCCATTCAAAAAGCAAACGCATAACTCGTGAAAGAGAAGAATGAATCGGAGCTGCGTACTTGTAAGTGCTATGCAAAGACTCTCGCTTTTCATCCGAATGATATACAAAAGACGTATTCAGACGAGCACGAGATTATGCAGTATAATTGCGTTCACTGAGTCCTCTGTCTCTCGTCGTACCGGCAGCCTCGTACATGTTACTTATGCCTATCGCCTCCAGCCGGACAAAAAAGTTGAGTTCTAGGAAAACTCTGCTTCGAATCTTGAGTACAAGTACCTTCGTACATACAATGACAGGAAATGTCGGTCGTGCTGCGTTTATTTGCCTTGCAACAACACAGTGAAAATCGGACCTGGGTAAGAACAAGAAGACGAGTATTTTTACAGGCATCGGTTGTTTTGTTGTGGTGAAAGGACACAATTTCGTTTGGCAGAAACCGCAATCTCAATTGCGGCTTTCGGTAAAGAGATTTTGCATTTTTTTCCTCATGTCGTGACGGTCGGAAGAAGAAGAACTAGTAGTCGTTTATCGTTTCGATTGCAAGATGAATTCCATCCATCGGCAAAAATTCGTCCACTTGCGTCTAGTTTCCAATTTCACGACGCCCGCAAAATTTCGTACTGCGGCTAGGACCACTGCTAGGGTCGTGTAGGTAGCTGCCTCCTCATTGTGTTTCTACATCAAAGTAAGTGCAGATTGCGTGGCGACAGTGCTGTCATAATTTGCTCTCCCCATATACAATTTAAGTAGATTTCTGACCTCTCATCTTTTGTAAAAGGGCTTTATCACCAGCTCTTCTTACAACCTGATTTAAGTCGTTTCCTTTGGTTTTTTTCTTCTACCCAAGAGGATACGAACAACTCTGGTCGATTTCTCCAGCGAAGAGCCAAAAAGAACAATGTCGTCCCCTTCAATCAAAGTGCACCCGCCACCCCAGTCCTCTTCCGCCGGGCCGTCCAGCGGGCCCCTGCCCACGCCTGGTCATGAGGGTCACCACGCCGGCCAGGGCAGCTTCCACAAGGTCGTGCCCCCGCTGCCGGTCAGCCGGGAGCAGGTGGAGATCCGGCGGTCACTGACGCCCCGTCGGTCGCGGTCGCCGCGCCGGGAGGAGGAGGAGGACATGAAGAAAAAGTTTAACTTGCCGAAGATGTGTATGGATCTGTCAGGATTGAAATCGTCAAAGTTGAAATAACTTGTAATGCATATTAAAATGCGATACAAAAAGTGACTCTATTGCAGAGGACGCAAGGAAGGCAGATTATAGTCCTGGTAAGGGTCAACAGTTGGACTGCTGACTAGCATGACAGAAGGCAGCTCTTTTGCCCTAAACCGCATGACAGACTCGCTTCCAGAACCGGGAAAATTTGCCATGCACCGATTACAAACTGCAGGTCTAACTGGCATCCATTTTATGCATGACAAAGTATTTCAACTTTGTCGATTTCAAACCTGACACTCTCATAATGTGGGAGCCGAAATTCCCGCCGCGCGAGCGGTTGATGAGCCTGGTCACCGACAACGGCGTGTCGCCGGTGCTCCGCGCGCAAATCCCGGAGTACAGAAAAACGCAGCTCAGCCCCAAGTCCAGGGCAATCAACGGGTGGAGAAACGCGACAGGTATACATTCCCGTTATTGGTTTTGGTTTTGCATGGATTAATTTCTATTGCTGTTTGTCTAAGTAGTTTTCACGCTAGCCTTTCGATGCTGGATACTGATGAAGGAAGGGCAACTTGATCCTGATGACGGAAATAAACTGCTCTCTAGTGCTAATCGTAGTCAGCGTCATCTTGATCATTTGACCACGTCGCCACTCTGTTTGCTAAAAAGTTGTCAGATCTCAACACTCCCACCATGACAGACGGCTCTGTGTCTACCGAGCGATCCAAGTTGATTTCCGACATCCTTTCCCGGTGGTGGTACGTCTTTCCCCAGTGGCCCCCACCGGACTTCGACTACTCCCGGGCGCTGAGAAAACAGGGGTTGCGGGAGGTCCCCATTCCGGAATTTCTGAACGCGCCGGAGATCGACCCGCAAACGCAACTGAAGAAGGTGTACCAGCTGGGCAACTTCCGCGGGCTGTTCCGCGATTCCAATAATCACATGCACGACATGCGGCCCAAGGATTCCTGCCCAAGCTACGTGAACCTTGCGAAGAGGGTATCGTCCGGGGAACTGAGACCACTGCTCCCCCGACAACACTTCTGCCTGATTTTTGTGCTGCTTTCTTGCATTCATAAATTCTCATTTCCAGAAGAGAAAAGGCTAGATGTGCCTTGCATGCTTCTTGACTTGTTTCTCCGGAACAAGGAAGTGTATTCGACGTCCTAACATGCTGCTCATGATCGTGCAGCTACAGGTTGGAGTATTTGCAAGTAGTCTGCTTGCTTCTTGCTCTTCGGGTGCTTCTTGCTCTTTTACTTCTTACCCTCGAGATGAGGATGAAGATGATGATGAATCAAAAAAGCAGCACAAGCACGAACGTAGAGCTCTCAGGCAGAGATTTCTTTCCCTCCACACCCCCCGTGGCAGGAGCTGTGCCAGTTTGCGGTTCGTGCGGTGGAGAACCAGATGATCGCGCTGAAGCAGGAAAAGGGGGCGAAATGGGAAAAGGTGTACGCGGATCTGCAAGAGAAGCTGAAGGTCTACCGCGGGTACCTGTCGGGTCAAAACAAGAAGTCCGGGGCGCTGCAATTGTCCAAAGACGACGTGGCAAAGCGGTTGCGGAAGGCGTGAAGGTGGGAGTTTCATTGCAAGGAGATGTTCAGTATTTTTGAGGTGAACTGGTCGTGTTTTGCAATCGCGCTCTTTCGACATCATCGAGAAGCTCCCTGCAGTAGACAGATTTTTAAAGTTTAAATAGTACTTAATCCCTTTTCTATCACAGGATAGCACCTACACTAGTGTCAAGTTTTCTGCTTCTCATCGCAGCTCTGTGTGTATGAAAATCGATACTAGTGTAGTTATGGTAGGAGATTTTTCAGCTGCAGTGATTGATATAGCCCTCAATATCGTAGGTACAACCACCCTGGATGAACATCAGCGTTTTACCCCACAATATTTCAAGCTCTTGTAATTTCTTCCACTGAAGTCTGGCTTTGCTTTATGAATTTGAAAAATACCCGGCGCTCGGATTTTTTCAAGTTCATAACTGTAATCGAGCCGCTCTCCAGCTCTCTTTTTGTACTAACTTCCGACACGCATTCTGAAGATTTACAACTAGTAGTTTTTTTAACATCCTAGTCGTCTCGCTTCTATTTTCTTGGTTTTTCGATTGCTTGCTTCGATGGATCTGGGGTAACAAACACGAGAATGATCATGTAAGCAATTCCGAGAAGAAGTCGGCCTCATGCCTGACTGTCGATTTGATGTTGCTATGGGCGGCCCCGTAGTTCGTTGTAAGCGAGACTGCAGCGACGGAAAATTTTTTTTGGGCGATAAGACCAAGAGGCGGTAGCGGGACCACTATTATGACGCAGTCCGCGATGCAGCGGAGTTCTTCTTCTTCCGTTGCAGACGCGTTAGCAGATTCGCAACGCAACTTGGGAGCGCCATAACACCAGCGTGTTACAACAACCTGTGATTCGGATGTCTTATTCTTAAGTCGCGAGTTTGTCTTTGTGCACTGGTCGTTTCAGCGAATTCGTTTTTTACTTCGTCTGATCTGACAATCGAAAAGCAAAAAGGTCTACAAGGAGAGGGATCCGATCGAGAAAAAGAAAAACGGCTTTCTCTCCAAGAGAAAGTACTTAGAACGAAGATCGGAATGATTTTGATGCAACCTCCCGCTTGACATCAATTGGATACGACGAGTGCGTGATCAGCCTTTACTATTTTTAGGGCGACTTCTAGTTCTACGAATAGCACATCCACATGCAAGCACGTGGCAAGCACGTGCTTTCACCCTCGTGGACGTGATACCACTTTAGATGATCACCTTCATGTTGAATAAACAAGTTCGTTTTATCTGCGGTACCATTTCTAGTAGTACAACAGCGATGTAAAACTTTTTTGCTGTTTATTATCTTTATCTTCATCATTTAAAAAGCCTAAGCACTTTTACTTGATTCTGTAGGATTTTTTCTTGGCTACATACAAAAAATTCCGTAGCGGTTTTTGACAGCCATATATCGGCTCTGCAGCCCGTTCTTGTAATATTTGTTTTTTTATTTTATTTTGTTTCATGATAAATGGAATAGCCGAATGCGAATCAATTTTTGAATTTTGTAGAATCTAAACAGCAATTGCAATTTATTTCACAAAACCCTTCCGGCGAAGCAGAAGTATTTTACAGGAGACAGCACTTTTTTTCCGGCAGTAGCAGTACGAGGAAGATGAGCCCAGTTTTTTCCGGACTTTATTTCTTCGTCTTTTGCACTGCTCTGCTCTGCGGAAATTATGCTCCTACCTCGGTGCTGGCGCTTCAGAGCATCAGCGTTGCGGCACCGGATGCTGGTCAGCATGTTGCCAATGCCCGCCTTCTCCCTGCCGGCGCAGAAGATCATGGCAAGAATCATACCATTAAATCCCGCAGAAGGCATTTCATGGAGCAAATTTACGGATTTTTCAGTTTTCTTCACGGTGATAGTAGCGGAAGCACCGACGGTGAAGGAGAGGAAGTGCAGGATTATTTCTGGGTAGGAGAAGTAGATCTTTATAGCACGACTGGCGTCACAGAGGCAAAGGACAGTAAAAATTCCGCACGACCGAAGAACGAACTACTCGACATCGCAGCGGAAATTTTGGATTCAGAAGAGGAAGGAAAGTTTTTCTTCGACCTATTTCCGGAAGAATTGTGGGTTCTCGAGCCTGTCGAAGAGAATACCGATCCACAAGTTTTTGTTTCTTCTTCCGCAATAGATCCAGAAGATGCACCAGCAGCTGCAATAGGCCCAGTGGCAGCTCCTGTAGGTGCTCTTCGGGCAAATCAAAACTACCCAGACGCCCACGCTTATGTTGGAGCAACAGGTGGACATCAGGTGAGAAGTGCAAATCTAGATAGTACAACTTCCCCTGCGGTTGATAGCGATGCAGGTGGAGGTGCTGCTTTGTCTCTCGCGGGTGATGAACAAGCAGAAGCCCTCCTCCCCGGGATTGCCACGGCTTCGGAGCCGGGAAGTAATACTCACCAGCTGCCTCCTGCTACTCCTGGTCCTGCCACAGCGCCAGTTGTAGCGGATCGGCAGGAAACCGGGACGAGCAGTCGCAGTGCTAATCCCGAGCGGCAGCAAAGCCCAGTCCTCTACGCGTTCAAACTTCTGACTGATAACATTGAACAAGCAGCAGACGCAACAGGACCAGCAGGACCAGGAGCGGAGAACGTTGTAAACAGTACGCAAGAGTCGCGACCTATTGCAGCGGTAAGTGAAGGTCCTATGACCTCCTCCTCCCGAGAAGGAACGCCTACCGAGGGAGGTGTATCACCACCACCAGCACGGCGCACGCGAACCGCCTGGATCAAACACAAGCTGCTGTCCGTCTTCCACAACGGGCCACCAAAGGGCCTGGAATCGACCCGGACGAGACAAAACAGGGAAAAGAATAAACGGAGCAACGCAAGCAAAAATGGACCAAAATCCTACCTGCAGCGTACTACTTTTTCTTTCCCATCCGCGGTTGTGGAGGCTGCGGACTGGCTGCAGCAGAAAACCGTTCCGCGAAGCCTGTCTGCGAGGTTGAAAAGAACCTTCTCGATAACGACCTCCGCAGCTGGAGGCACCGACGGGGCTGAAGATCCCGGCAACAGCACAGGCGATGGAGTCACCATGACGGAAATCGGGAGCGGGGGCAATGGAAGCGTTTTCGAGCTTTCGGACGAAACTTTTTCAGACGATGCGGACAGTCTTCATAGTCAACAAGCGTCATTTTCTGCTGCTGAGGAGAACCGAGACGCAGGACCAGCAGGATTCGTAGCGGATCAGCAGAATCTTCACGCTGACAGTTCTACTACACAAAGAACGCAAACCAATGATGGAGCAACTTCAATACCCGATAATACAAATCCATCAACCGTTTCAACCGCACCGGGAGCAGCTCTTGCAGCTCCTCCTGCAGTCTCAGCTGGCGCAGCGCGGTCGACACCACGAGAAGTTTTAAAAAGGATCAAGACCGAGCACAAGCAGGACCTCCGCGCCGTGGTGATTGAGGTGTTGATCCAAAGGGCTTTGACGGTTTTTGAGGAATTTGTCATCGCGGATGACATCAACAAACGCCAGGAAGAACTACTACTCCGTCAAGCCACAAGTGAAAATGACCGCAAAAATATCAATCGCAGGTTTTTCGTCGAGTTTTTCCGGAATAAATTCCGCTCCTGCAAAAAACGGCAAGTATCTTCATGTGGAGAAGAGCAGGGTCGGGGAGTTGTAGTTGCTGGTAGTTCTCCAACACCTTCTACCGTGTTGTCTTCTGTACCACCAGGCGCAAAGGACATCCTTCTCACCGCCGAGCAGCGCAGCGAGTTAATTTACGAGAACAAGTGCGTCACGGCGCTGCATTCCGTGCATGCTAGGGGGAAGCTCAAGCTGCGGGAGGGAGGCGGAAGCAAGAAACCGATCAGGAGGTCAAACAGGAGCCTCGCGACGAAGGTCGCGCAGACGAGTAGAACTACAGCAAACAGCTATGAACTCGACGTTTTCCTGGCGATGGAGCGAGTTGAGGTTTTTCCATTGGACGCGAGCGAAGAAAAGCAGAAAGTAGTTGCGGAACAACTCGCGGAGAAGAGTTTTTCCTTCGTCAGCCACGCGCTCAGCTGTCAGCGGAAACTGGAGCGGCTCCGGATCCTGCACGCGGACATGAAAACGCCAAACGTCGGGTTTCCTCTTTGGAATTCTCCCCACGCGCCGCCGGGGAGCGGACAGGGAGGACAACAACTCCTGCATCAGCTGCAAAACAGTTTGACGCGGCCAACTGGAGCTGGAACTAGCCACCTGCCGACGTCGACGACTCCAGCGCCGCCTCCGCCGACGTCTTTTTCCGCCTTCACAAGAGGAGCATCTCCCCCACCATCGGCTGACTACACCAAAATTCGGATTTTCGACTTCGGTATGGCGGGGATTCTGAGTCGGAAGGGCGACCGGTTTCTTGCCCCAAACAGCAAGAATCTGATGGGGAGAGAGGAGAAGAAGAACAGCCGGTATCTGTGCGATGGGACGGCAGGGTACGTCGACCCGGTCTGGGAAGATTTGTGTTACCGCGAGAAGAGATTGGCACAAGTCGTCGAGCAGGAGCAGCGGTCTAAAAGAGAAGCTTTGCTACATCAAGAACCCACAGGACGGGCAGAGGAACGACTTGAGAGCCCAGGTGGACCTGTAGTTGATGGCCAGCAGCACGTGCCGGCTCCTGTTGTGACGTCAGGCTCTTCTGACGAAGGCCCTCGTCGTGCTGAACAGGATCGTCAAACGGCCGCCCAAAAAATCCAAGACCTAGATCGACAAATCTTTCTGGCGCAAAACCGGTTTCAATTCTCCCCAAAATTCGAGCGGTTCGCATGGAGCCTGATGCTGCTTGATGTCCTGAATGCACCGGACTATGATACAGCTCTGCTAGACACGAAGACTTCCAACGCTCTTATCGATTCTCCTAGAAGTACGGCGGCCGTTGGCGAACAACAAGATGCATCCGCCCCAACAAGTCCGACTTCGAGTGCAAGTCCGACCAACCACCGTGAGCGGTGGTCTTTTATCGAAGCGGGGCCGGGGAATCCCGCCATTGCGACGTGCTTGTCGGCGTTTTTCTACTTCGACCGACGCCGCTTGGGCGGAGCGAACTACGAGGCGGAAAAGAAAAAACTCCTGCAGCTGGTGGATTTTCGGGTTGATGAAAAGAGGAAAGATGGGCGTGCGATTGCTGACGGCGAGCAGGCAAAGGCGACCGGAGATGAGAAAGAGCAAGAGGCACAACAGCAGCACGACACATCGGCGAAGCCTGGATCCACCTGCGGCGCCTTCTTGAGGGAGCTGCGACAAGGGTGGGAACTGGAGCAGAGACTGCCGCTGGACTACCGGATGGTGACAAGCACTTCAACCTCCACGCCGCAAAATCGCGATGTAGGCGGACCGACGAGAAAATACGCCGTGGTGACCGGCGTTGAACTAAAGGACAAAGCAGCTGCACAGGACCCCGAGCCAGATCTTGCGGCCGCAGATGAGAGCGCGACTCGCGTAAGAGAAATAGAGAGCCCTAGTGTAGCTGTCGCACGACCCACAGGAGATAGCCAGGAGGGGTCTTCCGTTGGAGGCCAAGAAGATGCGAGAAATGATGAAACTACCGTGGCAAGAATACCACCTGAAGAAATGACCATGGAGCGTGCGAATAGCACGGAAAGCAGTGGCTCCGCCGCAACGTCAGTGGCCAGCACAGCAGCGAGCAGCTCCGCGTCTACTGCAGCAAGTAGCTCAACATATTCTTCGAGTGCCCTAGTAGATGGGAGTTTTTTATCCGGTTCTGGTACATCTTTTACTTCTGCTGGGACTGCCGTTTCAGGTGAAGCGCAGCAGATGACTGCAGAGGAATCCCGTGCGGCCGGCGGTATTCTTGTTGACCTAGAGAAGAAGTACTTCCACTTTCCAGGCTTTTCCCCGGCGCACCTGCTCATCGCGGCAAAAGCAGTGCCTGAGGGGCCTCCTGCGGCCGTTCCGGTTGTACCAGAACCTCCAGCATCAAGCAGCGCCGCTGCAGGTGTTGCTGACTCAACCGCCACTACTTTCGGCAGCCTTTCCCTTAGTATTTCCGGGGCACAGCAGCCGTTGCTGGACCAAGAAGGAGGTGACCACATCAGCGCTGCAAATTCTGAAACGATTGCTCCCGCCACAACTCCTGTGGCCGATCTTCCTGAGGAAGCGGAGTCTGGTGCTGCAAATCCGGAAACGACTGCTCCCACTACCACCCCTGCGGCCGATCCGGATGAAGGCGCCGCGACTGAGCCGGCCCAGCAGTCTGTTTCGTGGCTTTCCAGAGTGAAATCCTTCTGGCAGAGTAGTGCCAGGAGTATCACACAGAGGGTGTATTACAACCACAGCGCACCATTCTCACTCTGGCAGAAGCGCGGTACTGCTAGTGCTAGTGCACCGGAGCAGCCATTGCAGATGCAAACACAACTACCCTCTTTCGACCATACCGGTGTTGGCGGCCGGAGACTGGTGGCGATGCTGGTACGGAGTGAAAAAACCCTCGATCTACCAAAAGAAAAAACGGAAGTAAAAAATGAAAATGCTGTCGACCAACCCGGGCCGCTTCCTGGTGGCACAACTTCGCAACCACGCAGCACCGCGTCGCAGCAACTTTGGCGGTGGAAAACACAGGTCTCCGAGTCGTTCTCTAGATGGAGAAACGCCTCCGCCCGCGACACTGATGTCAGCGAACAAGATGTTCAAGAGAAACAAGCGGCGCTCCTTCTGCTAGAAAACCTGAAGCCAACCCGCAGGTCCGCGGAGCAGCTCGCGTTTGACATTTTGGCGCCACTGATGTTGCCGCTACCAGAGTTGGTCGAAGTCGAACCGGACGGAAATGAAGAAACCCCGGAGGATCCTCATACGGCAGTACTTTCGTCTGGGGTTTCACAACCAAGTACCGGCGCGAGCTCGTTCACGACTGCAAGCTTAAGTGCAGGTGTAGTAGAGAGTGAGCAACCAGAAGCAGCCACTGAGCACGACCCCCCGGCGGCGAGCTCGCTCCTGAGAGGGACGACCGATAACGGAGATGGCCACATCAATAGTGCGACGCTCGGCGTGGAGGTCACCGGGAGCGGTGAGGATCTTCATCTTCCTTCGGGTCTTGCCTCGTCCGCCGAGCAAGTGCAAGAGAGTTCATCTTCTTCGCGTCGCTGGTCTTTCGTTTCCCACGTATCAAAAGCAGCAGAGACCGCCATGGCAGAGTTGAAAATGGTCCCGTTTTATGTTTCGTCGCGAATGCCACGACTCTCTTCGTCGAACGGAGGAAGAACCAGCAGGAATGAAAACAGCTTTGAGGAAGACATCAAAGACGCGGAAACTACCTCTGAAAAATACATTCGGGACGGCGACGCCATGGCGCAAGATTTACTTTGGCACGGAATCCGCGAGGTTGCGGATCAATGTCGGGACCAGGGTAGCTGCCCTCCGGATTTGTAAAAAAATCGAAACAGCGCAGCACTACTTTCTTACAACGGCGGGAGGAAATGTATCTATCATAACTTTATTGCCAATGAAGTTCTTGTTTCGTACTTCTACTTTTGAAAATCGATACGACGGCAGAAGTTTAGCCCTTCCCGTGCTGTGCAAATCGACGTAAGAAACGATAAAGATATTCAACCAGGAGAGTCGCTGTTGACTTTCCGCTTCTGATGATGCATGGTAGCGACTTATAGCAAAACAGCATGATGTAAATTTGAATTTGTAGAATAGTTTTTCCAAAAAATCGAGATTGTAATGTGAAGATGATGATCATTGTGTAGAGGACAAGAAGGTTATACAATTTTCAAATAGAGTGCTCCCACTAGAAAAACAGAAAAACAGCAACTGTGTAAACGATGTGTGAATGTAAAATGAAAGCCTTCCTGAACGTCGTTGGCCTTCGCCTTATCGAAGTGTGACAGACACACCGCAGCTGCGGTAGCAAGAAAGCGCACCAATTCCGAGAAGGAATATGACTTGCATGAAGAGCAGGAACCTTGCAACAGCAAGCAGGCAATTTGAGCTGATCTTTTCAGGTGTTTCCGCCCACGGAAGGTTCGAATGAAGGTGATTAGAAAGTAGAAACAGACTACAAAGCCGATCAGACGCTCCATCTCGTGACCTTTCGTTTGTTACCAAACAGCCGCCCGTCAACTAAATGCCCGGCAGTCTCTTGTGATTTCGAATTTAGCTTCATTCTTCGTGAACAGTGTGTCTCGGTAGCGGCCCGTCCTATTTTGACACTGTGCTTCATGTGACCGTTGCGCTTTGTAGATCTAGATAGACATCAATCGAACCCCCCTAGCCCGCCGGCTTCTCTTCGACCAAAGAAACACAATGTTGTCTTCTAGTTCTAGTGCACCTCCCGTGCTCAATGCTCCGAGAAAAAGTAGCGTGACCGATGCACCAAGTTCTCAGACAGGAACGCCTGAAGACGGCGTTATTCCAGCGAGGAGAGAGCAAGCGACGGAAAAAGGTTCGGTGACTCCGCAGGTAGATAAGCTGAAAGAACCCACCCTGGCGGAGCAGCTGCGGCAATGCAGCTTGAAGATCCAGGCGAACTGGATAAAAACTTCCGAAGCACCAGGAGGCTCACCAAGTCTCGTCGACTACGAGAACCTTGAGAAAAGCGAAGATTGGCGCGAGTTCTTGCTTTTGGCCGAGCAGCTGAGTGGGGCGGACAACGGCACTACGTCTTGTTCAGATACGCGAACGACTACTGCTGGTGCAATAGAAGTTCCGTCGGAAGGAGAAGATGGCCAAACTACGGAGAATCTAAAGAACCCTAAGTCTGTCATGCCAAGGGACGCGACTGAGCGCAAGGTTTTCCTCATAAACCTCTACAACGTGCTGATGATGCACGGGCTGATTGCGAGGCGGTACCACAAGGGGAACGAACAACTGATCCACCCACTGCATGACAATCGAGAAATAATAGAAGATGCTTGCCAAGAAATTAGCAATACAAATGCAGCACCAGGAGAAGCCTCAGCAGCAGGATCAGCCCGATCCAACCCGAAGCACTTCTTCAAAGACACCGCGTATCTCGTCGACAATATTCGGCTCTCCCTCGACGACATTGAGCACGGGCTTTTACGTGGGAAGGTGCCCTGCAGCGACCCAAACACGCCTGAGGAATGGAAAGTCGCGATTGGAGGTACCAGCAAAGTTGTTACCGCTGGCGCGGCCCCCGACGAAGAGGGCCTGAGTAGTTGTGCCCCTCTCGACCCCCGGATACATTTTGCGTTGAACTGCGGCGCCCGGGGTTGCCCGAGGATTCAAGTTTACAGCAAGCAGAACGTCGAAACCGGCTTGAACGCCGCGGCGAAGTCGTTCCTCCGAGCGGAAACGGAGGTGGAAGTGGTGAAAAATGAAGGAGGAGTAGATGAAAATAACTCTGATCTTTATCACCTGGAAATCACTCTTTCTATGCTATTCAAGTGGTATGGGCAAGACTTCGGTGAGACGGAGCTGGATCGAATTTCGTTTGTGAAGAAATTTTTAGAGGAAGACAGCAGCGCAAAAATTGAAGAAGCGATTGCGAAGGAGTGGGAGATACGATTGAACTATCGACCCTACGACTGGAGCCTGAATGTGAAGACATGATGGAGAAGGAACTACGTGGAAGTGTATGCACTACTCTTTTGTATTCGTGAAAAAAAGGTGTAGTTGATGGTGAACGAATCAGCTCACCTGGGTGCTGCGTGACTATCTACATGGACGCCGAGTTCATTTTTTGCGCCCCGGCTAATCGATTCCAGTTCGGTACTTCGATTCTATCGTTTCCTCACATCGTAGCACTTACGTGGTCGAATCGCGAGAAATTGTCATATGATTTTCGTCAGTCAAGTAAGAAGAAGAAATCAGACGGAGAAACCCAACATCTAAAGTGCGCTATCGTAGAAGGGTCGTTCTTCGTCGTACTTCGTGTCGTAGGATTATTTTCTGGGATCGGTTTGTAGCAGCTTCAGAACCGGATGCAGCAGACGCACAGTACATAGTAATCGTGAACAATTTCGCTTCTTTGTGTCCGCCCAAAGTGTTGATCTACTTATTTTTCTGCTTTCAATTATCTTCAAGAATTGCCATTTTGAATACCTCCAAATCCTGGTGAAGGAACGATTTAGGAAAGGGTGTGGCGCCTTGGGTGAGTGCGCGCACCTGACGCTCTGCGTTTTTTGCAATTGATAAAGTGAAAACGTATAAGTTAACTGCTCGTCTTGATGAGGTGCCTCTGAGCAAGGTCTTTCCAGCAACAGAAACCGTAAAATCGTCACCATCTGAATTGGCAACCGTGATTTGGCGCTGGTAAAAATTGAGGCGTATCTTTACCGGATATCTAACGTACACGTACACGTAGTTACAAAACCAGTATACACGAAAATGCCAACTTCCCCGGCCCGACGCGAGCGTCGCCTTTTCGCGCGAGCTGCTGCGAAGTTCGGTGTGCTATTTGCTCTGAACAAGTTTGGAGCCGCTCCAGCGGCTGTCGGTGGGGTGAAGCAGCTCGCGACGGACGTATACGCCACTGTGGATGAGCACGGGGAAGAAGAATTTTCGCCCGAAGTTGGGGAGGAGGAGAGGGGTATAGTTAGTGATTTGAGTTCATCTCATGGCTGCATATTACATAGAGAAGGGGGCGAAAGGCACAACTGATACCTTTCGTGGTGACGTGTCGTCGCTTGTGATATATGAACACGATTGATCAACTTCAACCTTAAATCAGGTCCGTCCGCGTTTACCAACACGAACACCGGTGGGAAAGACAAGCAGCAAATTGAGGTTGCTACTAGTATTGCGACTTCGAAGGAGCGGACAAACACTGCACACAAGAGTACGAAATGTGAAAACAATATATAAATACCGAATGTCTTCATCTACATCGCTAGGAAAATCAAAATTTTGCATGAAATGATATGCATGTTGAGGTTGAGCGTTTTTGAAAAAGAAAATACGTAAAAATCCCATGCGCGACAAGGGCTAGGGCATCATCACACTCGCACACGTGCTCACTTCGTGAGGAAAATATGAGAAACCATCTCATGCGCGCCTACTGCTTGATCACGAGTAAATAGAATGTATGGCTTTCTTCGATAAGGATCTTTTTGATATTGTTTTACTCTGCATACAAGAGGTGCATCAAGGACAAAAGTCGCAGGCATCGAAACGAAAGCAGCAAGATAATTCCGGGCCGGCGCAGAGTTCCCAGGACCAGGAGTTCGGGCGGCTGTTAACCCATGTGGGGCGCTATCAAGTGCAAATATGTCTGGGTCTGGGAGATTGCGAGGTTTGTCATGCTAGTCTGGCATGAGTCTGGACTCTGTGTTGCGTGGCCGCAAAGAGTTCCTCTTGCCGCTCATGCCAAAACGCAGCTTCTCATGCGGAGTACGCAGTTCAGAACTGCGAAAAAACTTGTCATGCTTGGCAGCGCGTGACAGTTTGCTCGCTATTCCCTTCCTTGCATCGCAAGATTCCAGACCCAGACATATTTGCAATGCATAGGCTCGAGGGAAATGCTATTAATAACGCTTTGCCAGAAGCTCGCTATTTTTATGACCGTAGTTTGGTAGGTCCTCGGGGTGGGGATACGCAGACCGGGAATAACCCGGCTACTGCACCAAACCCACGAACAGAATCGGCATCAGGATCCACGAGCGACCGGAGTTCGGTGTGATGAAGATGGACCAAACTCGTCATGATAAAGATGAAGGTCCACAGAGCGATGTCTCTTTAAAATTGAATTCTTTAGCCTCTGCGCAGGCTAGGTGGAAAGCCTTTATAGCAGTGGCATCTGCAGGTATTGCATCAGAACAGATTTTTATTTGAGTAATTCATTTGAACTATGACCGGTATCTATGGTGGTATGTATCTCAATGTTTATCGAAACCATCCTGAACGTAAACCAGCGATTCGATGCCAGCCCCTCGTAATTTGTAAAGTGGCGATGGACGATAACGACCGCAGAGGATTGTGAAATGAGGCGCTTCTCCTGCCGTTCTTTTGTCTGGGACTTTTGTGCCCCCGTGTAAGCGTTGCCTGAGCCATGAATTGATTCCAATGACATTTCGAGAGGTCATCTGTGAGTGCGGCAACGAAAAGAGGCAGAGAGAGCCGGTTTTTTACGACACTACGTACTCAGAGGAGGGTTGTTTCAGTTTCACCTCCGCATGAGTGTAGTTGTGGCAGTTTCAAGCAAACATCCCGAGCGTATCAGTCTAGGAGTTGAAGTTTTGACTACCACTACACGATTGAGATTTAGAAATTCACAAGACTGTCGTGCGATACTATGACCCAGGCCGTCCCTAATCCTGACTCCTCTTTCTACAAAAAACACTAACCTACCAGAACTTCATCTGCACTCGCAATCCGCTTTAATGTTAATCTTCATCCGCCCTGATAGAAGTAGAACAACCCACTGTGGTTTTCGTTGATGCGTCGTAGTTTGCAGTATTTCCATTTGGTCTTCTCACCTATCTGCGTCTATTGAGCAGGACTCAACGCTCACCTTGTAGACCTTCTTTTCTACTGTTGTCGACTCTTCACACCCAAAAACGTCACGATGCTCTCCAAAAACCTCCAACGTGCGGCGTCCAACGCGGTTGCCAGGTCAACCGCGACTTCCTCATGCAGAAATTCGAACGCAGCAGCCGCAGCCTCCTGCTCCAGGTTGCATCACCTCCGCCGCACCAGCACCCCCTCCGACGTGAGTATCCGTCCCCTCCACACGCTCTCCCGCCCGACTCGCAAAGCGGGCGACTGGATGCCGGGGAGCAGGCACCAGGACACGGATCTGGTCCATGCGGCGATCACCCCCGAGGAGAAGTCCGGAGCCATCATCACCCCGGTGTACCAGTCGACCACTTTTGTCCAGGAGTCAGTCGAGAAATATCTCGCGAAGGGCTTTAGCTACTCCCGCACAAACAACCCGACGGTGTCGACGCTGGAGGCGAAAGTGGCAGAGATCGAGGGCGGTGTGGGCGCGGTCTGCACCGGGACAGGAATGGCAGCGACAACCATCGTCATGAGCACGTTCTTGGCGCAAGGTAGGATAGTTTTGGACACAGAAATGGAAATGCAGCCATGACAGAGATTCATTCCGATTTGAATTTGATCGTACAAGTCCGTTATTCAAGCAGTTCACATGAGCTCTTTTCTCACTGCGGCTGTTACCACCAATAAAACACATCAGGCGACCACTGCGTAATCACTGACTGCAGCTACGGTGGGACCAACCGCCTGTGCAGGGTCCAGTTTGAGAAGTACGGCATCGAGTTTAGTTTTGTCGACTTCCGGGATAATGACGCGATCCGCAAGGCTATGAAGCCGAACACCAAGCTGATTTGGAGCGAGGCGCCGTCTAACCCGCTCCTCGGATTGGTCGACTTGGAAGAGGTGTCCAAAATCGCCCATGAGCACGGGGCCCTGCACTGCTGCGACGCGACGTTCGCGACGCCGGTGATGCTGAAGCCGCTGGACTGGGGCTGCGATTTGACCATGCAGTCGTTGACCAAATTCTACGACGGACACAACATCGGGACCGGGGGTGCGGTGGTCGCGAAAACGCAGGAGCTGTTCGAGGCGATCAAACTGGGGCAGAACATGCACGGCAACATCATGGCGCCCCAGGTCGCGTTCACGATTTTGCAGACCATGAAATCCATGTCCCTGCGGGTGCGCAGACAAAGCGAAACCGCAACGAAAATCGCTACTTGGTAATAAAAAATGCTTCTTTTCGACAGATTGTGCTGATACGATACCGATATTTTGCTTTCAATGTTGTCGCGGTCTCGGCAATTTGAAGGTCGTTGCCATGCAAAGTGCTGATTCAGTTTCAGTGCGCTTATATGCTCTTCATCTGTGGGACCTTGGCACGGTTAGCTCGTGCGTACAGCATCAAAAAAAAAAAAATAGTGCACGTGTGGAAAAATAACTTCAACTATATTTTTACGAAAAACTGCTTCTCACGACAGGTTGGAAAGTCATCCAAAAGTGACGAATGTGTGCTACCCCGGGACCAAGCATCCGCAAAAGGCCATCGCAGACAAATACCATCGTGAAGGAGTGCACGGCGCGATGCTTTGGTTTGAAGTTGACTTATGGGGGCGAAAAATGAGTTTTGATGATAGATGAGCTTGCGTTGCTCTGCGTGCAGCCGCAGGAAGATCTTTCTGCATTTAAACTGTCACACCGGGCCGCTTTTTTGTAGTTTGTCATGTTGTATCCTATCATTGTGATTCATAGACCTCGAAAATAACTTTGTTGACTCTGACCAGGATTCTTGCGTTGGTCGTTGTTTGTGTTTTAGGCAGCCGAAAAATAACAGTTCAGGCTCATGTTGACGACTTTGATTTTTCACCTGTATACTACGGAAATCCGATCACGTTGATGAACGAAATCGAGCGGCCATGGAGTCTGTGCGAGAACCTGGGTACTACTAGATCTGCACGAAACTTTTTTCTGGCTTGGAGTTTGCTGAGTATGGTATTTTTTCTCTTGTAACCTACGAGGACATGACAACGAACACACCAAGATTTATTATGCATGGAAAAAACTTTTTAAACTTCTGCAGGTGCCACGGAGTCTATTATTACGGCCTGCGCTGTGATGACGCACGCCAATATGGTCAAGGAGGACCGAGTATGACGGTGAAAAGCGCCCCCACTACTTGTCCAAATGTGTGCTGCGGCCATAACGTCACTAAGTGGCACTTGTTATGAAGTTTGGGTTTGTCATGCGATAGAGCAACTACATTTGCATCAGCCGACTCTAATTTTTACGCATTTTCAGTTTTTTCCGGTTCTTTTGCACTGCAAATTGATAATTCCTGGTACTGCAGAACGTCATCAAGGTCACTCAGCATCACTTACAGTTGTTCTTTTGTGTGTTTTGCTGCCGCCGAACACGGTGAAGTGGACCCCAAGTAGACGGTGAGTGCGCTTTTCAATCTGAAATTCTCTGAAGGTGGGCATTACTGACGGTTTTATCCGGGTATCGTGCGGTATCGAGGACGCAGACGACCTCATCAAAGCGCTCGACCGAGCGCTGCAGAAGTGCTGAACTTACTTTTATGTGGTGTTGCACCACAGAGAATCTATTTCAATAGTAGACATTTTTCTTCACTGCACCAATGATATCAAAGATTTCTTTTTTTGTTTCCCCAAGTTACCTACTAGAGTAACTTCGTTTCATGTTTCGCACCAATTTTAATTCCTTCCCCTGATTGTGGTTTCTCCTCCTCGACAAAGGAGTAATTTTTGAAAGAATAGCATAGAGCGAAAGGAAAAATGCGTTGTCCATCTTGCCCCGGAAAGGGATTGGATGATGGCTTCCAGCGGGGGTAATATTCAAGTTCGAAGGTATCGAACGTTGGTGGTTTTCAGATTCACAAAGACAAAGAAGCAAGGGGTATTTCAATATCGCGGAGAGCTCGTCACGCGGATGCGTTGGCGTGGCAGCCTTCCGAAATTAAGTAAGATAAAGAGGCTTATTGCAAGCAAGTAAGTAAAGAAGATTTATTCTTGTCACAGTTGGTTCCCTACAAAAGGTCTATGACCGTCACGGTGGATACGGTAGTTCTAACTCTCAGATGTTTTTCTCTCCATTTTCTATCCGAAGAAGCATCATGAGGACCGATTTCGAAAAGCGCGCCACACCGGTTGCACCTGTGTACAGAAAACCCCACCAGGTGGCATAGTGTGAGCGGCGCGCCGCAGCACCGCATTCGATACATTCTTCCATCAAGACCAGATGGGAGAGCTGCAACAGGAACCTACGAATACTTAAAAATGTTTCGTTCATTTTTGTGTAATTATAGGCGTTATCCGTTTCTAGCTGCTTTATTTTAGATAACAAACGATTCTTCGCACAGAAGGTGCAGTATCTTCAAGGTTGTTTTCTACTTGTCGATATTCCTTTCGCTTTCTCATTTTGTTGCAAATGAAGTCGTCGCAGGTCGATGCTCGTCAAGAAAGACGTTTGAATTTTGTGTCATTGAGACCGCTACCAGCTGTTCGGGCCATGACGGCATCGTCGACCAGAAAAGGTGCGGGTTTTCGCACCACAAAAAGTGAATGAACGAAAACAGCTTCGGTCGTCCGTGAGAAATTTGATTTTGACGTCGGTTCGCTATTCGTGCTATTTTTTATCCTCATTTCGTCCGTGGTGGCTTCTATCTTCGACACAGCGACACTGCGCCATTTGCTTTGGTTCGTTTCCGTCGAGAAGGCCGCTTTTTTCTCGTCAAAAAAAAAAACGGAAAATAAAAGTTGTCGGTTGAGAGTCAGCATCTAAGCACAGTGGTTGAGTCGGTCGGTCGTGCCCGTGCGTCGCAAACTGCGTGTACAAGTCGGTTAAAGTATTCGATTTCAATCCTTGTCTGGCTTTTTGGATGTAGCTTGTGTTGAAGTCGTGACCGCCGTGACCGCGAGGTCGGTGTCGTTCACCTTCTGTTGAGTGCTTACTGCAGAAACGTAAGTCGATATCGATTTTTTTTGCATGTATCGTTGTTTGGCTTTCAAGGTAAGTGTTTTTAGCTTGAATTCAGTCAAGCTGCCTTGATGTTCTGTTCAGTTCCAGTTGTCGGAAACGAAGCAGTTGCGTAAATTTCTTTTTCATTCTTCGCAGTTGTAGCTCGCTTTCGACTTTTTGTAAAAAGAGAACGTTGACGAGCTTTCCCCCCCCGTTATTTCCAAAAATCCGGCGAATGACAAAAACCTAAACCACCCCCTCTTTTCTCACATCAAGGAAACGGACGAACAAAGTACTTACCAATTCCCCTTAAAAAAGACTTTTTTTATCAGCTCTTGTCTAAGTAGCTTCATCAGTGCAGGAGCAGTGACGTTGTCCATCCCCAAAGTGATACACGCTGTACTACGCGAAACAATTGCTACAAGCACCCAAGTCATCATGTCGGACCGTGAGTACCAAGACGAGTCAACAGCCCCGGCCACCGCTCGGGCCCTGCGAGGCCAGCGCTCGCGGAAGGTGTGTCAAAACCGGGGCCGCGCGCTCGCTTTGGCGACTGTCCTCGTGGGTGCGGCAGACGCGCACCGGAAAAGAAAAGGTTCGAGAAGCACGAAAGGCACCACCGGAGGCTCGAATAATAAACACAGTGCCAAGGCTGACCTTATGCCAATGAAAACTGCTGCAACTTGCATGGCGACGGCTTTATTGCTACTGATATTGTTAGATAGCATTGCTGGTACAATTGCATGATCATGTCGGGCTTCGTATGATACCATAGTTGTACTACGTTGGTGAAGCTGAAGACTGAAAGATTCTTCTTTTATACTACTTCTCGACGTTCGCCTGCTTTGCGAAGAAGTGTTTTCATCGGGATATCCCAGGACTCCGGCCTCGACGCCAGCGCAGCTGCCCCGGCAGAGCCTGATAAAAAGCGAAATAAAAGCAAATCTAGTCGGCGCCGCAAAAGGAAGGAACGAAAGCAGGGGCGCGCCTCGCGAGGTGGTTCGAAGAATTCCGACGCGGATGCAGCGGCCGCTTTTGTCGAGCGGAGCCTGATGACAGACGGTATTGGCGCCTCGATGGCCGCACTGGCGCGACAGCCGCGGAAAGTAGTGCGGAACGAGCGGCCGCTAGATCCAGAAGAAGTGCGCAAAGCCGACTCGGTCGAAAACACCAGTGGACCGCCGCCGCACGCCGTTCCGGCTCCGGGTGATGGTGGGGATGCGGGCTCTCGACGTCCTGAAGATGATGCAAAAACGCAGGCTGCTGCTGGGAAGCAGAAAAGAATCGATTCAAGCACTGCAACCGCGGCTGCGAGCGAGGGCACGCCAGTGCATCTGGGTGAAAATAACTTGCTTTCAAGCGAGCCCCTTGCCTTTACCCAGGAGAAAGGTGCAGAAGAACTGAAAGATCTGGCGGCTCAAGGTCGCGAGCCCGGCGGGGAGACGGCTGTTGCGGGTGGCCTGAACTACAAGAGTGGCTTTGGTTTCGGCGAGCGCACGGTCAAGAACGAGATTGCCGCAAACGAGAAAGCCGCTGACGAGATTGCCTCTGTGTCGCACTTTTCAATGTCCCATCACCTCCAGAAGGATGCGCCGCATTCCATGCTACAAGCGGCAACGGAGAACGGGAGCGGGCTTGCACAGGACAGAAGTAGACGCCTTGTCCAGCCTGCGGCCTTGTCCAGCCTGCGGCCCGACGCGAAATTAGTATGGGCACTGAACGACGTGGAGGCATTTGGGCAAGGTTATATTATGGCGCTCTATCTCAATCATGACGGGAAGGGGAACACGAACAAAATCGGGTACGTTTACGCACAGGACCCGAGTACACCAGACCACTGGAAAGAATTGGACGCACTTTCTACAGAGCAACTAAACAAAGCAACGGAGGTCGTCGAAGAGATGTCCCGAGAGTACGATCGTGAGATGCTTCTACAAGAAAAAGGGGAGATCGACGACATAATCAAGGGACAGCTTGGGTATGACTGTAGTATTCCTTTTCTGGAGTTTGTGCGTGAACAAAAAGTAGATTCAGTTTCTTTCGCCCTACTCCATCATGTGTTCGGGCCAGTCAAGGAGCAATTATGCCGAGCCTGACTGGTCTGGGTAGGTGTCTTTTCTTGCGCAGTGGCAAAAGCACGCCAAACATCAACATCTTTATCAGAATCATGCAAATGCAAAAAAAAGGCACCATTTCATTTTGCCATTTGATCTTAATGCCACAGCTGGACCCGGACCCGGATGCGTACCGGACGGAGTCGTCGGATACTCCTATTTTTCATCATCATTTGTGATAGATAGTTTTTTGCTCTTCCGCTTTCGGACGACCTTCGTGTGTTATACACGAAGAAAAAAGAAAATGAACATGGCAATACGGGTCAAGTCACTGATAGAGATTACACCTTTATGCTTGAAAGTAAACTCCTTCTCCCTAGGCACCAAGCAGGTTTTTTCTCCCAGGTTTAGCTAGGCCGCCGCCGCTGCCGTCACGGGATGGCTGCCGCCGCGTCCGTCTCTCCTTCGACGTACATGCCACGGCTTCCGCTGCCTTCACCGGCTGCTCAAGGTCGATCCGGAAGGGTTTAGTTTAGGTTTCAGGGTTTAGGCCACGCTTAAATAAAGCAAACTCCTTCTCCCTTGGCTTCGCAAATAATTGTAATTCCATGACTTGGTAGGGTCCCCTGAAAGAATCGATATCGAAAACGTTACAGGCGATTGGAGCAAGAGATCTCGGATCCGGGAAACCGTATCGCGAAGGAATTTTGTACCCATTTCACATGATAGGTGTCGCTTAGAGGAGGTACGGAATGCCAACCTCTGTTTTATGTTGGTCAATAAGATGAAAAAGTTACCAATGTATTTCTTACTATTTCACTTTCTTTACGCTGTAAAAAATTACTGACAGCACATGTGAAATGTGCAGGCGAGCAATGGTGCGATTCGATGGAATTGTTATTGTATCCAGAGCAGAAGTTTACGTTCTTGCTTTTATGATTTTCTCGCCCACCCTCCAGAGGCAAACAAACATATTGTTTTTATGATTTTCCTTTTTTTGGCATTTTCCGGTCATTTCGAACTCATTGCGGGGTCGTGAAGCTTGGCAATTTGTTTGTAGATGCATTCAGCTGCAGAAACGTGTGTGCTCTGGGTACAAGTTTCCACTCGACACCAGTGAACAATCGGCAGGGCAGGAGCATGTTCCCAAATCTCATCGAGGGTCAAATTGACACGCTGTTAGACATGATGACAGACGATCTGTGGAAGCTTTATCTAGGAGCACCGCAAACTTTCGTACATGTTCTCCGGGATGCCGACGAGTTTCGAAGATGGAAAGCACCAATTACCGACGCACACGGCTCCGCCCAGCAACCACATGCCTCCACTTTCAAGACAGACGCCAGGCAATGGATTAAAAAATATCTTCATGCTGGAATTTTTCGCGACGTCGAGCCAGCGGATAGTATTCAGCAGCGGACGAGCTATCTGTTGCCGTTCCCGGACGGAGATGCAGCACAGCGCACGGAAAACAGTCAGACCATATTTCACGTGTCCCGCCACGGAGCGCAGGGGGTGGAGATGCAGATTGTGAAATACAACCCTATGCGTTTCTCTTCGGGCGCAACCGCGACCGTCTACAAAGATTTCGAGGCGTTGAGACTACTCCGCAATACAGGTAGCGCAGACGGGACGGAGCTGCACTCGGAGGATCCTGTCAAAGAGCGACTAGCGACAGGCCGTCTGGCAACGGAAGAAGTTCGTCAGGTCATGAAGGTGATCGAATGCGGCCCTTTCGCAAGAAGTAGACCACATCCCCCCCGTGGGGCTGAGGCCAACGGAAACATCTTTCATTGTCTACGGGAAAACGCGCACGAAATTTTGATGAACCTGCTGCTGGGCTACGGGAATACAGACACAGCAAGAGGCGTTGCGAAGCTGCAGCGGGTGGTCGTCTCTTATGCCCCAGAGGAAGAGCTGCCAATTGAAGACATCAGAAACAATGGAGCAAGTGAGCTCCGCCGAATCAGAGATGAGGTGCTGCGACTTCCAGCTGGTGTTACTTTGGGTTCGCTGAATCAGCGGGAACCTCTGGCTCTGGGCAACATGCTACCGACCAAACGAATTCGCTTCACCTATTTTATCGAGCAAGTGCACATCTTCCCTGCTTTCCTCGACGAACATATCCTGCGTAAAATTTTCGCCCTCTTGTCCATGATAGGCAAATTTGTTTCTAAGAGATGAGACGTTTGCCCAGCATCGTGCTGCGTTTTTTGATGTAATGCATAAAGATCGCTGAACCTGCAGTTGCAGTAGCACTTTTATTTTTTCGCTGGACCATTGATTATCATTATCACGCTCGAAATTCGATGAGCGTTGGAGTCGCGCCCATCGGGACCAGTAGTACTAGCAGGGAGGGGCTCATTATTTGAGGGCACGTACACGCTGTGTTGCTATTTGCTGCACGACATGACAACGAAATATGCGCGCTCTGGCATCTGCGAAATTGCTCTGCACACGCCGCGGGGCGGGAGCAGTTTTGCTTATTGTGTAGGGGAACCGCACTAATAATTATGGCGTAGAGGGGTCCGAAAAGGCCGGAATGTAGCTCGGCTTATAATCAGCCCCAAGAGAACGAGAAAGGCATATGGCCGGAGCCGGAAGTAAAGCGAATTTTTTTTCCAAAAGCAGCCAAGAAATCTTCTTTCTCCAGGGCCAGGGGAAGGGAAAGTGTTCAGTTTTCCTCGGGGCCGCTGAACGCTTATTACATTGCGGAAAAAGGACTCGGAGACCTACGCCCGACTTCTGGCACAAGAAAAAAAAGACGAAGGAGAAAATATGAAAAGGGCGACGACATTGATGTGGGCACTGTTTTCCTGCTTTAAGTAAGCAATTCCAAAAATTGCTATTCCTGCTCTAAGATGCACACACCAAGGCTTTCAATTTCATTGGAGATAAGAAGTATCTACTATTGGCTGTGTAGTGGGCACACTTTTACGCAGGAGAACATTGCCGGAAGACCGGAGAAAGAAGATGGTGGAAAAGGAAGTGAAACATGGAGTGTGGCCGCAGGCGACACAATACGTCAGAACGTTTCATAAGATTCTGGCTGACCTAGATGCGGCTGGATACGTGCTGATTGATCTGAAAGAAGTTAACATGGGGTTTGCGTTGGACGAGAAGGACGAGGCTTTATATGGACAGCCGAAGTTGCTGGACTTCGGCCAGACGTGCCTCACTAACAGACGAGACCGCTGGGGAAAGGAGTTTTCGTTCCGGCAAGACGAAAAAGGAGATTTTATGCGATTTGAGAAGAGCGTTGGAGACGTCGGCCCCTTGGACGTGGTCTTGGGAGATGTTGACATAGTCGACAATAATTATGATGCACAGGAACAAGAAAGCGGCGCCCCCGCGTGTCCCCTGTGCTCCGACAACACTCACGCCAATTTACAGTTCTGGGGTGGCGACCGCAGAGGCGGGACAGCGGGGTACCTGAGTCCAGCTTTGACTGCTGCATATCAAAGAGAGCAACAAGCTATACAACAAGCTATAAAAGAACACAAGATTTCCAACTCAGTGGAGCATGCAGAATATATGCGGAAGCAAGGCGGAAGAGGTGCGCCCTTAAAGAAGTCTGAGTGGCTTTCGCCCAGATCCGATTGGTTTGCTGCAAGTCGCGTTATGCTGTCGCAACTCGGTTTCGACTGGTGGACAAGAGTTGTGCATCCGCCTGGACAAGAGTTGTGGAACATAGCCTATTATGAACAACATACAGACCGCGGCGGGGAGAAAACAATATCAAGTTTACCTCCAGCACGCGTACATTTTGACGAGGACGCCAAACAGCAGGCACTACAACAAATGACAGTCTACTGGGAACAAGAGGAGCAGGAGGCCCTGCGCCAGCACTTAAGCCCAGCAGGATTGTGGGATCTAATCTGCCGGCACATCGTCTATGCGCACGCACCTCTATCAAGCATATCATATTGAAGAATGCAAGTTAGGCACCCACTTCCACATTGTATCTGAATTTCCTGGCTCCGTTATTTTGTGCTCGATTATCGATGATAGTATAAAAATGCACGTCTAGTTTGTCTTCCATATCCGCCCTCACTTACATCATTTAGCAGGGTTGAGCTGCCTGCGACCGCCACACACGGCAGGTCAGTC
The DNA here is from genome assembly GCA_905178155.1 of Amoebophrya sp. A120. Classification (NCBI taxonomy): domain Eukaryota; class Dinophyceae; order Syndiniales; family Amoebophryaceae; genus Amoebophrya; species Amoebophrya sp. A120. The sequence goes on along the minus strand of CAJINV010000013.1, from coordinate 2,747,952 downwards.
TGAAGCCAAAGCACCTATGACTCGCAACGCATTGGAGCCCGTCGTGGTTTTGACATTTAGTGCCTCGCCACGAGTTCCAATGTCATGAATGATCCTCCGGGAAGAGATATTGTGCGAACTTCCTCTTCGCGTGGTACCGCAACAGGGACTTGGCCTTGCCGTGTCTTTTCCCCCTGCCAGGCGCAGGTAGTTTCATCTATGTACAGATATTGCTTTGGAAGTTACTTCATTAAAGAGCCGGTGTTGAAAATCGTGATCAACAGAGGTGGGTGTAAGCTCGCATTTCTTTTCGATACTGGAGAAGACGCAAGCACGCGCTCGGACAAGAATGGCAGACGTTGCTTGGGATAATTTTCATCCTGCCAAAACATGATACCGTCCATATGTACTTAGTTTTTGTTTCACTAGAGATCGATGAGAACGTTGTGAACTCTATTGCAGGACAAGCACTAATATGAAGATGATGATGATGATGATGATGCTTTACTATCATGCCGGAACCGTAATCGATTTGTTGAACTACAAAGCGTAAGCGAGTATCAGTTCGTTGTGCAGGGCACCGGCCTGCCATCGGAGACGAAAATGAGCTGTGCTTGTTACGTGCATACTTTTTGCAGGAGCCCATTGGCCGCCTCTGGACGGTTGACGTATTGCAACGACATTTAGCGCGGCCTTCGTTCTCCTCGAGCCATCCGGCGTCCTCGTCCTTCGCTCAGCTGCAAACGTCGACACACCCCACCAATTCCACAGAACCAGACTCATTCCTTCCTCGGCTTCGAGCTACAAGCGTATTTTTGCAGAACCCAAGCGTGCCGGCTGTCGACGGTGATGCCGTCGCTAAGTCTCAAAAAGAGGAGCAGCTCCTCCTCCACGATGAACACGCTCTTTTTTCCCCGAAGATTAATACTGCAACGTCCACGGCCACTTCTGCTCCGCTCGCGCTGCGTCTCCCCGCCCCGCTGGAAACCGTAACCTCCGAGTTGGACGTCGACCAAAAGCAGCAGCAGAACGCGAGCCAACCGAAGAGCGCCGGCACGCGACCGTCTTCCGTTCTCCTGCAAACCGACACGGACGACCAGAAAGCGAGCAGTACAAGCTTTCTGCAGGGGGAGCAAAACACGAACAATGAGTCAAGCACGGACAAGCTGAACGCGCCACCAGGCGGAGACAGACGACTGGTCGACGGCCGGGAAAAATCAAATACCGACGACCACACTACGACTACCTCCGTCGGGTCCCGTAATCCACAGGCAACGCCAGCACTGCTCCCGCAGAAACATGAAGATGCTCCTCCGGTGGACCCCCTCCACCCAACGTTTTCAGCTGGCAGACGAGAGGGAACGACGACAAGCAACACCGGTGCGTTCACACAGCTGCAATCTGGAGCGGTTCACACACAGCAAGGACCCGTCACGCAGCAAATGACGCGGCAAAATGCGACGGCGGGGGGTAGTTCAGTGTTTCACGATGACATGATCAAGGAGCAATCTGCTCCCGCTGCCGCGTTCCCCGAGCACGAAGGGGCTTTTTCTAAATCATGAGAGCAATGAGACGGAAGCTGACCGATCCTAATGGAAAAAGTTCCAAAGTCGACGCGCACGACGGGGAAAAGGCAAATTTGGCGTGAGAGGACAGCCGAACCCAAACGTGTTTTTTTTTTCTCGATCTTTCTCGCTCCTATTTTTTGCATAGTGTTGCATTTTTTTTTGTTGTTCCCATTCCTTCCTCCATCAACAAAAGGACTTTCAGTATATTGCTTTGCCTTTTTTTTCCTCACTTTCACTTGTTCGCATTTCGTATACATCGATCGTCTTTCAGTGGCAGTCCCGTTCTACAAACCTTTTTCTTGTTGTACAATTTACACTTTTATTTTGTCTAATTCTCAACAACATCGGTAATACGCTCAACAACTACCCACAGTGGCCTCAAATCACAACTACACCAAGATGATCATCACGAAGTAGGTGACGGCGTCGGGGCATCACATGGTCATCATGGAGGTGTAGCAACAGAGTTTTTGCATGTGTCAAGTTACAGTGGTTCTGTGTGTGCAATATCGAAGTGGTCACGTCATCTATCCTCTTCTGAGTCGTGTACTTTGGCAGGAGCTTTGCCTGCAAGTGGTCCAACCTCGGGCAGTTGGCTGGCTACTGTTCTCTGCAGACGTGCAAGGAGGTCGAAATCCGATTGGCAGGATATGACTCTGATGATCGCACTTGACGGGGTCGGTGATGATGGCGATTGGGCTGGGAAGGAGAGATGGAGTGTTCGCAGCGATCGCACGTGGAGATCAAGGCGGTCACTCTTCAGGAAACGTCGCTTGAGCAGCTCGGTCTCGCCTTCGACTTTTTCATCAAACTCGATAAGAGTGCGTGCGTTGCTACCTTTCCAACCAAAGAGTTCAGTGTCCAGATACTCATCGGTGATTGCGAGTGAACCTGAACGGAAGACCGATGGCGAGAAACAACCAGGAACAGCGAATGGAGGGAATATCTTAGTGTTCTCCCGACCAGAGCATCGTGGATGTGATCTGCAGATGTACAGCACATCACACGGGAGCGTGCTCGGGTCTCGAATTTCCTCCCATAATTGCAGCGACGGATGTCGATGGGCAGACCGCTGGAAAAACGGAGGCAAGCGAGGGAAAAGAATGATGACTGCGGTGGGTAAGAGGATCTGCGAACTTCGATGTCGAATGGGGACGTTCTTCAACGGGGGCCGGAAGCTATCAGTTACCAGCGGGCATTGGAAGACGAGTGGTGAAACTGGGCTGACAGCTGCAGGAAGATGGCCCACAACCTCAACGGGCGCAAACTGTAGCAGCATCTGGCCTAAAGTGATGGACGGAGCAGCACGAGGGGGAGCTGTTGAGAACGTAAGAGGGTGGACCTCGTGTCCACGTGGACCCCGTGTCGCAATGCGGCATTGCGATTACGATGGCGTGGGCGCGTTTTGGGAGGTTTTTTGTCTCCAGAAAAACACGTATCGGGGCACTTCTATCGGAATTCGAGTGCCGGGGAGCTGCACACTGCCGCTGCTGGATTGCGTGTTGAATGGCGACGCGCACCTTCTTCCGGGTTGCCATGCGGACTTGGCGTTCTGCGCGCGAATGCCGTACTCGCGTTTGGGGATTCAGGAACGACATCGCGCAACAGTGCCGTTGGTTTTGTTGCAACAGGATTCAAGGCCTCCCATTCCAACGTTGAGTAGTGATACGTCATTACCTTTCGTTGCGAGTTCTCCCAATACCACGAGGAGATGTGCTACGTCATTACCGCTGGAATTATCGTGGACATGCAATCGTTCTCCGTGTATTGCCACATCCGTACCATTGGAAATGTCGAGGACATGCAATCGTTCTCCGTGTAGTGCAACAACAGTACCCCTGGAATTATCGAGGACATGCAATCGCTCTCCGTGTAGTGCTACGTCAGTACCTTTGGATGTGAGGACTTCCAATTCTACGCTATGCCGTTCTACCTCAGAAGCCGAGCTGAATCAGAAGACTGCCGCACCACCAACGAAAAAGAAAAAATCGCTAGTAGCTGAAGACGGGAATCGAATATCAGCGCTCCAGCGAAAAACTGCAGTACAAAAAGCTTGGCGTCTGGACCTCTTAACATCTTCGCCAAAACTTTGGGGTGGAGCGTCTTCCTCTGCTATGGAAAATAGAGGGAGCGCCCTAGCAGGGCACGAAGGCACTCCGCGGCACAGCTACAGCTGCTTGTGGATCTGGAGCGCGTGCTGCGGTGTGATTGTCGACGGGAATTGGTGCTCGGCAAAGCAGGTGCAGATGGCAGGAAGCCGTCGTATCTTTGTTCTAATTCGACCAGAACGCGGAGGTCGTGATCTGCGCCCAGCGTGCACATCACGCGAGAGCGGGTTCGGGTCTTTTTTTTCCAATAATATGAAAAAAGGCTTCGCAGCCGTAATAAGCGTGTACACACCGCCAAAACCCCCAAACCGCAACAAGACTGGTTTTGGTGTCATCGGAGGAGTAGCATGCGGAGGAGCGGCGGAAGATGTTAAAAGACGGACCTCATGCCCACGGGGACCCAGTAGTGCGCACCGGATCACGGGGCTGCTGCTGTTGCTGGAACGCATGTTGAATGGCCAACGGGAAGTACTTCATGATGCACAGCGTCCACACGTGATGACGCGACGCATCGAGACCAAGATGCAAACCGAGACCACCGCAAGGGAACGTGGAGCGGGTTATGATCTTCCGAGTGATGCAATCCATGGACGTGGAAACAGTGGGCAATCGCGCGGTGAAAATTGTTGGTCATGGTCCTCAGCTTCTCATCCTGCAGTACAGCCTCGCTCAGTTTTATCACCATCGCCAAAATTTCGGGTCAGGGCGGCTTCCTCTATGATGGGAATAAGAGGAGGCGCCCTATCAGGTACCCTAGTATGTTTGCTTCCTTCCCCCATCGTGCTGCAATCAAAAGTTCATGGCTGTATTGTTTCGGTGTGCATGCATATGCAACTCTTCCTGCCCTCGCTTCGAACCTTCCAACCTCAGGTTGTTGGGGCAAACCATCGGTCGCGTGCGGTGGTGTCATGCGGTGGAAAATTGGGCTTACCGAGACCCGCGGCACTGTTGCCAACTCTGGAAGCGGGGCGGCTGATCGAGTGTGAGATAGTCGAGGAAAGAAAGAGGAGGAGACCACGAGTACCGGCTTGGTGGCACCGGGAGTACAGTTACCTACATGATCTTGCACGCCGGGCGCCGCGTGTCTGCCACATCCTTGTTCTTGTGAGCACCCTGACTATCCTGCCCCTGCAGAACATTCTCAACGTAGCCAGATACGAGTTTGGTGTGATCTACAAGAACTTGAAGTACAGCGAAGCGGTGGGTGACGCGGATGGATTCAGAAATGATCCGCCCTCGATGGCGGACGGATGGAAAGGACGGGAAAGGCCAGACCGACGGCACTGCAGCTTTGGTGGACGGCTGCGAACAGTGGGAAAAACCGTCTCCAAATTGCAAAGGACATTATGCCGGGTCTACGAACATCGACGCGCGATGCTACGCACACACAGCCAGACGCGGAGGACGACAGGCGCCAAAGAGGCTAAGCGACAAGCTTTGCTCCGACTAGTGGCTGCCCGGAGGGAAAGACGAAAAGAGAGGACCCAGCGGAAGCAAAAGGAGCGACGCGGCAACACTCCTGAGGGAGGGCGAGTGGAGACTTTTGCGGAGCTATGGATGAAAATGAGACACGACACTGCGGCCCTGGTGAGCAATATTCAGAAAAGCTTGGTCGAGGTAAAAGCACGACTGACGCCTGCAGACCCCCAGCCGACAAAACATCGCCGTGCACTGGTAGGGCAGCCGGTGGCCACGACGGTTCGGGCGACTTTGCTTGACCAAGATGAGATGCAGGCGCGACTGCCTGCGAGGGGCGATGAAGATGAAGCTCATGCGCTGCCGGGGTGTTGCTTGAAAAACATGGAAATAGACGTCGACAATGGTCACACCGCTCCGGAGGAGAATGCTATGTCTCTTGCAGCTGCTGGACTGGGCTTGGTCGAGCTGAAGAAGAAGAAAAAGATAGAAGAACAGCAGAAGGCTATGGAAGCGATGTGTGGCGCCACTGCCATGGCAAGGTTGCAGCCGCCTGCCTCTGCGACTCCCGGAAGAACACAGACGTCGGAGCCGATGAAGGGGGAGCAGAGCGCGTCGCCGCCTACAGCCACACAGCCTCTCATCGAAGACATGAAGACACCACGCACACCTGAATCGACAACGACGGACGACTCGTTGCTAACCATTGGCGGAAATGCGAAAACAAGGAGAAACAAGAAAAGGCGACGACGTGCCCCCCTACCTGTATACAACAATAAGCCAGCACCTGCGAAACAGACGCGCGCGACTGCTATCTGCGAGAAGATGCTGGACAAAACGGCGCAGGTTATATTGCAGGGTGAGAGGACATTGGGCGGCTTCATGAGCAAACCGCAGAGCTTTTTCCGCGAAGCCCAGGCCGATCGTGAGAAAAAGGAAAGCGACGCCTCTCGAGGAGAAGGAAGTGAGGACGGTGGGGAGAACGAAAACGGCGGTGACTCGAATCGCGATGGCGATGGGGAGTTGGGGCACAACTTTTTTCCGGATCGCGCAGTCACAGCACAGGAGGAACCACTTGCGGGGCATACGCGAAGGCGAACGGCTGCCATTAACATGAGGAGCAGCGGACAGGAGTCGGTCAGGTTTGAGCACGTCTTAAGGGCCGCGGGGGTTTGCGGGTGGGATGTTATCCTTCTGGATGAGTTCGAGTACAGCCGCCAAGGAATCGACGAGCAAACGAACGCGGCGCGGGACAAAAAAGCGCAGCAGGACCAGGATCCTGACGGGGCTGGTGTGGTTGATCTTCTAGAGAGCGAGTTAGTGGACGAACAGGGCGACGAGCATCACCTGGAGGCGCTGGCTCTCGAGCAGCTCGAGGCCCTCGAGGAGAATGAAAACGAGGAGAATGAGGTGGGGATGCGGCAGTTTGGAAAGAGCGGCTACAGCTGGCTCATTCGCGACAAATTTCATCTGCTGTATGGCAACGGAGTGGGCATCCTAATCCTGAACAACAAGCTGCGACACCAGATTGAAGCGGGCAAACTACACGAGCACAAGACCGGGGCGGTGAGATCAAGGCCACGGGTCCTCACTTTATTCCTAGACGAAGAAATCTATACCGCGGTCTATGCCCCTACCTCCAGCGCCCCTGCCTCAGATCGCGACTTCTTCAACTCCCAATTTGCAGCGTCAGTGCGGGAAATGCAGAAGATGAAATCACAAAAATGGAAGACGAAAGTTTTTGGAGGGGACTGGAATTGCCAAATTGGTGCGCAGCAATATCGCGACACCCCATTTCACGGCGGAAATGGGCCGGCGTTGACCTCACCAAATGCCCGCACTTTGGCGACAAATCTTTTGGCGATGAATATGGTCCTGCCGGGGACGTTTCAAGCCGACGAAGTATTGAACTTTGCCACGCATGACGCTGGGAACGAGGTCGACTTTTTTGTGGTGCCGGGACAACAGCTGCAGAAGGTGCGGGGCTACAGGAGGTTCGACATTAACGGAAAAAACGAGAAAGGCGAACGCTGGGCGCAGAAAAAGTTTGACCACAAAGCCATCGAGATGGACCACGATGTCAAGACGAAGAAGCGACTACGGGAAGAGGGCGAAATGCGGCGGCTTGCCACGTTTGGTTTGATCAAAGATCCTAGCGAGGACATTTTGGCACACTTTAACAATGACCTACGGAAGCGCGTGGAGAAAAGAGGCGGGGCTGAGGCGTTCTCGTTGGAAGACATGCAGGATTTTTTGACGCACCACATGCCGCAAATCATTGGGAAGGTCAAAAAGGAGATCCCCACGGAAGACGCTGAGAAGTACTTGGAAGATGGGAAGAAACGAAGTGAAATGTGGCGAGTCTTCCGCGAGTTTGACATTTCAAAGATCGATCGAATTTGTGCCATAAGCCCCACCCAAGCGGAAGAACAGTACTACAGTGTCGGGAATTCGCGGCTAAATCCGGACACCCCGCTGCCGATCACGCAACACCTCGAGGAGCTTGTTCCGAAACTAACCGCGGAGGAGATTGAGGAATTGGACAAAGACATAGATGAAGAGGAACTCACGAAGGCGGCGAAGATGTTGATGTCGGGCGGCAAGGCGCGGGATGTTTTCGGTCTACACGCGGGAATATTTAGATTTCTCGACGACGCATCAGTGCAAATGATGACCAAGGCCATTAACTCTCAACTGCGGGGACGACGATTATCCGAGCTGCGTGAAGATTTGCATTTATGCCGGGACGTGCCGCTGTTCAAAAAAGGAGACCCGACAAAACCTGACAACTATCGCTTTCTCGTAGTGTCGCCGTGTTTGTTGAAATTGTGCACAAAAATTTACAGCGACCGGCTCTACAAGGTTCTGGAAGACAAGCAATACTTTTGCGAGACCCAGTTCGGTTTTCGGGCAAATCGCGGCACGCTAGAAAGTATTATGATCTGGAACCGAATAAGGGAGGACCTGTGTCACTATTCGCGGCACAAATCAAGCAGGTTACTGGCGACGCTGGTGGACCTCAAAAAAGCCTTCCCAAGTCTGGACTGGAGATTAGTGACGGCGGTAATGGAGACGCTGGGAATAGGGGAGACAACATGTTGGAGCTTGATAAATAGTAGCCATAGGCATGCCAAGCACGAGTTTTACGACCCAGAAACCAAGAAGCCGGGAAACCGATTCACGTTGGAAAATGGAACGAAGGAAGGATGCGTCAGCAGCCCCCTCGTCTTCTTGATTAGCTACACGGCAGTGATGAAATATCACAGACTTTTACGCAGTCAGGAGGGGTCAGAATCACTGAAAGGGGTGAGGCTATATTCACGCGCTGACTTGGGACATATGAAGAGGGCCGACCAGCTGCATGAGATAACCGGGGGCGAGAAGCCAGAAGAAGGTGAGCCGGAGCTGAGCACTGATCACGTGATGGACCTGCTGTTTGCCGATGACACGACGCTGCTGGAACACATGACCGAGGCGGAATTGCAGCAGTTCTTGAAAATCAACGCGGAGTTAATCGGGAAGAAGCTTGCGCCATCGGAGTCTAAGGCCATGAAGTTACTGACGAAGGCACTGCGGGAGTCAGGGTGCCGGGAAAACGACACCAAGCGATTTAGTGGCAACATCTGCGACATGTCGGTAAGGAATTTAGGAAGCTACACGGACCCCCGTGAAGACATACGACAAAAAAAGCGCAAGGCCTGGACTGCCTACAACAAGTTACGGGCGAAGATGAGCGGCGTTTCGAATCTTTTTGCTGAGCGGCGCGGAGAGCTAATCATCATAATGATCCGAAGCATATTCTTGTACGGCCTGACGGCGAGGTATGTTAGTCCAGACGAAGTGCGGGCTCTCGAGCGTGAGGAGATTGCGATGATGCAGAGGATTCAAGACATTCCGTGGTGGGAGCGTGTACTGCAGAAGAAGAGCGCGGCCGATCTTCGGCGCAAATTGAAAGTCCCGCCGTTCAGAGTGCACTTAAAGTATCTACAGATGCGATTTGTGGGGCACGTACTACGACGGAAGCCGACCGATTTAGCCAGACGCGCACTGGTGGGCAAGTTTGTGCCGATTTTGTACCGCGGGGCTAGTGTTGGCAATGCGTTGGAAGATGGTTTACGTGCCAGAGCAGAAGTTCTACGATCAGTCAAGGAGCTTAAGGAAGTTGACCCAAAAGAGCGGCGGGTGGAGTCCTTCCTCCAAGACGCGTTGGAGCATTTGACGAAAAAATGCAACATGCCTATGGAAATGGTGCAGCTCCTTACCGAGGATCTGGAGACAACACAAGCGCGGCAGCCCGAAGAGCTGCCGAATGGCTCGACGCTATATGCTGCCAACAAACGACTTTTCTACGCAATGACGCGGCAGTGCTTCATACGGGAAACTGCTGCGGACTGGAGCAATGGAGACGAGGAACTACGGCAGAAAATAACGGATGAGCTGGCTATTAAGTATTTCGGCAACCCAGGACAGACGCCAACGCGTGCGGATGCAATCAAGGCTGCACAGGAACAAGACTCGAGCGTGAGTGCGGAGGATGTAGTGTACTCGCTCCCGACAGGACAGCCGTCGGCCCTGGAGCATTTTGACGCCGAGCGCCAGTGCATGTGGTGCGAGCAGAGCTATCCGCTGGCGGCCTCGTGGGGAACAACGGACGGCGGGCCATCGGAGGAAATGATCGCGCACATGCAGCAAGAACATGCGGTGAAAAAATCGACTAACACGGAAATTAAGGCGCTAGTTATGAAAAAGGTCGAGCAAATCAGCAACGAGCAAGATCAGGAGATACGGCGCGAGATCATCGAGAGGAGCAGCGACATTCTGCGTGACAAGATGGCGAGGGGGCCGACGGCGCATGTCAAAAAAATCTTCTGCAAATCGTGCGCATTAATGTACGCCTCCACAGCGGGGGCAATGGAAAAACATGCGCAGGTCCACAGGGAGAGTGGATACATCAGGATAGGAAGGAAAAAAGACGCACAAGGCAGAGCAACAGGCGACTACCGACCGGAGCAACACCTTTGGAACCACTGGGCGGGCCGGTATTATTTTGGGTCTGATGCGAAGGGCTGGCGAAACGTTCTACCACGAGACGCACTTTTCACGAACCGGGCAGGTTGCGAGTTTTTACGATGCAGGAAATGCAAAACGTACAAGATTCTCTTCAATCACGACAATCGGGTGGAGCGGCCTCATGACCATAGTGAATCGCTGCGAATTAGCAAGATGGTCGCGCATGAGTGTGCGTGCAAGCAGAAGGAGAAGAAAGTGAACCAAAACCCCAAACCCAAACGCGCGATGAAGAAAGTGGTGAAAAGTTAGTGAGGTGTGAGTTGGCGTCCCCTTCTCTCCCCCTGCTGGGAATCACTACTACTACTACTAGTCTAACTCTAACACTACACCGAGACCGATTTCATTGTCCATATCTCTAGTACCTATTTTTTTACTTTTTGCGCAGAAAGATATCTATGAAAGAACGATTTTTTTGTATGTTGAGCAGCATCTTAAAGAATTATTACAAGAGGAAATTCACTTGCAAACAGCTACTAGAGGACGAGCAGCTTCAGTCGTGGAAAAGAGTCTGCATTGATGTCAAATATATAACGTGCGTTGTCTTCTTCTGTATGCTCGTGTACTAGACACTGAAACTCCAGCACCATCTCAATGATCCTGAAAAAAAATATTCGCTGAAAGTAAGAGTTTGTGTCATGATTAAAATTTAGTTGTCAGCGCATTGTACCTGAGGTGAGGTGGCCTAAAGATTGATAGAGGCAAGAAAGCAACTACATATTACCAAGTCGAAGAAGTCCTGCGCTTTGCCTTTCAGTGGATTCCGTGATATTTTCACAAAGTTTGATGTGATTGAGAGCCTTCTATGACCTGACCAACTGCTGAGCTTGAGAGTTTATGGTGTGCCCTCGGCTCGCAGAAGTTCCTTTTTGTGCAGCTGTTCATCATTGTTTTCACAGAGCGGCAACCTATTCGATTCATCTATGGGAGAGCGCTCCGGCGAAATTTGCTCCTTCCGGGCATGATAGAAAAGTGAATGTGAAATAAAGGAAAATTTTGTTTATCCTGGCCCTTGGAGCAAGTTTCGGTGCGGAGAAATGGTCATTGTAAGAATGAAAATAGATTTTCGACTTTGTGCAAGACAATCATAGTCGGTTCGTGCATCCCGATTGATGATTCATTCGAACGGAAAATACAGGCACTCGAATCGGTTCCGTCCTTTCGTTCGCGCAATTGTGTCGGTGCTTGTGTGAAGTAGAAAAGTTTGCCAACCATATTACAAGAACCGAAGAGAAAATATGGTTTTCGATTCGGTCAAAAAATTCGAATGCGAAAAAACTCTGTATCTCGACATTTCCATTTCATCGTACATGCCATTCTTGAATGTGGCTTCTCGTACATTTTCGTCACTTTCGTGCGCCTGTGTTGCCGCATCCTTCTGCTGTCATGAAGATAATAAGTAGACATCATGTCATTGATTTCCCTCTTGACTTCAAACTCTCGCAGGACCTCATTCAATGCTTCACCCTCCTACTTATGATTTTTACATTAGATTTCTCACCAATAAGACTATGACTGATGCCCTTGTCAATCCTGATTTGATTACGTGGTAGGTGACGCTCCCAACTTCAGGAGCACGATGTAAGAGGTGCATGTTTTGTACTAGCTGCGCAGGAGCGAACAGCACGTAGAAAAGTCAAAGCGCCAGTACGTAAGCGCCGTATAACTATCGCTGCGCTGATCGATATTTTGCGACTTAGTCAACAACTTCTACATTGAAAAGCAAAAGTTAAGATTAATTGTCCTCTTCGCATGCTCTTCGTACCTGCTCCTTCCGATGTTTTTGTCTGTGGTCCGGCTCGTAATGACTAGTTCTCACGGCGGTGGCGGATTTTCGTAAAAATCGTTTGGGCTGTTGTAGAACTCAAAGTGGAGCTAGTTCTAGTGCACCTGCTGACCACCAGCGCCAAGAACCGGCAGTGGAGCCATGACGGACAACCGGACAGAGATTTACGACGAGCCGGACTCGCGCGAGACCGTGTCCGGCTCCGAGTCGGAGGATGATGCTATCGAAGAGAAAAAAGTCTCCCCCCACGACTCCGTAAAGTTGAAAAGAAATTTGCATACAAATCCCTCTGATGTCATGTGTGTCAGAAGGCAAGAGCAGATTCATACCGGCGTAAAATTGATTCTTCGTCGCGAGCACGTTCGAAAACGCTTTGCTTGTTCAGTATGACAGCGAAAAGCTAAGGCACGACCCCAATCGATGACAAGTTCTTGCTTCCCGATATGTATGTGCGTCACGGTTGGTGTTTCCTCGCCGTGTTGCAAGATAAGTAAGTTGATTTGAGAGCAGCACGCAAAACCCACTAGCACCGCTCTGACTACTTCATCTATGGGGTTGCAGAGGGGGTAAGTATTTTCTTTCCTCGGGATAGTCGCACCGACGCCCCAAATTCCTGGCACCGACGCCTCGGATAAGGAGAAGAAGAAAAAGAAGAAGAAGGACAAAAAAGACAAAAAGGAGAAGAAGGAAAAGTCAAAGCTAGAATCCGGTGTCGATGAGAAGAAAAAGAAGAAGGACAAAAAGGACGGGAAGCCGGACGAACTGTGCGTAAACGAGCTGGAGGGGTACATTGAGAAAAAGGAGGCCAAAAAGGAAAAGAAGGAGCAAAGATCCAAAATGGCCTCCGAAGCCTTCGATGGAACCAAACGGAGTCGGAAATTCGGTACGGAAACCTTGATTGAATTACATGCAGTTGCATCCTTCTTCTTTTAGCGAAGCTTTTGCTACTAGTGATCACCGGTTAATACTTTTGATAGAAGTTTTTGCTTTGAATATACTATCCGAATGGTGACTGCACACAAAGAAACATTAACACTGCGTAGTGCAAACGCTGATTGGCAATATGAACACAGGGGAGAAGAGTTTCGGGCCCACGGATTACGATCCCGATATTGCCGCCATGGTACCAGTGCCACAGCCAACGAGTCAACTAAAGTCGAACGCCCCCACGATTCCAAGGATAGGTACTATTTTCCGAATTGTTTTCATGGTTGCTCCCGCTCCTGAGACCGAGAATATTTTGTTCATTCAGCACTGTTCTTGTATTTCTCGTTTGTCGAAAATAATGAGATTTTTTTCTAGAAATATTGATCTTTATCCGCCACAACCACAACATCACAGCTGAGGGTGAGGCGCGCGCGATACGACTGCAGGCAGGGACTGACACTTCCTCGTCCTCGGACTCCTCCAGCGACAGCAGCTCCTCGGAGGGCGGACGTGGTCCGAAGAATAAGGCCACGAATTTAGACTCCACCTCGTACTATACGAGTAACGTCGCGGGCGGTTCCTCCTTGACCAAACCGGGGCGGCACCACCGCATGAGCATCCACCGGCACTCGTCCGAGCACCACCTACCACTGCACCACTTCAGCTTTTATCCGGAGGGAAGCGCGCTGTCGGGCTTGCTCGTTGAGGTTGTCTCAGAGGAAAATGATAAATCTTGTCCGACACACGGTTCGGTCGATTGTAGCCCGGGTTCTTGCGGTGGATCCACTTCCGGATCTTGCGGCGCTGAAAATCCATCCCCACGGATGATGAAAACTATGAGCGTGGACGTCGAAAGCAGCTTCGTGTTTGTGCCACCAGTAGAACCTTCGCAAGAGATGACGTTTGTCGGAAATAATAGCCGGATTGTTGGTGAAGATTCGAAACGAAATACGCCATACAGAATAGAAACGTGCGCCGCGAGGCCTGGGTTACTTCTACAACTTCCTGAGTCTTTGTCTGGAGATGCCACAATTAGAACCTCCGGGACTGCGCATTATGCACAGCTGCGGGATGGAGCGTCAGCACGTGCATGTGAAGAAGAAGAAGCACGGAAAAGGGACACGAATCCAGAAGATGCGAATGCAGAATACTATCTGGATGCAACGCCGTCGAGACCACGACCTCGTCCCGCAGAGATGAAAATCATGCGTAGAGGAAATAAATCCCACCAGGAGCAGCAGGAGGCAAGTGCGGCACGAAATAATGCGTGCGGTTCATCTGGCAGCAGCATACCGAACCGAGTGGCACAACCCAACTACCGACGGCCCGCGCGGGCGCGAAGACGCGGGATAAAGGACGCGGATAAAAAACCGCAGCGGAAGGGCGGCGGAGCAACTGGGGTTTCTGAAGGCGACGGCGAGGACTTGTGACGGCAGCGACGTGAGTTTCTAAAAGTAAAGACGATGTAAAAAATGCATTCGTGACGGGTGCAGCGCCATTGCGTCGTGCAAAAACGCACCGGAAAGAGCATTTTTGTGCGGTCTGCTATGTCCTTTAATGGCATTCGCATTTTTTACATTTTTGCACGTCTCCCTTTTGTTCTCTCGTCGCTTCAATTTCCAGTTTGCTCTAGCTTTTCCGTACCGCATTTCGATGGAGGAGTCACTTCTTTTCTTCATTGTATCAAATTGTTTTTTTTTTGTATTTCTATTTTCCCATTTCTTCTTTTATCCTTGTTCCCCACAAGTTACTAATTCTGAGTCTTATACTTTTTGTTAAACCAATAAGAAAAAATAAAAAACTACCATGAAATGAAGAATGGTACGATGAGATGACAGTAGTTGCAGGGCCTTTCGGGTTGTATTTCTCGGGAATCCCACTGTTTCTATTTGTATTTGCTCTGTACCATCTCAGGCAACATTATAGGTCCTCGAATGCCCGTTCCCGAGTTGTGTTGAAGCTAAACCTGCTTCTTCACGACCTGCGGAGAGAGGTGCCGAACCAGATATGAAAGTGAAACCGAAGAAATCTTTTTGAATTTTCTATCATTTTTTTTCTTGACGTCGTGGAGGTGTTGCTGGAAAGCTGGTTCCATCATATGCAACCGTGTTCACATCACAGAGAATCGAAAGTGCTGCTGTTGGTGCTGTGTGTGGTCGGTAAATGAAACATCGAATGATCTCGGTATGGACAGTGATTTTTCCATCGGTTTTTCTGTG
Organism: Amoebophrya sp. A120; assembly: GCA_905178155.1. Classification (NCBI taxonomy): domain Eukaryota; class Dinophyceae; order Syndiniales; family Amoebophryaceae; genus Amoebophrya; species Amoebophrya sp. A120. The sequence goes on along the minus strand of CAJINV010000013.1, from coordinate 2,732,882 downwards.
CCTGTTTTGCGAGAATATCAATTGCAGCAATTTTCATTTTGTTCGTTTATCTGAAAGAAGAACAACAACCGCATGAGCGTGCCTCTAGGACGAATCGGTCTTTTTTCTATGCCATCGGGAGAAAAGAAATTTCGTTCTCGCCATCAGGATTTCGAATTTCTTTCGGTATTCCGGAAGCCTTTTTTTTTATATCGTATGCCTAGGTCTGAGCCTCCTAGTTTTTATCTGCCAGTTGATTTCGGTCCTGTGATAAAGGGAAGCGAAACAATAAGGCTTCGGCTTTTTTTTTTCTACATCTGTCTTGGCGCACAGACACAGGCCGAGACACAACCTGTGGTGAAGCAGCGCTCGTGTGAGCGTTGCATCGTGCTTACTATCTATGTGGCACTGGTCTGCATCATTCCCCTCAATTGCAGATATTGACCGGTTGTTGCTTGTGATTGATTTTACCTCTTGCATTCCAACAGGGTACTACAGCAGATTCACATTCTGTCTGCGCTCCCCTCCTGCGCCCAATGTGAGTATTGCTCCCTACTTTTTTGTCCCTCTTTGTGTTTTCATCTTTTGGAAACTCGCATTTTTTTCTAGGCTGCTGTGGCAGCTAGAGTAAGTACTACCTCGGTATCGTCTACTTCGCGAGGACGTAGTTTCAAGAACAACTTTTTCACCTTTGAAACAACACCATGGGTCACCCTGCTTCCGGCAGCTCAACGGCTCGGGCCACTTCCGCTCCGCCGAAGCAGCGCTACACACCGTACCCCCTCGGGGAAAACTCCAATTTGATTCCCTACATCGACCACATGGGGCGGATGTGCATCCCGCACGCGCACGGAACCGGCTGGTGCACCTGGCACGACGGGGGCTTTCACAAATTCGATCCAAATTTTACCACAGTGAAAAAAATTCAATAGGAAATTCATCTGCTTTTGCTTTATCATCCGGGTCTTCACTGGAGTTGCACACTTGCAGTGCCATTCAGTGACTTGAGTTTCAATCGTCGCAAATTTGTTGTGTTGCATGAATCTCGCTCCCCAGAACATCTCTAGTGCTCGAGGAAACACGGTCATTGTCCTGACGAATCCAGCATCCGCAACATGACAAATGTTGTTCGAGTGAACAAAGAACTCAGTCCTTAGGTCCGGAAGCAAGGAAAAAGATGAATTTCGAAGTTGAAAATGTCCATAAGTTCGAACGTGCCCCACTCTGTTCCGAGCCACTGCAACACGTCTGCTTACTTGCGAAGCATACGCGACAACAGGTACTATGCTTACAACTTAGAAGAGTTAGAAATATGCCTGCAATTGAAAATATGTGTTTCACTTTTGCTTTCCTTGAATCGATTTCGCCCTTTTTTTGCTCATGCGAGTACCAGTACTTGCAAAGCAAAGAAATCCTCGTTCAAAAATTGCCATCAGGTTATTTCGGGAAGAGAAGAAAAAAGCAGCGTTTGCCGAGACTTTCCACTCGTATCCTACTGAAAAGTGCACCTCGACTACATGAAGATTGCGTGATATTAACAGCCAATAAAATATGAGCACCTGGTTTCATCGCTAGGCATTCAGCAATTACTTTCACGAAATTTGAATTTTAGTATGCATAGTTAGATGATCTAGATCATGATCTTCATCAAGTTCTAGTTCATCGATGAAAGCAGGCAGAGATCACGGCTCTCTTTGTGTGATTGGTGGACTTTGCCCCATCGGGATAAGCGCTGCCGGGAAGACAAAGCGAATTTGCGGGAAAGCAACAAACGATACGGGTCTATGATGGGGAAGGTATGAATATATGGTGCTCTTTGTCGTGTTTGTCATGCACTTGCTGGCATGCTTACGTTTTTGTTTTGTCGCGCACACTACATGCATGAGCATGACTGCTGGTATAGGACTAGGACAACATGTCTCAAAGAATAAAAATAAAATAGAGTAAAAATGCACCTAACTCAGATCCTGATCCCGGAGGCGCCTCTGATCGAGCGGATAAAAGCCGCTGACCGTGCGCCGAAGGCCAATCTGAAGGAAATCCTGAAGGAGCTACATGACCGAAATCGGGCCGAAAAGCAGGCCATCAAGGAAAAAATCAAGGCGGCAACGATGTGAGAATGAAAGTCGGTGGCGTCACGCTCACGTCGCGTCGTGTAGGATAACACAAGGAGTACAGTCGCATTTTTGTACAAAAAAAATTGACCACACTGCGTGCACGGCACAAAACAACAAAAATGAGCTGCAGGATTCACCACGGGCGCTGATGTGATCCGAAAATGCTGGGCGATTGTTGAGAAACAAAGTGAGTCATGTTTCTGCAATGCACTGCAGTATGTTGTATGCGTTATTTTACAATACTATTTGTAACTCAATCTGGGGGTAGGAGTAGACAAGTGTTTTCAGTCGATAGCCTTTTCTCGCCTCCCTAATAAATTAGTATACCAACTCTTCCATTTCCAATTCAAATTCTTACGCTACTAACGACCGTCAATATGATTCGATTCCAGTAGTAAAAAAAATTGACGACTTCATCCATTTGCATCTGCGTGTCACTTCCTCTCCATCGTGACATGATCCTCTCCACGTATAATTTTAATTTAATCTTGTCATGATTCTGTTTTTTGCGTTCCTGAATTTCATCGGTCAGATTGATAGTATAACATTTGTGTGGTGTATCTTTACATTCATATACAGGGCGAATAAGCATGATGAACCATGGCCAAAATTGATAGAATCCCTCCTGTAACATTACGATTGCTATTGCATATGATGCCGTCGTGTGCTTCACCATCGTCAGCACGCTGCGCGTTCACACGACACAATCTACAGATGGAGGTGGCTCCCGCATGCATGGTACTTGTACAAGACTTTTGGAAAGAGAAAACACACACGCACATATACATGGTATCTATTTCAGCAACCAGCACGGCGGTTCGGTTGACGCCCGCAAGCTGTCAACGGGAGCCCGCATTGTGAGGCGGGAACGCGTTCTCCAGTTGCACTTACTATATATCGATGCGAATTGTTTATACTACTCGACTCACTACGCAAAGAAGTAAAAATTGCGGCAATGTCCATGTCGGTCATGAAGGATGCTTGTGGGTGCGGCTCTGTTTTTTGAAAAAGAGGTGGATTGCTTGGCGTCTCCTCTGTCGGTCCATGCGACTAGTAAGGGCATGAAGAGGTAGGATTTTTGAGTAAGTAAGTGGCATAGGTGCTGCAGCATGCCACTACCTGATAAAAATTCCGAGTCGGTGTTTTTTCGGCCTTTTTTTAGGCCCGTTCGGGTCCATCGATTTTTTCTTCTTTTTTGAGAGACGCAAGATGAGCGGCACTACCAGTAGTACAGGAGGCTATTCCGAATAACGATCGTGACCTGGAGCCGGTGTTAATACTATTAAATAGTACGGTTGCTGCCTGAGTAGAAGACGAGTGATATAATTTTGGTTTTTCTGAGGCACTAGACACAGGACCCCGGTCGGTCCCTGAGAAGTCAATTCAGCTTTTTGATAGACGTTTTTTCCAAAAAAAAAACAAAGCCTATCACCCTCCAAAGCTCGTGCAGAAAAAGTACGGAAGCAAGTTCGCGTATTTCTTGTTCCTCCTTTTTTTGCACCTCTTTCTTCGATCTACCCGACATCGGAGATTCGCCTTGATATCGCTTGCCATCACAATAACAACTACAGATTTATTGCGATAATCAACTGCAAGGAAAAAGAATTGTTGCACCGATAGATCAGTACTGAATACCAACGAACGTCAGAGGAGAACTGAGATAACGTTTCTCGGTCGCGGCGAAGCAGAATGGCCACCACGCAGTGCATGGTGCGGCCAGACGGCGTGGCCGTCATCACGCTGGACAACCCGCCCGTGAATTCCCTTGCGTCTGGTCTGGTCAAGTCCTTCAATGAAAATTTGGCGAAGGTGTCCAAGGTATCCTGAGTAAAAACGTACCCACACCAGAGTCAGGATGGGGATTTTGCAACACAAACCTAGGAGTTTTGTGAGTCACGCATGACAAGTTGCACTCTACAGTGTAGTGCAGGTTAGCAAGTGCAGCCGCATCGCAGATTCATCTGCTCATCCTGTTCACAGCATCACAAATTCCAAAACACGATTGGAAATGGCTCTCATGGGGATGCGCATTACAAGTCTTCCTGTCTTTGCAAATCTGCATGACAGCTCTGGTGTGGGTACGTTTTTACTCAGGATACAAGGACCCGGCAGTCAAGGCGGTGGTTGTCACGGGGAAGGTATCCACTGCAAAGATATGATGTCTGGGTCCGGAATAAAGTTGTGTTTTGGTCTGTGCTGCACAAACACACCACATTGCCTGGCCGAGCATGACAGCTGACCAGCCCAGCGTTGCTTGTTGATCTGAGGCACAGGAGCTGGCTGCTTCATTCTTTCTGCAGAGACGAGGGAATTATTGTTATTGTTTTTACGCAACGAACATGCGTGTACCAGTGCAGCTACAGATACAGAGTCCTTGGGGCGTCCCAGGCACACACTCAATCTTGCACACTCAGACATCGTATTTGCAGTTGATAGCACGGCGCGCTTTTTTGCGGCGGTTTTGCCATAGAGGAATTTGCGACCGCGGGACCGCAGGCGGTAAGAAGTACTTCTTGCTCTACTTATGCATCGTTCATTGCGGCACCGGAAATGATACTTCAATAACAGTAAAAAAATGCATGTCGGAATCGCATTCGTTTTGTGCACACGTCATAAGGGAATAAGAGCCTCCGGATTCTGATTTTCCTTGCACTAGATAAAAATGAAGAGAGATTCGTATCTATGCCAACAAACACCCAAAATTACAGATCATGAACCTGCACAACATGATCAACGGCCTGGACGCCTGTCCGAAAACCACGGTGGCTGCCATCAACGGCCAAGCTTTGGGCGGCGGCGGCGAAGTTGCGCTGGCCTGCCACTACCGGGTCGCCGTGGACAACGCGCAGATCGGGTTCCCAGAGGTGCTTCTCGGCCTGCTCCCCGGGGGCCAGGGCACACAAAGGTTGCCGCGGGTGGCTCCCTTCGACGTCGCCCTGCAGATGGTCATGACAGGGCAGAATCTGAACATGATGAAAGCCAACAAAGCCGGGATCGTCGATAAAGTTGAGCCGAAGGGTAGAAGAAGTGCTGGTTTGTACTGGTTTATAATTGTATCCTCTCTCTTCAACGCGGGTGCGGGACAGTAGATGCATAAAAGTTTCTTGCTGACAACTCGTAGAAAACAAACAAGTTCCTGCACGACGCAAAAATGAAAACAATGAATCTCAGGTTCGCCCCTCCTGGACGCCGCTGCGGCCTTTGCGCTGAGCAAGCCTCCCCGGCCGATCTCCAAGATGAAGGTGCCGATCGGGAATAAGGTGATGGCCAAGGCCGGGGGGCTCGACATGGCCCGGCTGACCGCGAGCAAGACCGCTCGCGGCATGATCGCGCCAGACGCGATAGTCGAGTGCTTCCAGGTATCAAATGTAAAAATGTCTGGGTCTGGAAGAGTCATGCTGTTTTTGCATGACACAGAAGGTCTGGCATGGAAGCGCTAGCATCACAGGTTTCGAGAAGTTCCGCAATGCCGAATCCGCATGACAAGTCCCCTCCTTTGCTGACAGAAAGTGGGCAGCTTTTGCTACGTATGCATGAGAGACTTTTCTGTGTTCTGAAATACGCATTACAAGTTGCATTCTTCCAGACCCAGACATTTTTACTTTTGATACCAGGCGGCCTGCCTCGGCCCGTCGTTCGAGGCCGGGGTCTATCAAATGCAAATATGTCTGGGTCTGGAAGAGTGTGATGCTTCTTGTGCAGGGCACAGAAGGTCTGGCATGCAAGTCCTGGCAACACAGGTTTTGAACAGGTTAGGCGATGCCTAATCCGCATGACAAGTTCCTCTTTTGGTGACAAGAAATGGACAACTTTTGCAGTCCATGCGTGACAGATTCTTCTCTGGTCTCAAATGCGCATCAGAAGTTTACATGTTTCCAGACCCAGACATATTTGCAATGCATAAGGTCGCGGTGGAGATGGAGCAGTTCGGCAAATTGGTCATGTCCCCTGAGTCGGCGTCCCTGCGCAACATTTTCTTCGCGGAGCGCCAGGCGTTGAAGGTGAAGGGCAACACCGCGAAGCCCACGGCCATTAAGAAGGTGGGGATCATCGGCGCCGGGCTCATGGGCGGGGGCATCGCCATGAACTTTCTAAAGAAAAACATCCCCGTCGTCATCAAGGACGCAAAGAAGGAGTGGCTCGACGCCGGCGTGGGGACGATCAAGAAAAATTACGACATCACGGTATAGTTAGTAGTTTGTAACAAGGAGGCAATGGCAACATTCATCATTCAGCTGCACGCTTGCTGTAGGTGTTTGGATTTTTCTCTGCTTCATCCCTCGGACTTGTTCATATGCAGCTTCGTTTCTCACGTATTTGCAGCTGTATTTTGGCGAAGGTTTGATGTCTTTGTCGTACTCCCACGTGAAAGTTTCTTCACAGATAAGAAGAACCTTTTGTATGAAACTTTTTGATGTCGATGTCCATGTTCAGCTAATCCTCGTTGCTCGAAGCAAGTGACGAAACAAAAAAAAACAGGTCGCCAAGGGCAAGATGAAGCCGGAGCAGGCGAAGAAGCTGATGTCGCTGCTGCACCCGACGCTGGACTACAAGGATTTGAAGGATGTAGACATCATCATCGAGGCGGTTCCGGAGATTATGCCGCTGAAGAAGGAGGTTTTCAAGGAGCTCGGCAAGGTGTGCAAGAAGGACTGCCTCGTCTTATCAAAATGAAAAATCCCCCCACCCCATACTCGAACTAGGAATTTGTGATGCAGATTTGTGGTCACGAATCAGCTTTGTCATGCTAGAACGGAAAAGATGCGGACTGTAGTGCTGGTTGGCGTGGGAAAGCCTTGCAGCTTCAGCAAGACAGGCGGCAGCTGGAAGTGGGAAGCAGCATGACGAATTGCCTGCAAACGAGGCCACAGCTGCGTCTCTTGGCCTTCTAGCATTACAAGTCGATTTGTGTACTCAAATACAGCGCCACAAATTTCGTTTTCGATATGGGGAGGGGGGAGTTTTCCTCTTGATACGTCTGCACCAACACCTCCGGATTGGACATCGACGAGATCGCGGCCGCCTACTCGTACCCAGAAAAGGTGATGGGTACCCACTTTTTCTCCCCCGCCAACGTGATGCAGCTCCTGGAAAACGTGCGCACCAAGAAGGCCGACGCGGTCACGCTCGCGAGCTGCATGGCCATGGGCAAGCTGATCGGCAAAAAAGCGGTGTTAGTCGGAAATTGCGACGGCTTCGTCGGAAACAGGATGATGGGTATAGTTAGAGGACTACTTCTGTAATATGACTAGAAAAAATTCATAACGCGAAAGAGAATAGCATTTGACTTCTGTTGTTCAGTATGTTGGATGTGACGAAATTGCAAGGATTTCTTCAGTTGACAACTACCTACATTCATTCACGAAGCGTTTATGCAGCACTTGCATTGTTCCTGAAGAAGAAGATGAAGATGGTTAAAAAATAAAAAAGAATGCGTCCTGTTGAAATCAACATTTTGAGGTCCCTACGGTGCGGAAGCTCGCATGATGGTCGAACAGGGCGCAGACATGTCCTTGGTGGATTCCGCGGCCTTTAAGTTTGGCATGCCCATGGGCCCGCTCACCCTTGCGGACCTGGTCGGCTTGGAACTCTTTTGGAAGCAGCGCAAGGCAGCGGGGAATATGCAGATGGAGACGAAAGTTTCGATTGGGCCGTATGAAATGTGCGATTGGCTCTGCGAGCAGAACAGGTGGGGCGTGAAGACGGGAAGAGGTAATATATAAAACTGGCGTTTCCACATCCACTTCTACTAGAATGTTCTTCGTGCGGCCAAATTTTTCTTGACCCTGCTGTTTTTTGAGTAATTTTTTCCAACAGCATTCGTTTTCTCCTGAAATAAACGAAAAGGTATTTTCCTGTACGACGCAAAGACCCGAAAGAAGCTGAAGCTAGACCCGGAGCTGCCCCCAAAAGTCGCCGAAATCCAGAAGTCAAAAGGCGTCACCCCGCGGTCGTTTGACGAGAAGGAGGTGTGCGAGCGACTGTTTTTCCCGTTGGTAAACGAGGGCTTCAAGATTCTCGAGGAGAACATGGCACAGCGACCATCAGACATCGATATTGTCTACGTTTACGGGTACTATATTGAAATTGGAGCGCTATGAGATTTTTCTTTCATGGCGTTTTTTCTCCCGTCCACTGGTGCCCATTAGTGTTCGTGAACAAAATAAGTTGTAGAGATTCGATACACGACCATTTCGACTCTCTGTCTTGATCCCAAACAAAAACTTCCCTCGACCTCCCGCGCAGGTACGGCTTTCCCCCTTACAAGGGCGGTCCGATGCACTGGGCAGACAACATTGTGGGGCTGGACAACATTCTTGCGGGACTGAAGAAATACGGCAAGGAAAGAACGGAGCTGGTGTCGAAAAACAAGAATTACCGACAGGTTTCTATCGCAAGGAAAAATCCCCCGTCCCCATATTGAAGAGGTAAGTTTTCGAAAATTTGTGTTGCTGATTTGAGGTCACAAGTCACGTTTGTGTTGCAAGAAGACAAGGGCAGCAGCTTCCGTCCCATTATGGAGGCGGTTTGTCATGCTGTTGAGCCAACATCACGGACGCCTTTCATGCTAGGCGCCTAAGTCAAAGCCTCTCTACTCGGGCTTGGTATGGGTCTGCAGTCCTCTCCAGCAACACAAATGCGATTTGTGTAAGTACTCAAATACAGCAGCACAAGTTTCGCTTTCGATATGGGGAGGGGGGATTTTTCCTCACAATAGTGTCCTACTGGGAGCCATCAAAGCTGCTCGAGGAGTGCGTGTCCAAGGGAAAATCCCTCACTCAAGTGTGGAAGGAGAGGGAGAAGGCAAGTATGTCCAAGATGTAAGTAATTATCGACTTCTTCGCACAGGACAGCGACAGGGAATACAATACGTAGCGAATCTAAATAAACTTCTCGCCGTTCGAAAAATTTTCTCGAAAATATTCAGGATAATATTCGTAGTACGAATTTTTGTCAATGTCTCCGGTTTTTTTTTGCCGGAATCAAGCTGCACCCGCAGCTGCAAACGTAGACGTTCTTTTTTACGGTTCTTACAGTTACAAATTTTAGCAGCAAGAAAAAGCTCAAGCAGCTGTAAATACTAAACCCAAATAAATCATATGATACGCAAACAATATTGGCAATCGTAAGCAATACTTTCAACGCAATAAATAAGAGCATCTAGGCGGAATCCCTGCCGCAGCTCCAAAGCTCAGCGAAGTAGTTTTTGCAGATAAGAGCAAATGTCACCGAGGTTTTTGCATATGGGAAATTAAGGACAACGACAAGTCACAACAAGAGAGACTCTCAGAAGGGTTGTTCTTTAGCGCATAAAATAAGATGAAGTCTACTTCTAAGATTTTACGGGGGAGGAACAGGTGACAAGATTCAATTGCAATTTATTACATGGCGGGTACTAGTACTTGTGGCACAATCACAAAAGACATTTTTTTCATTTTTCATACACGCTTTTTCACACATACTTTAATCGCATACGTTTCCATCAGCCCGGTGCCTGATCTTCCGTAAAAATGCGAAAGCAGATTCACCCTCTATACCCGTATACCACCAACATTTTCCTTGTGTATTCATTTTTGCAGCCGAAATAAACAGGCGACGACAAACAGTCCAGAACCTACTGCGTGCAAAAATCTGGCAGGCTGCTGTCATTGAGTTGCAAAAGACTCAACGCTCTTGTATCAAATATGTCAATTGGTGGAAAAACTATAAAGGCACAAAATTTTCGCCCTGGAGGCGTATTTGAAACACGACACTCAGATTTGCGCGCAACTCTTAAATACTTAGTATACTCAGTATTGGATGCAAACGCAAGGGACACGTCGTGTGTCTGATTTGATTTGTCATATTGTCATGGTTCTTGCAGCACAACCGGCTGGGTAAATAGGGCGCAAAAAATATTCGAAGTCGGGAACTGCGCCCTTTCAAGGGGTTGCTCGTCTCGAAAAGCTTTTGCAGTGGATTGTGGTGTTCTTGTGCTGTTGTTGTGAACAGTATCTTCATTTAGTTGTTGGGACTGCGAGCGTGTACCTTTCATCTTCCTTAATCTGCTCTGGTTTGTTTTTAATCGCTGCATGGTTGTTTTTGAATTTGATTCGCGGCTGTATGTGATGGCCACGTGAGTACGAGTTCCAATTTCGCGTCCTCGCAACACGCAGCGTAGCGCATAGACAGATCACCGACCGATGTCCTTGAAAAAACGTGAAAATAATTTCTCAATTCGGGAGACTGCACTAATATTGAAAAAATCGATAAGGAGATCCTCATTTCACAATGATTTCACACCTATATTGATCAACTTCTTCGAAAGAATTCCTCTGGTACTTAGGTTCTGGCGCGAGCAAGACATAGCGTTTTCCTTTTTTTAAAGACATAGCGTGATCAGAGGTCACAGCTTTTCTTTTTCGGCTGAGCGCCCGGCGAGGATCCTCTATGTATAGTCATCCAGTAGCTCTAGTTTCCTCATTGGTGTCCGTGTCGTTGGCGCCACTGCGCTAACAACTGTCTGACTCCACGAAGTCGCGGATATCAATGTCAATTGATTTGCAACGTCAAATTTTTCGGTGTAGGTTTTTCTTATCAAGAAAACCAACCAGTTTGGGGTACTTACTACTTTTACACAAAGAACCGCTCCCCGTAGAAGTTCTCCTGCAAGCATTTTACTAGTAAGCTGTCTTACTAGTAATCTTATCGTGACAAGCAAGCAAAAAAACTACTAGTAAGACTACTAGTAGAGAGTTTACTAGGAAGAAGCTTACTAGTGGAAAATTGCCTCGCGGGCCGGATCGCCCCGAGCTTGCGCCAAACAGCTCGCCCGCGCTGCTTGCTTCCCTTGCCCCCTGTGGAGAAACTAGCGCCGAGCAACTAGTACCTGTGTGGTAGCGCGGGGCGTGGCGCTCGTTCCCGGGAAAAGGGGGCGCAGCCATGGGAGGGAAAGGACTTATTTGTCTGACTGAGGGTGGCGCGCTACGCGCTGGTGCGCCCGCAGGTTCAGGCGAACTAGCTCCGGCCCCGCCACGGTGCCGGTAGGGGGTTTGCGCTTTGTTTGGGTGGCCACGTTTTGCCTCGCGGGGGCGGCCCCCTCTTGGTGTGGATGCTCCCGCCGCCCTGCACGAAGAAAAAAGCGCCTTTTCTCAGTGCCCTAGGTGGTTATTCCACACAGCGCGCCCAGTCCCATTGTGCTGGTTGCACCTGCCTGGCCGGCCAGGTTCTTTGTCGCGCAGCTTTCGCAGCTGCGGCCCTGTGGTTGTCGCGCAGCTTCCGCAGCTGCGGCCCTGTGGCCTCCGTCGAAAGCAGCCCCATCGCCTTGGGGGCGTAACTAGAATGACGAGCAGCCGCCCGTGAGGCTCGCAACTTGGGGGGGTGCTCGCAAATTGGGAACATCCCGGACGGCTCGCCCCCTCCCAGGTTGGGGTCGTGCCCCCGGGTGTCTGTTCTTTGTGTTTCCCGGACCCCTGTTGCTCGTGAGGCCTGGGGCGGGCCGCTGTCACGCCTTTGTCTTTGTCTAGGGGCCTCAGGCGCCCGGAAAAGCCCTGCGCCTGTAGGGTTCTCGCCCCCCCCCTCCCCTTCCCCGCGCCTGCAAATTTCCTCGTAGGAAATCGGGTCCATCGCTTTCTTGTCTACTCCATACCTCTCCGGCGGTCGCGGAGCGACCGCCCGTGCTAGATACTTCTACACAAAGAACCGCTCCCCGTAGAAGTTCTCCTGCAAGCGACAACCAGAAACAACACCTAGACAGCACTGAAAGTCTGTGATCATCTGCTGGTACTACTAGTCCACCAAAACTACTGCTCTATTGCCGGTGCAGCAAACATGGTTCTGGAGCTCGTTCGTCTGTTTCAGCACCCGGGGCTGGCCGCCGCGACATCCACCGCCCTGGCAATTTTTATCACGTTCAACCAGCATGTCAGTCCCTTGGTTCTGCTCACCATCTTTTTCCAGTTTTTCACGCACCTCTTCATCTACCCCTGGGGCTGGGTGTACCCCGAGCTGTGGAGAAAATCATTCGGCGAAAAATCCGTCGCGTGGATGTGCGGCTTGGTGACCGCACAGAAGACCCTGCTCACCGTGTTCCTCTTGCCCTTCTTGCAGGTACGTATAGGGGTGGTGGTGGTGGGGGGTTTTGTTACCGGGAAGTTCAATTTTGTGCGTTGTCGTACATAAAAACAATGAACACTGCTAATAAAAAAGAAACACCGCATGATGATAGCTACAGACGAGACGTACCTAGTGCGCCGCTGGTGTCGTGCGTGTAACTATGACAAACACAAAGCTAAAGCTGCGCATCGTACTTGAGCATGAAAAAATGCCGTGTCAACATCTTCTACTTTGCAGGTTCCCAACCTTGGGCAGTTCACCTCTAACACAATTCTGATCGCGCTCAGCTACTGCATCGCAGCGGGCCTGATCACATTTGGGATCTGGTTGCAATCCCACGTGTACGCCAAGCTCGGCCGCGACGGGGTCTACTACGGATTCAAGTTCGGTAATATCGAAGTTTTTCCAACATAATTTTGATTCTATCTGTGTCAGGGCGGAGGCGGTCTTCCTCTGTTTTTCCCCCCCCGGCATGACTTCTGATGTTGCTTCTCATGTTCGCTTTGCAATTCGGAGGTTCAGCATCAGCAGTGCGCGTTTGATGTTCGGTGACACGCTTTCCACATGCGTGTTGAACCGAGTCAAATACTTGCATCAAATTCAAAAACCACACATCACATGAAATCAGGAAAGTCCATCCCATGGGTCTCCGACTTCCCCTTCGATACCTTCCGCCACCCGCAGTACACCGGGGCCTACAGCATCTGCCTTGGCGTCTACATCATTTTGGGGCCGAGCATCCCGGTCTTCCTCATTGGCACGGCACAAGCGTGGGGTTACATTTTCACCTCCCACATGGAAAGCTCTTCGGACCAGGACAACGGGGACGAGAAGGCGGCCTTGAAGGAGGAAGGGAAAAAGGAAAACTGATACAACCCTTATTATTTCTTGGATGCTTCACAAAAAAAGAAAAACATGTGTCACCTTTGTTGTGCACTCCTTGGACTTCTTTCTGTTGAGTCATACTACCTTAAATTTCCTAGAAGCGAGCTACCGCGACAAACTTTGCCCCCGGGCCCGGAAATATATAAGATGAGAGCAAAATCCTATATAATTAACACATACTACCAACGACCTTAATTCTACCGCCCTTGCAGCCGAAACTCTTCGCACCTCGGACGAACCTCTTTCGCGACGAACAACACTGTACCCGCAGCCGGAATGCAAGCATCACGACTTCGACAAGCACCCTCGACAAGCAGTTACAGAAAGATACGCAAGTACTTAGATGGATGTTTTTATAGTTGTTACTCTCGCTCGGGCTCTGGCAGTATTCATTCTCGCTGCCTTTAATAGAGCTGCAACGCGCACCAGTCAGTTGTAATAAAGTCACGACAGATGATGAGAACAAAGTTGATGAGGTCACGACAGTGCAGTACCCTGAAGATGGACGGGTTGCAATTATTGGTAGGGTCATCGCACTAGATTGAAACGGATTTGAAGAGAATCGCCACGCATTTCGAAGAGATTTGCGTTTGCTAAGTATGGTAGGTCCCTCGCAGACGAGCAGAGGGATTTAGTCTATACAAATCAAGAGTTCCCTCATACTCATTGGACTACGGCGACGTACAGGACAGCGCCACCGTACTCGGACTCTGCTCGTCTTGATGACCGTTGCTATGTCGTAGATTGAAAATCGGGTGGGCTTTTTCAGTTTTTTGATCATTTTTGCACTTCCACCTCCACGCATGCGTTTTTGATCGATCATTTTTGCACTTCTTGTTCATCTGTCATAGGCAACTAATGCGCTGACTCTGGGTTGATTTTTCTGTTGCATGGTCAAGAAGATCAAGCTCGATGTATGTACATGAAGAGAATCTTTTGAGGGGTGAGTTCCAGATCCCGTTCAGCACAATGATCCATGGATCCTCTGCAGCTCATTCATGCGCTTGTTTTCCGATGCAGATGCTGATGTTGAGTTCAGTTTTTGACTTTCTTTTATTCCCTGGTATATATAGATCATATCTTCTGTTCTTGTTTTGTTAGGAAAAAGGAAAAATGATGTCGCTTAGTTCTGTTTTCGTAGTAGAGTTGCTGGTCTTCTTCATTGCTAGTATTCCGCAGCCACATTTATTTGTTCGTTTTTCGGTGCAAGCTGCAACTGTTCAACACGAGCGAAGCGAAAATTTTGATGCGTCGCAAAATGAAGATCTGCCTTCATCACAGAATGATCATTATGTGCATTCCGCTTCCACCCGCACCCCGTCTTTGCCAAAGTTGGAGCGCTTCAAGGTGAACGGTTTTTTAGCCGCGGTAGCGCGGAAGTATTTGCGTTGGGAAACCGTTACGGAAGAGCAAATTGGCGATATACTGCTGGAACAACGTGGTGACAGTGGTCATGATCACAACAGAAACCACGCATCTGTCTCTGCAAGTTCATCTCCATCCAGTTCTTTTTACCCCGCATCAACCACCACTAGCGAAGAGTTCCTGGAAGTCCTGGCCGACGCAATCACAGACGAAATTCTCGCGAAAAACGGCGTCGCGCGAAAAGCTAGACTGGCAGAAATAAAAACGCAAAACACGGCCAAGGAGAAAGAACGAGACCTATTATCGTCGTCGCACAACTTGGCCATCGAGGAGCAGAAATGGTGCGAAGTGATCCGCACGACCGAGGAGCCGGACGTGCTGCTCTGGCCCGCGCCGCCGCGGACCGGCAGCACCAGCAGTCACAGCGCAATCATCCAGGGCCCGCCGCGGCGGAAATTGGGGGTGAACTGGACCATTCTGCCGACGGAATTCCGATTCGGGGGCATGTGGTTCTGGCGACAGAACGAGGAGCACACAGATATTCATCATGGAGGGAGCAGGGAAAGTGGAAAGAAACAGGCACGCCAGATGTCCGAGAAGGAGAAATTCCCGCTCTTGCTCACGGAATTCGCCCGGATCTTGCGGATGGGCGTGTGGGGACACGACGAACAGGAAGTAGACATCGTCACACACCAACAGAGCACCAAAGAGCATGAGGCGATGGCCACTCCGACTTCGCTTACGGACGGCGCACAAGCACTGTTGGAGTCGGACGAGTCGTCTGCTGTTAAGAATGCAGTGTCCTCTGGTCGCCCCCCTGGTCTTAGAAGAGAGGTGGTGGGAAACCTGATTGAGCGCGTGGCCCCGGAGCTGTACGACGAAGATCCAGATGGCTTCAACGTGACGGAATATTGGCGCTGGGCGGTGTCGCAGAAGTTGGCTCCGACGAGGAAGAAAGGCAAAGCGTTTCTGCTGGAGCACTACGAGCACGTGGACCTGGAGAGAGTCTTCGACGACCTCAGCGCAAGGTCGAACAACTACCGCTTTCGGTTTCGGAACGGGCTCGCGTTGCGGGGTCGCAGTGAAAGAAGTAGAAGTGGGCTCGTGCAGCTGCCCTCACCGGCTGTAGCGGGGCATGTTTTTGAACAGAAGCAGGAACACCAGGAGCTGCATCATCAGGGTGGTACAGAAGAAGATGGGAGCAGTAAGAACGCTATCACCTATCAATACGTTTCGAACCTGCGCGAATGCAGCTCGCAGTCCGTGTCCACTTTTCGCCAGATCACGCACCACCACGAACAGGGCGCTTTCGCCGACATTCTGCACAACCAGCGGGAGTTGTTTGGACATCAATTCGAAAGCACGACTCCTGATGTTGTTGAACAGCGAGGAGACTTATACCCCTACGAGTACCGGCATCTGTTTCCGGCCTTGGACGACGCTTTTTTTCTCGACGGCCACGATGTGTTGAACGCCGCCATGCACCAGGAATTTCTGCGCAGAAGGCTGCTGAACACGGCAGCACAGGAACAGCGGAAAAATGACGACAAAAATGATTATGGCGCAGCAGAAGCAATAACCAATCGAACGCTCGAGGAGCTTCCGTTCTCCCATCCGGAAAAGCGGCAGTCACTGATGACCAATGTGGAGCGGTTTTTTTACGGCGCCAGCAAAGTGAAGCAGGCGGGTCCGCTGCCGTTCACGTTCGGCCAGAAAGTGTCCACCGCTTTGCACGGGGAAAATGTGTTTCTTTCCCCTCTGCAAGAGCACCTCGTGTATGCATTTTTGCAAAGATGGCGTCGTCTCTGGAAAGATGTAGTGTTTAGGAAAGATGTTGAGGTGTAGTTGAGAGTTCGCGGATGAAAAGCAACCTCCATCAATACGGAGCCGCGCATGGCAAGTTTTTGGCCCACTTCGTCTTGATGCGCCAACCACATGACAAATCGTGCATCTCCATCTTCCAGACCCAGACATGATTGCATTTGATAGCTTTGGGATGGAGGAATTCGAACAGATGGTGGACTCCGACGCGCGGGTCTGGGAGGTGTATGAATTGCAAATCTGTCGGGATCTGGAAAGTATAGAACTTGTGATGGTGGTCTTACATTCCTGTGAAATCTGTATTGCATATCGACCAACTAAAATGGCAGCCTGTTCTATGACAGAAAGAACGCAGCTTCTTCGTGCGGCCTGAGTATGAGAAAGCGTTCTGCGAATTGCAAATTTGTCATGCTTGGCTGCATTCCGAGGCGTTTTCATCATCCACAGGTCAGCATCGCAACTTTCCGGACCACGTCCACGGATTTTTGCACTTCATAAGGTACCGCACGAGACCATTCAGGCTGGCGAGTTCGCCGTTCTGAAGAGATCAAAGAAGGAGAGGGTGGAGGATGTTGGCGCTCTTCCGACGCAGGACCACGACGAACAAGAGAGAAATTATAGCCGCGACCCGGACCCGACTACTCTCGACGGGAAGATGGACACTGGTCCAGTACAGCAGCACGACCCTATGCATTGCAAGTATCCCTGGATCTGGTCTGGAAGGATGCAACTTGTGACGCTGCCCTTGGATTCCAAAAGAATCTGTAGTGCGTGAGCAGCAAGAGGAGCCCGGTTTTTGCTCTCATGCGGGATAAACATATGCAAAGGAGCGCCCTCAGAAAACTTGTGATGCTACGACATGCATCTTCACAGACACTATCAGGCATGGTAATTATGCAACACAAGTTTGCATCCTTCCAGACCCAGATCGATATTTGCACTGGATAGACCCCGATCAAGTACAACTTGAACTTCCCGATAATTTTCAGCCCGCCGTGGACTTGGACTTCGATAGACACAGCAAGTACGAACAGTACACGAATTTGAAAAAGCAAATGCTGGCCGCAGACCGGGAGCTGCAGTTGCAGCAAAAATTGCGCGGCGCGCCGTTCCCGAAGCACTTGCTGCAAATGCACGAGACCAAGACGACACGGGTGCTCGGCGCTGCTACAGCGGAAGCAGGTCGGGACCAGAGTGGTGCGGTTTTGAAAAGTGCTAGTGGGTTGAAAGTGAAAAACTTCTGCTCCGCCAACTCCATGCTGCGGTTCTTTGGTTGCAGTCTGACTTCTTCGCGTTTCGGAGGGGGTGCTCCTGGCAACTCCACGTGGTTCAACGCGAGCTTCCACGCGGAGGCGGGCAACTTAGTCACGGACTTAGCCACACAGTTTGGGAAGTTTTCCTTGCAGACAAACTTGATCAGTGGCAGAACCGGCGAGGTGTTTGCGGAAAACGAGAAGGCAAGAGGCTCATCTTTGGGTGGTGAGTATGAAGGAGATCAAGGCGAAGGTAGTCGTGCAACTATGGAGACTCATCCTCGAACAGAATCCACAGTTCCCAAGACCGTCGCATCAGCTGCTCCACCGAAAGATGAATCACAAGTTCTTCAACATCGTGAAGATCATCCGCGACAGGGACTACAGCCTGGTGTTGACCTGCGTCGGCAGCTATCCACTGCAAATATGTCCGAGCCTGGAAAGGCCGTGCAGCAAATTTGTCTTGCTGAGTCTTGCATCACACAGCGGTCGCTCATACGGCAGTAAGTACGGCACGGCAAGTTTTATTTACGCGGCTTTTCGCTGATTCTTTCGCACATCGCATGACAAACTGGTTCCCGGTACCAGTACGACAAAAATTCTCGCCACTCTTTTCCATGCATTATACAGATCGTGTTTCCCTTCGAATCGCGCATGAAAAACGACATATTTTCAATGCATAGCAGCGTATTTCTGGTGGGAAGCTGACGCCGCAGTCTCCGGTGCATGATACCTTCGGAAAAGGGTACTCGCACTTCAAAGACTTGTCTGTTGCAGAAGACGTAAAGACGTTCGAAAAAGCAGTGGAGCACGTCCTGCTGGAGGCAAAGATGAACTCAAGGCCGGACGATGACAAGACCGCACGTCCCAGCGAAGATGAGTTTGGCCGCGGGGGTGCACGACGGACACCAGCGACGACCGGTGGCGGTTTCGCCATCATCGGCGTTCTCGATGAGTACGAGAAGCTAATGGAGTATGGAGCTGTCAGGTTTGAAATCGTCAAAGTTGAAATAGTTTGTCATGCATAAAATGCATGACCCGAGGCGCGTGTGTTGCAGAGCAGGCAAGTGAGGCCGATTGTAAGCCTGTTTGGGGTTACAGCTCGAGCTGCTAAAGTAACATGAGAAAATCGCTCTTATTTGCCTAAACAGCATGTCATGCGCCACTTGGAAACTGGGTTCCAAGAACTGGCATCCATTTTATGCATGACAAACTATTTCAACTTTGACGATTTCAAACCTGACACATCCATATGGAGATGCTGGAGTGCGTTTTCCCGACCTTTTTCCGCGACGGGCGGCAAACCCTGAAAGCCGGGAAACTCGCCTCGAACTCTTATCGAGGCGGGGCGTATGCATTGCAAATATGTCTGGGTCTGGAAGGATGCAAGGTTTGTCATGCTTGTCTGGCATGAGTGAAGAGTTTGTGATGCGTGTCCAGGAAGAGACCCTTTTGCTTGTCATGCAAAGCGCAGTTTGTCATTCGGAGAGCGCAACACTAAGCGACGCGAATATTTTTCATGCATGGCTGTGCATTACAGAGAATTCACGATTCACAACTCAGCATTACAAGTTTCTAGGCCCAGATATATTTGCATTTGATAGGGCCGGCGAGTACTTTCGCGACCGGGGCATTGTGGCGGAGGTGCGCAAGAAGGGAAGCGACGACGTCGGGGATCAGGGAGAAGGGGTAGATGAAGTAGAAAATGAAAAGAATAAGAATGAGAATCCCGACGAAGTTCCGCATCAACAGGCGCCTTCCGCCTTAGCGGCGGGCAGGCGGAAGCGCTACAAGCGGCTGGATTTTCTGCTGGACTTCGTCTTCGGAAAGTTCAGTGCGGAAGCGACGGTTTCGGAGTTTCTGAAGTTGGCAAGGAAATTTCTGACAGAAAGCATAGCAGCAAGCACGGAGCTGCACGACTCGCAGAAGGTGCGTGGAGGAACTCCTGGGAGTGCTGTTGTAGAGCAAGAAGACCTTGTTCAGCTTCAAACCGCAACCAGCAGAGCTTCGGACGTCCACACACAGGCAGTTCTTACAACCGGATCTCCTCCGAGTAGTCTCGCTGGGAAAGAGCAGCGCAAACTTCTTCTGTTGCGGGATCGCGTGGAGAAATTACAAGAAGTTCTGTCTACCTCACAGCACCAGCCACAGAGGACCTTGGAAGAAGTTTTCCAAGCGGCGCATGAGCAAGTAGAGGAACATGGTCAGCATGGTCAACATGCTGTTGCTGGGGCTGTCGCGATGAACATACTGCCCGGGGGTAGTTTTTCTGCCCGAAATGACACAGCCCTGCTCAACCTGCGGTACCAGCTTGTGTCGCTCTGGAATGAAGTGTTCCCGGAAATTCTCCAGCTTGGGCCAAAGTTCCCGCTGGCCCGGGTCCGCACGTTTCACCCGTTTCTGGACAGTAACGCGATGCGGTACATATCGAATCTGGAAAATCATAAAACCGCACAGGAGCAGCTGTTTTCGAAGTTCATGCGGAAACTCTTTGGCGGTTGGTGCAGGGGCAGTCCGGACGATTTGCTGTACCGAATCGCGAAAAAAAGGTTTCTGAGGCTGTATGAACACGCGCGAAGTCAAATTTCTACCGCAGGCACAGATGGTGACAAGAAGGCGAGTCGCAGTCAGGACATTTTAAACAGTCCGTGTTGTAGGAAATTCGTTGCGTGACCAAGAACAACACAGTTTCACGTTCAGAGGAGAGCTGTTGGCTCCGACTTTGTTTTCTGCAGCTGGTACTTGTTTCATTCTCTCCACTGCCTGCAGACTTTTACTGTGTTGGCCATTTTTGTTGATACGGTAAACCCACTTTAATATCTACTACTAGCTCCACTACTTTTACCGTACGACGAGCAGATAACAAAAATCAAATGCATCTCTGTCATCAATGTCTGCAAGTAGACCATCGGTCGTGCGATACGTACTGCGATTGTCACACTGCGACACTTTGCAGATGACTGAGGAATAAACTCATTCTGCTGTGAGTAAGCTGCTTCTCGTCCGTCCACATTGGCACTCGTACTATCGTGACTCCGTGCATTGGTCGCAGAGATGATGAAAATACGAATGTCGGTTTTGTATGTTCTTCTACTTCTCTGCTACTAGCTGCCTCGTCCACGACCGCACTGAATAATTCATTACTTTTTTTGTTTCCACGTCGGTGACTGTCGTACCTGTATTTCGTGAGCATATTAGACTTACGTCACGTACCTACTAGGTCGCTTCGGTGCCGAGCAACTAGTATGCTCTCAGGTTTCTTCGGTTTTTCTCGCTCGCCTTGCTGATTTTGCTCGTTCTTCGTACTGCAATCGGTGCATAGTAAGTTTTTGCATGCGCGAGTTCCTTCGAACAAGCGTCAACTTTGCTTGTTTCGTTTTTGCACTGCCTCTACTTAAAGATTATGACCATTTTTGAATTAGAATTTCCAGAAAGAACCTATCTTCTCCTGCTTTTGTAAAATTGTGACAGTGCAAAGGTTTCTAATTTTTGCAACCAACGGCGATGAGGTAGCCCCTTTTTTTACATTATTATCGAACTTCTCCTTTATCAACTTTAACTTTGCTTTCCCCCCTCTGTCTTCTGTAAAATTAATTACCATCGAAATCTCCACAATTAAACCAGAATCTCTCTCACATTCCCTAAGGACGGTCGGAAAGGTGTTTTGTTGTTTCTTTCACGTGCAACTTCTTACCTAGCGTCAGTTCTGCGTGCGTCGGTGAAGTCTTTCCGGCGCCTTTTGCTTTGTTTTTACACCACTACAATTAAGAGAAGGCGGTTTTGTAAATTTGATTTTCTTTATTTGACAGACTTCAAGAACTTTTCACGAAACACAAACAAGAAGAAACAAAATCTACTGGACGACTTTCAACTTTCAAAAGCAACGAATTTGAGTACTACAAACCATGAGTGCAACTTTTCAAAATACAAACAAGAGAGGAGGAGCTATGCCGCTCGGGTTCTCCCGCGGAGTTCTGGCATCGACAATTGTGTACGGTGGCCTGATATCAATCGCAAAGATGTCTGCTAAGTCTGCAAGGTTGCATTTGCAAGCCTACTTCATGTAATGCTGAGGCTAGTCCGGTATAGATACACATGTAAAACGCAGCACCAGCAGCTCAGATGCGTCGCGCTTGACTGCGCAAGCGCATTCACAACCCCATATCGTGTACACTTTGAACGGGACTGGCGAGAACTCTCCAGACTCAGAGCAGACATTTTTGCATTGGATGCCTCACGCCAGAGGGTGCTCGAGCAGTCAAGGTCCCGATCGGGATATGAAACGCCAGAAGTGCATGTTGTCAAGCAACTACGCAGGATCAACTCGTCATCCTCGTTGGGGAAAAAAAAAGACACAAACAAAATGAAGATGAAAATAGAGTCGTGCTGTGATGCTCATGATGTGCCCTGAAGAATTAATTTCCAGCTGTATGTAATGACCACCACATGATCTTTCTTAGTCTTCCATATAATTTTCGCGTGATTGCGGTGTATTTCCACTTTTGGCGTTCCATACGCAGAAGGTTCTGCTGCCACAGCTACGCTGGAGGACTCGGCGAGCGCCAGCTCCGCGGCAGAAGATGGCCCCGACGGTACCCGCAGCGGTGGGGATATCCCTGGAATCCATAGCGGCCCCGGGCATTTTTGAGGGGACGGGAGGGAAGTGCGGCGCTTCAGTCTTGATGACCTGATCCAATGAAGTACTATACTCGTTTTCAGTATTTCTGGTTTTTTCGCAATAACAAAAAAGAACAAAAAGCGCATCAGCAAGGAGCTCTTTGCATATTTTTCCACAACGACCGCACGCCAGCATGTCTGAGCTGCGCGTCCTTGTTTTCCCATAAGACTCCCGGGGTCACTTCGGGGCAATACGTCGCGTGTTGGGACAAGGTCGCTCGCCATCCGGCACGAAAACCGGGAACTTGCGCGGAGCCCGAGCTGTTACTTCCGACCAAGACGCTTTGACACAAAAATCCGTGGCAGGCTCGTGTGAAGGAGGTACTTACCCCACGACTACGGACTGTGCTTGCACAGCGTAGAAACTTTTAGTCGCGTTTTGTTATTATTTATTGCACTCTGTTACTGTTTGAGGTTGCGCGCGCTGATTTTGAATTGGTTTGGAGACCCTGTTTGACATGTTATTTTTGGCTTTGACAAAGCCAAAGGCAAAGCCAACGAGCCGAGGAGTGGTCCTCATGAATATTGTTGTACTTTTTATCCCTCTTTTAGATTTTGATACTCGGAAAAAAATAAGGTAAAAGTCATTCCCTGATGAAACACAGGCACTAGCGGCTGCAGTCACCAGGCGAACAAGAATGCTTGGCCCGGGTTGGACCAGTTTTCGTTACCCGAAGTGGGTTTCTCCATGCCCTGGTCCTTTTTCGGCTTCTCCACTGCTCCGCCGAAGGACCGCAAGTCTCCGACGTTTCTCCGGGAGGAGCCCCGGGGGGAGGAAAAACTTGGTGCTGGCACGGCTGCCACTGCTCGCGAAAAGGAAGCTCCCGGGAATGACGTCGATGTCGGCGAGGGGCCCTCTATATGCGTTGCAAATCTGTCGGGGCCTGGATGAAAATCAAAGTTGCAATTTTAGAAGTTCTTGTCTCCTGCATGAGAAGTGCTGGGTATGGCGCGCTTAAAGTCGCGTTTTTAAAAGTCATAGTTTTTTTTTTTGAAAGGTGGCGCAAAAACTGGGCACGCGGGTAGTTCAGTTAAATGCCGGCAGGCGAAACGCCGCACGCCTTGCCTTGGGTGTGTCGCCAAGAAATCTTTGCCATGCGCCAGAATTGGCACCGTCGGGAGGCTGGACGCCGCGACGCTACTGCCGCCTTTAGCAAGCTTGCCAGCAAGTGCACGCGATCCATTTTCACATCTCGCCGCATCCCCGGAAGTGAAGCAACACTCGTAGCGCAAGGCCGCGGGCGCTGCGCCTGTTGCCTCAGCTTGCATCGCTGCGACCCCACAACGGCGCCACCACGCTGGCCTCCCAACCAGCCGTAACAACAGACCTAGTGACCGCGCCACCCCTCGCGCCTCTACTATTTTGGTCGCCTTCCAACCACGGCAAGGCCATTGCCGCGCCTCTCCGCCGAGACAGGCTGCTGCCACGCGTGCGGTGTTTTCCCTGTTGCGGCGTGGCCCCTGTGGTCTAGCATCGGAGGCGCGGCCCCAAGGCTAGGCCGCCCCAAAATCCTTCCGAACCGCCCCGCCCGCCCGAACCAGCCAGGGCCGCCGGCCTAAAAAGCCCCCCTTCAAGCCCCGGCTCGCCAGCGCCCCAAATTGGGCGCCCATTCGAAGCGCCATTCTGAAGCCCTCTCATTGGGGCCGCTTTCGGAGGCCTTTTGGGCAACCCTTGGTGGGCCACAATGGCGGCCCGGATGGCCTCCGGATCACCCCCCCTGGATTTCATGCAATCCCGAGCTAACTAGGCCCCCCAAGGAGGCCTCTGAAGAGGCCTCCGGAATGGGGTCGGCGGAGGTTGCCCCGGAAGGACACCAGCGAAGGTCGTCGGGGCCACATAATCTCGGGCCCCGGGTCGATTGGGGTGGCTTGCTGGCTTATTGGTCTTCCGCCGGTTGCTTGGCGGCATTCGGAATATTCGCCGAACGGAAGGCGCCGCCGCTACTTGGCGCAGCCGGGCTGTGCGCTTCCTGTTTAAAGGGTGTCGCCGCCGTGGCCTTCTGCGGCCCGCCACGAAGGAAGGGGCCGGCCCCGCCTTGCCGGCGCGCCTGGCTCATGAGGCGGCCGCGAAGCGCATCTTGCCGGTGGGGCGCGTGGCGGCATTGGTATCCGCCCTCATGCAGGCCGCAGCGCCCCGGCTGACAAGCAGAACCAAGCTGAGCGGCGCATGAGGGGCGGCCGGGCCTTGCCTCGGTGGGACTACATGTAAGCGCGCCAGATTGTGGCGGGGCTCGGCTATTAAGCCGCGACGCGTCGCCTTTCCTTTGCTCAGAACTTTGGGCGGCGGGGGGAGGCGAAGCGGACCCGGGGTTTTCGAAATTGCATCGCGGAATGCGCCACGAAGGATCGCGGCGAGGCATTCTTTTGCGCGCCGTCCGAATTGCCTTCCTGGGGCCCAGTGCTATCGCATTTATGCGCGCCAGCTCGGGCGACCCTATTCTCATATCGGCAGGGCATTAAAATCGGCGGCAGTGCCTGAAGACTAGCAAAAAAAAAAAACTATGACTTTTGAAAACGCGACTTTAAGCGCGCCATACTGGGCTTCAATATTCCCCAGCCAGGTATGGTGTGTTCATCTTTGAACGGTAGGTACGCAATGCTGCGGAAGCGCAACTACCTAGCTCGAGAAGTCGCACCATTTTGTCTTCGTAGCTGGAAGTAGAGATGCGTCTCTGTGGGCTTACTGCATCGAAGTTTGGAATGTGTAATACTGCTTCGCGTTCGTCCAGGCTGCTCAGACATGTTTGCATGGGATAAGGTACCAACGCCAACATCATCAAGGACCAGGACGAGTCTTTTGCCGAAAGCAGCACGCACCTGCGCTCGGAACAACTGGAAACGGAACCGGTTTTATCCTGTGTAGAAATAGCCACGGCCCCATAATCAAGATGGAAACTTTTTAACACTGATCCAGAAGCTTTGGGAATCTAATATCATGCATCATAAGATTCTGCCCGTGCCGCACCAGTGCTCCTGGCTAACAAGGAAGTGCAGCCGCACCACAAAGCCATCTGCTTGTGTGTTTACAGCTTTTTTACTGGTACCAAAGCAAAAGGCTACATGCCTCTTATGAAAAAATATTGATTTACTTTTACATTTACGAAGAGCAAACGTTCCTCTACATGACTGAGAATCTGCATGGTAAGAGCTCGGGAGCCGAGAGCTTTTTACCCAGGATAGCAATTGGAACCGCCGAAGGTGATTCTGTGGCGGGAGGAAGATTCGGAAGATTCGGTGATTCCTTCGGAAAGCATTCATCTTTCTGACTCGGAGACGCTTTCCCTGTCTACCTCTTCTGCACCGCCGGAAGAGGGAGGCAAGGTGCCCGACCGGCCGCCCGCGTCGTTTGCGCAAGGGGGAGGTGGAACTGGTGCCCGGGGAACTGGTGCTAGTAGGGAAAGAAAAAAGCTGCCCATGACAAGCGAGCAGTAGCATTGTTTGCATCAGACCCTACATATGTTTAGGTCAAGTCCTATAAAAACGTTATCAAAAAGCATCCAGCGAGGAAGCTAGTAAGTCTGTTTGTGGCACGACAAACGCATCAAATTTCCGCACTTGAAGTTCATCCGAGCACCAGAATCATGTACGAAACTAGACGTAGTGATTTAGGTTTTGGGAGCGCAACTTTTTTCCTTCGATACGAAAGAAAGCGTCTGCAGATGAGAAAGAGGAATGCTGCCCCAGTGCCTGTGAAGAAGAAGAAGACGACGCCAACAAGCGCAAGACGCGTTCGGGGGCTGCTCCGCCACCGGCGGGAGGAGTAGCAGACGCGGTTTCGGAAGCGCCGGAAGGTGGAGAGCCTCCCGCTGGTCCGCCCTCTGTTACTTCGTCGAAACCTCCGGGCGGACGAGCTGGTCTGCTGGCGCCACACCTGGCTTCCGGTGCGAACCCCAATGGTGGCGGCGACCCATCTGCCGCAGCGGCCGCTGCAGCCATGCTGCCTGGAGGTGGAGGAACTCCCGCTGGCGATGCGGGCGCCACGGGTCAAGATGAAGCTTCACTCGTTCCCCGTGTTGGTGGCGCAAACCTTGCCGCAGCGGCCGCTACAGACCTGCCGCCGGGACGAGAAGCTGCTGCTGCTGCTGCGGCCGCTTCCGCGTCGGCAGGGGGAATGGATGCTAGCGCTGTTGGCCCGTCCGGACCTCCTGCGGGGCCTCCCGCCGAGCCTGGAACGCTCCCTGGTGCTGGCGGTGGCGGCCGGCCTCCCGCATCGGCCGCTTCCACCGCAACGACTCCGACAACTGGATTGGTGTGCACTACTGGCGGTGGCGACCGACCTGCTTCGCCGGCTGCTGCCGCGCATGCCGGAACTCCTCCTGTCGTCGCTGCCCCAGGGACTGGCGGGTCTCCTGCTCCGGAAACTGCTGCAGCGGTCCAACAAGGTGGAAGTACCGATCCGACGGCCGCGGACGCGAGAATGAAAGCGGATGAGTATTTGTTTTGTGCACTTTTTCTGGGACTTCGCATGCCATTTATATTGATATACTGCCGCAGAGATTTATATAAGCAATGCGACTCGCATTGATCGCAAAACCGGCCGCGGTTTGTCGCATCGCTCGCATTGCTCGCATTGCTCGCAAATCATCGGCGCCCGCCAGCAGTTAGGTGCGTGGCGATAGAGTAAGGGCCTAACCGTCGGGACTCGCGAATTGCCTGATGGGAGGCTGGCCTGCATATTCAGGCTGTAGTGGTCTTGCCCTCGTTCTCTCCTTTGGAAGAATAGTGCTGAGGGTTAAGCCTTTTGCTCTTTCTCGAGCGAAGAAACAAAAACAAACTCAATAAATACAAGTGACGGCCTTTGCGCGGCCCGTTTGGGCTCTAGCTCCGTAGGTTAGGATTAGGGGTAGCCCGCTGAAGTGCGCCCCAATAGTGGGCATACGCTCACGAAGTCGCGAGGAGTTGTCGCAAGACTTGCGACAGATCCGCGCTCTCGCGACTCGCAAGCCGTCGCATCCGTGTCGCATTGCTCGCATTGCTCGCATTGCTCGCAAATCATTGGGATTGCGTTCGGGTGAGCCCGGAACGAGAGGGGCGACGGCGTCCCCATGTCCCCGAGGTTCCCATCGCGCCCCGCCCCTCTCTCGCCCGCTGCATTTTCCTGCAAGACAGCCTGACTTCATCGCTGCGTAATGAACAAGAGCAGCCACGCTCATGCACCAAGGCGGGGGCGGACGTGTACGTGTACGTGGAGGTTGTTGCCGGGCGCGCATTTGGCGTTTGTCGTTAGCGGCACCTTGGTAGCCCACCCGCTGGGTGCTCTCTCGGTAGTCGCAGAAGACCCTGAGCAGGTGCTGGCCCAATCGGGCTCAGTCACCAGTGCCACGTGTTAGTTTGCTTAGGGTGGCTCTGAGGTCACGAGGCACTGTAGTACGAAGTCTGGGCGCGCTTGCCTCACTAGCGACGCTGCGCTCCACTAGGTAAATTGGCCGGGGCACGGACGATGACGTAAAACGTTGACGCAAGCGACCCGAAACACTAAACGCCTCAGGGCAGATAGCTGGCTGTTGAGAGGATCCAAATGTCTACTTACGTCATACTTAGCTGACGAATTGCCGGAACAGTATCTATATTAAAGCCGGGCGGTTCGTCCACTTGGTGGGGGAGCGGGGCGAGCCCACTTTCCGTGTGTGTTGATTACGCAGCTGCAGCACAGAGCGCGACACGACATTGGTGTACTGCAAAGAAGATTCGGTTGCCGTTGCAGCCATAGCGCGTTGCGTTTTTTTTGAAATGAAATAAAAGAAAAAAGCAGTGAAGCAAATATAAAACAGAATCGAACGCGCTTTCGGGAAACGTGTCTCGCAGTACCGTCTCGGCCACGGGACTTCTTTTGAGAGGGGCTTTACCACGAATATTTTCCAAGCTATCCTCGACCGCCAGACTATCCGAGGAGCAGGAGTGTGTGCGATCCCATCACACAAAACGGAATTCGATCTTGCAGCAGGGAACTCCATAATAATTTTGATTTTATGCCGTCTTGTTCTATCTTGTACTTTAGGTTTAGCTAGAGCTCAACATTCTGATGAAATGTTGAATGTGATTTATGACCACTGGTCCTCGTGCGCGGAGTTCTACTAGATGACCATGTTCGTCATACCCAGTTTCAGTGTGTGTGCAGTTCTTTATGAAAATGTATGCTTTTTAAGAATTTCGATGGCAGAATGCCGCGGCTGGGTCGCTGCGCCTGTTTTGTTGCATAATTGCTGCGCAACTGGTGAAGGCTTGCGAACAGAGCCCGAAGACTCTTGTGGATTTGCTCCGTCAGTATCAAAATGAAACTGGCTGTCGTCGGATATGAGTTTTTGCAACTGGTGCAAGCAACAGTTGCTTCTCACATGCGCAGAGACATGTGAGAAGCAACTGTTTTGCAACAGTTGCACATGCGCACAGACATGTGAGAAGCAGCTGTCTCACATGCGCATTAAAAAGCAACAGTTTTTGCAACTGGTGCAAGCAACGTTGGCATGCGCAGAGACAGCGCAAGCGTCGGAGTTTTAGGGCTCACAGCCACAGTGAAGCGCCACGATAATTCATAGGACCACTATATTGAGAGTTGACACTTATTGACAAACTTCGAATTTATGTCGGGGCGGTATTTGCTTTTGCGATGTTCGCCTTTGCACTGCGAAACCAATCGAACTCCCACTTCTGTTTTGATGCACGAGCAGGCCAGTAGCTGCAAAAACGGTACTATGAATGCATCAGCGCCTCCTTTAATTCCAAACGATGGCAAAGCAAGGTCATGTGCTTCGGTGTAATAAAGAGCTATACACTCATTTAACCCAGTTGATTCACGACGCTACGCGACTTTCATTTTGATACTCCGGAAGAACCGGGCGAGGACGCGTTGGGTTGCGCGCACAGAATTGACATCCACCAGCTGTGCCCGTGCACAAAAATCGACTTCGAAGATTGGATCAGGCAGTTCGTGTATGCAGGAAGACTCGTCGAGTACAGCGCGTGGTTATCCCAGGAATCGAATCAGATCACTTCTGTGAAAGATCAACAGAGTTCGTCCCAGCTGAAAAATGGTGCGAGGACCCTTGGTCAGACGATCGATATCGTGACTGATGTCCCTGTTGATTTTTTAAATCCAAGTTTGGACATCCGTCCAAACCAACGAGTTTGGGGCGATTGGACAGCCACGCCAGAATCGAATCTTTCTATGTTTAGTTCCAGTACTCACCGGCGCATTGCGGATGACAAGTTTGATCAGGTGGTGAAGAATGTGCTATGGCTATGCAGGTGAGTTGGTGTTCCAAACGTCCCCCGAAGCGTTTGTCGTGGCCGGTGAAGAAAGACATTTTACCTCGAGATCAAAGCGCGTAGCGTGGCGCCAAACGAAATGCGCATGCCTCACTTGGCAGCAGCGCCTCTGCTGCTAGGAAATTTTTTTCTGTATGAGGTGCCCCACACCTTCTGGTGCAAGCGCAGCCATTGCAGTAGGATGCAACCGAAGCAAGCGCTGCTACTAATGGAGGCGCTTCCCGAGGACAAACGCCGGCCCGGACAGTAGGGCGCCACTCACCGTCATAAGGAAGAGGGGTCGTGGGGGGTGCTGCCGCTGTCCGGTTCCAGCAGTATATGCAGCATTTTTTGGCGCGAGCGCGTGCGTTCTTTACTTTGGAGTGATGATTTTTTTTTGCACAAACCAGGGCCGCGGGATTTTTACCCTTGCTGCTTGTTGAATTTATTTGTATCGGTATCGGACAACAGCATCAGCAGTATAAGTGTCTGTATGAAGATGAACCAAGATGGCGCTGCGTGCAATTTTACCTCTCATGCGCGAGCAGTGTATGTCGCAGGCGCACCTACATGAAGCGACCCAGACACGCGGACTCGGTTTGTTTTTCTTGTCCTTTGAGATTCTTGAAAATTAATTGAAGTACGTAGCGCATCCTCGCGCGGCTTTGGCATTTCGGCTGTACCGGGTGACAGTATCCCATATTTACCGGACCTTTTTATACTTTTCCTGCAAACTGGAAAAACTGGAGGCGTTCGAGCAGTGTCTGGCCGAAGCAGCCGATGAGATTTTGTTCAATTTGCTTCTCAGCCATGGGCGTCTCGACGTGCGAGACTGTGTCGCCCAAGTGCCACGCGTCATCGTGTCCCAGGTAAAGGACCAACGCAACTTGCTCCGGCAGAGCAACTGGGTTCACAAGGAGGACATTCGCATTACGTTTTTCGTCGAACGCGTGCTTCCGCCGGTGTGGATTGACCAAATCGGCCTCCATGAAAATGCAGATGCCTATGTGGAGGGCGTTCACCGATGCTTGCAAAAATTTTCTCGCGTTGGTATTGTTCTGAATGGGCTCACGCCCGAAAGCGTGGGAGTTCCGTTTTCTGATGAAGTTTCTCCTTCGACTGGATAAGCCCGGGCAAAATTGTACACAGAATTTTGCACACAAAATTGCACACAATTTGAGTTGTCGATCACCGCTCTCGGCTCCCCATCGTCGAGAGTAGGGGCGGCAAGGGGGAATGGGTTTTCGAGAGCGTTGGCGATGTTTCCCATCGACTATTGCATCGAGATGCTTCTTGATGAGGGGTGGCGTCCGCTGTCGCTACTACCTACTCCAAACGCAGGAGAAGAGGTAGGACCTACGGATTTCGCCTGGACGAGCATGGGCGACGCAGTGAAGAGCATTTTTGGTAGCTAGTGCCCCAAATCTTTATGTCGGCGGTGGTGAGCACAGGCCCAGCCGTTTTGCCCGCAGAGAATCTGACCCAGGGGTCGCAGTAGCCAGCGGCCAAGGCGTCTGCGGCGGGCCGACAGAACTCCGGACCACCTATCCGACCACCTTTGTAACCACCTTGCCGACCACCTTCTCAACCACCCCCAACGATTTTTCGGTATCGAAAAAAAGCTGCCACAATTTACTGCCACAATTGGTGTCACAATTGTGGCAAGCAAAAATCAGAAACAAGATTTCGTGCCACAATTGTGACAGCAATTGTGGCAGCAAATTGTGTGCAGAATTTTTTTTTCCAACCCGGCCTGATTGGTGGTCGAAACAAAAGGTGGTCGCGCGGACCCATTGTGACAGCAATTGTGGCAGCCATTTCAGGAAATTGTGGCAGCCATTTCAGAAAATTGTGGCGGCCTCGGAAAGGGCAACAGCCCGGCGCGAGAGGTCTCGCTGGCCACGGGGGGCGGCAGCGCTGGTCGCGCGAGCCACGCGCGCGGGCGCTGCGCTAGTGCTAGCTCCCTTGTGTCGGGGCTTCGGAACTTGGGTGCGGCGCTTCCGGCGTTGGCACCAGGCAGAGGAGCCTGTAGGCGCGGGGAGAATCTATGTCTGATGTGATCTGGGACCCATCGAGTCTGCCTGATGATCTTCAAACTCGATGGGGCCGAATTTGAATCCATTCAGATGGCTCGATGGGCGTTCGTTTCATGGCTAAAACTATGAATTGTGTGCAATTATTTTGTGGCAATTTTCTGGCAGCTCTGTCCGCCTGGATAGATCCAAACAATCTCTTTCATTCGGAACGCCAAAGATGTTTGATTTGGGTTCGTCGTCGCTTGTCGACATGCACCGGGAAGGCGCCGGATTCTTTCCGGTGGTTTTGGGGAAGCGCGTTGTCGTCACACGGCATAACGGTGAGCAGGGTGTGCGGTTATGGGCAACAGTTCAGCCGGACTTCTTTGCAAGCCCGGCACTTGGGGCGCAGGGCTGTCAATTTCTCTCGGGCGCGGGTGATGATGCTCTTAGCGAGATCTTGGACGGGCGACGCGAACTCGACAAAGAAATTGGAGAAGCGGAGGGGCTGGCGCTTCGTTATCCGAGGCGCCACGGTTCTCGGTCTGTCCTGTTTGCTGCTAGCCAGACTCTTCTGTCCCAGCTGGTGCTGCCCAAACCGGTAACGGGCCCATGGCTTGGCCTCGCACACATTATGGGCCCAGGATACGGCCACGCGCCCCTCTGTTCCTTGCTTCATAGTAGCATGCCTATCGGATTTCTGCATTTTCCATTGGTGTAAAGTTGAAACATGACCCCGTCAAGTTATTGCACTCTCCTCCCCAAACTTCATGATGGATGACGGCGATGCTGATGATGATGTTCAAAGCATAGGCCGCAAAGTCCAGGTTTTTCGCACGCTGCGGCCTTTTGTACGGTCGCCACCCTTTCATCGCCAGTGCACTTTTTACAGTTTTTGCCGCGTTCTGTCTCTACGCTGAGCCCAGGCAGCGGGTGCCGCTGCGTGTCGCAAGATGAAGCCGAGCATCCAGTGCGCCGGGACTATTTCCAGGATGTGTGGGGGCCCTGCCATTCCTGAGAAATGGCACGGCCCCCGCCCTGGGCTTGCTAATTTCCCTGCTTCCAACGGTGCGCGGGCACGCTCGCGCGGTGTTTTGTCGTAGGTGCGAAGGGGAAGCAAGAGATTTGGATCTCCTGCTGCAGGTGGGCAGTCTACTTTTGAAGCAGATCCGCGTCCGCTTGTTCGGCGAACTATGATGATCTGACATTGCTCATCCATTTCATTCTGTGAAAGAGGATCTGCTTCTGCCCGGGCCCTTCTTTGTAGAGAAAGTCGCTGTTCTCAAAATACTTAAACGACAGAAGCGCTTCTGCAGCAAGCGAAGGCCTTTATTTCTGGCAGGATTCCCTGGTGGTAGAGGGCCTGCGTTTTCTTTTGCGCCGAGGATCAGAAACGTTGGCCCACCGCTCCACTGGAAAGGATCAACTCCTCCGTCCCCAGTAGGGTTGTCCTATACTCCTCTGCAAGAAAGGAGTTAGTTCGGTAGTTGTTTAATTCTTTGCGCTCCCACTCTGCTACGCCAGAGCCAGAGGGCCTGTGTACCTCTATGGTCTTTGTTCTAGAGGACGCCAATCCTCCTGTTCTGATTGATTATGCTCTTATCCTTCTCTGTGAGAGAATACGCCTTGAGAGAAAAGCTTTTGTCGTGCTCAGGTATGTGGATTGCGTCCTCTACGGTTGCAGGCTCTCTGTCTGCCCTCT
Source organism: Amoebophrya sp. A120 (assembly GCA_905178155.1). Classification (NCBI taxonomy): domain Eukaryota; class Dinophyceae; order Syndiniales; family Amoebophryaceae; genus Amoebophrya; species Amoebophrya sp. A120. Next base: position 2,699,728 of record CAJINV010000013.1, on the reverse strand, counting down.
CTCATTGAGGCGGTTTGGTATGGCCTCCGCTTGTGACAGCACAGCTCGGGTTTGCAACCGGGAGTGCCCCTAAGTGCCGAGCGGTCCTGCACAAAGCGTGCAAAAACGTTTCTTCCTTTCTTTCTCCTAGTACTATTCTGTTGGCGCTAGGTAGATGAAGGGGAAGGAGGAATATGAGCCCTCCAGCAGGAACCTAAGCGACGCTAGGTATGGAATAGAACGCCTGAGTTGACACGAGACGAGAGAGCCAGGGCCTTCGCTCGAATTCGTTTGACGAAAGCAGCTGCGCCCCCATGGCAAGCAATAAGGTGGCTAGCCACATTCGGTGGGGCCGTTGGTCGTCTTCGAGTTGGGGGAGGGGGAAGCTCGTTGCAGATCGCGAAAGGCGAAGGCCTCTTGTGCCACATTGGTTGCCATTGATTTGGAAAACGGTGCTTGGTAGCGAATGGCACTGGCCAAAGTTTCACGGCTAGCAAATTAAGTAAAACAGCCACAATAGATTGCAACCTGGCGTCAAAAGCTAGAAGGCCCACCAGGCATCAAAAGATAGAGACGGGGCTTCCAGTTGTGTTCTACAATCAGTAGAAGAGAGACGTTGCGGGCATGGGGCGCGCGGACCCATTTTACCTTGCTAGTGCGTTGCCCAACAATTGGAAAGTCACGCGCCTCGCGAGCAGAGTTCGTCCTTGGGCAACAATTAGCGAAGACGTTGACGTTCCGCCGGACGAGAAGATGATTGAGCAGGCGTTTCCACGCTGCGACGCGGAGCAAGGAGTGCACAATCTTCTTGCCGGCAACATGATTTTTACCAGTCAAAAACTCCACGAGCGGGCGCGCGAGGTGCGGGGCTTGCCGCGGTGTTCAGACACGGAGGCGCCGGAGGGCCAGGACCATCAAATCGCATGTTTGCCGTTGGAGCAAAAGAACGTTCTATGCAGTTGAACCAAGAAGGGCGGCGAGGCAGCAACAAGTAGAGCAGGCTACTGCGATATGTCGGTTGGCGTGCAGCCGACCTCCATCCAAGGCCTGCGGCCGGGGTTTCCGTGCCGCCAGACCTCCCCACCAGACATCTTTCCTGCAGGCAACTGCGCCCTATCGTTCGCAGCGCCATAGCTAAGGCGCCGGCAGAGATAGCGAGCCAGAGCTAAAGCAAGGGCACCAGCTGCATTGCATGCCATAACTGGCGCTGGCCGCATGTTTTGCTCCTTTTCGTTGCTGCTCTGAAGCTGCCCGCTGGGGTACAGTGCGTCGCACGTGGCTCGTATTTGTATTTCTATTTGTTGCTGCCGCTGCGCTTTCCCTACCACTGGATACAAGGACTTGCTCGCGCAGCACATCAGACTGGCGAATGCGCCGGAATGTGACTCGCATGAGCTGCTCGCAGGTTCAGTGCAGGACAGAGCATGCGAAAAGCAGGGCGAGTGGCCAAAAAAGCCTCAACTCCCGGGACTGCCGTGATCGTCGCAGGCGCCGGAGTTAGGTTCCGGCGGGATTCAAGAGGCAAGAGCCGGTGCGCAAGGCTTATCGCCCAGATTTCCAACTATTCTTTGTTTTCGTTATCTGTGAAGCCGGTTTTGGGCTGCACAAGGAGAGGTGCGCACTTCGGAGGCGTGCCCAAACAAAACGCATGAGGTTCGCCTTGTGTACTCCATTTTTCAACATTTGATTCATTGCGCCGGCAGTCCTTTTTTTTTTACTCAGTATCTCCGCAGCGCCGGCGCCGCTGTATCTATTTTCGCCCTTCGCTATCTTTTTTTTTGTTTTCTGCGCGCCGTGCGTATTCTTAAAATCCCATGAAGGAAAAACGCGCGCCATTTGGGGTGCCTGCGCGTCTCGTAGTCATTGCGCAGCAACTGACCGCGGCCGCAAAGTCGCCAGCGTGTGCGGTTCGTACGTACGTAGAGGAGTATGTGGTAGTGCCTTGAGTTTTCGCTTTTGTTTTTCAACAGCAGTGATTTTCGGACTAGAAAAGAGGCCTTTTTTGGAGGTTGGTTGGTGCGATGTATATGGGTTTTTTATTTTTTCAGGTCAGGATAATTCGGGTTTCAGGATAAAAAAAGGCGATGATCGACGAGATTTCTTGCATGATGAACATGCGCAGAGAAATGCACCGCATGAGGGATTCTGGTCGAGGTCGACAGCGCAACACCTTGACTTTAGCGAACATGGTGCGAGAGTTGTTTGCCACAGTGTTTCCCATTCTGGCGTAGTTCATTTGCTTTTATCCAAATAAGTATCTGATAAGACATTATCTAATTCTCGGTTTATGATTAAGACATACACGAATTTTATCCAACTAAGTATCTAAAAATGCGCACAAGTCTAAGTTTAAGCTCAAGTATAACTATTTTTTCGCAAATAATAATCATGAAGAAACAGAAGGAACAGTCTCGTTGTAAGATTTCGCATTGTTATGTATCAGAACAGCTCTGCTTTCGACTCACTCCGGCGCAGCAGATGGCTGTGCACGAGAGTCTGCAGCTATTGTTCCCTCATCGTACGCTTGTCGTTTTGTTCGTTCTGTACAAAAGACAAAGCGACGACCCTGCTTTTGCGAAATCATGACGCCGCCCGTTCGTGACCCAGGTTCCGTTTGATGCGAAAATGGCCCGTGCGTTTGATTTTTGCACATATTTGCGATACGAAGAAGATCACATTCGTCTGATCAGTTTTTGTCAGGGTCGAGTGGCAGGGGCAGGCAGGATCGATGGTTGTTTATTTCTATCGATTCAGTTACAGTTTCGATGATGCGGATGCCGGAAAAGAAACTCCACCATTACAGGAAGAGACTTACTTTGGTGAAGTAGGAGCAAGTTCAACTTGCTTTGTCGTGTATCCTGTTCCTTGGCTTTATTGTTCTTGTGAAATATTGAGAAGGAAGAAAGTGCTAACATATAATCCACTCATTGGATGCCTATCGAAGAAAAATCAAAGACGGGCAAAAAGGCGAGTAAGGATTAATATGTCCGCCGAAGAGTTCGATGCCGCCGCCAAGTGGGTCCAAAGTCTTCCCAAAGACGGCCCGGCACAGCCGACCAACGACGAGAAACTGATCACGTACGGGCTCTATGCATTACAAAAAGAGAAAGTGACGCTGTGAGACCCAGAAATCAATGGACTCCGCCCGTGCGGACTCGTTTCAGGTTTCCCGGGAAACCTTCGGTTTAGCTCGTGCTAAAGTGTGTTGCAACGCAACTTAAAACGCGGCGCGCGCATGGACTCCGCTGCTGTTTGTGGGCACAACCGCGCCGCGTCTGTGTTGCAGTCTCTTGTGCCCAAAGCGCCGCAGTCGGCTGCGGATTGCGAGCAACCTGGCGGCCCCGGCAAACCGGCGCACATTTTCGCCTGGCCTAACTTGGGCCGCTTCAGACGATCTTCCGCCGGTGGCACGGCCTCGCTTTGCCGTTTTCGGAAGAGGATTCCTCAGAGGATTCCAAAATCCTCTCAGGAATCCTCTGGCCCAATTTGGGCCGTCTTCCGCGCCCTTCCCCCGATGGCACTGCCCCGATTTCGGGAGAGGTTTCCACAGAGGATTCCTCAGAGGATTCCTCAGAGGATTCCAAAATCCTCTCAGGAATCCTCTGGCCCAATTTGGGCCGTCTTCCGCGCCCTTCCCCCGATGGCACTGCCCCGAATTCGGGAGAGGATTCCACAGAGGATTCCGGAGAGGATTCCGAAATCCCCTCCGGAATCCTCTGACCGGATTGGCGCCGTCCTTCGCGGTCTTTCCCCGGCGGCACAACGTCGATTTCGGGAGGGGATTCCGGAGAGGACTCCTCCGGAGCCCTTTCTCCCGTGGTACGCACTACCTCATCCGGGAGGATTTCCCCGGGGACAGGGCGGACCCCCCGAAGCGAGGGCGGACCCCCCGGGGGCGAGGGTGGATCCCCCGGGGAGCGGGCGGATCCCCCGGAGAACGGGCGGATCCCCCGGAGGGCGGGCGGATCCCCCGGGCAACGGGTGGATCCCCGGGGGCGAGGGCGGATCCCCCGGGCGGATTCCCGGGGGCGCGCCGGCCACTCTGATGCGGCGCCACGGGCACCGCGGCAAACCGGCGCACATTTTGAAAGATTTTGGAACGCACCCGAGTGCAGGGCATCGCGGCAAACCGGCGCACATTCTCTCGGTTCTCAAGGCCTCTGGCGGTTGTGCGAACGGCCCTTGCTTCTGTGTGGTTGTCACATCTTGACTCTTTGGCTGTCAAGTTGTCTAGCTGCTGCTGTGCTGTTGTGTGGTTGTCACAACGCCGTTGGTTGTCAAAACGCCGCTTTGACAACCATGACAAGCTGTAAGTAGATTATTACCAAGCCGAAGCAAGAAATGTGCGCCGGTTTGCCGGTGACCGTGCTCACCGCCAACGCGACAAGGGCAGGGACCCCTAGCTAAGGCCGGAGCCTCTGGCGCAAGGGCGCACCCGCCCCGGGCCGCCCGGGCGCCCGTCGAAGGGGGAGTGAAGCCCCGCAACGCCGGCGCAGTCCGAGGGGCTGGCACGAATATCGGACCCCCCCTGGCAAGCGGAGATCCCCGGAGGCTGGAGCGAACGCACCGGGGCGAGGGCGGATCCCCCGAACTGAGGAGGACCCACCCAAAGAAAGTTCGTAGGCTTATTAACCCCCCGGGCAAAGGTGCGACCAAGGGCGCGCGGATCCGCGGGAGGCGGACCGGCCCTCCGGGGCGAGGGCGGATCCCCCGAAGACCAGGCGGATCCACCGAGGCGAGGGCGGATCCCCCGGGCGAGGGCGGATCCCCCGAAGAGCCGGCGGACCCCCCGGGGCGCGGGCGGATCCCCCGGAAAGCAGGCGGATCCCCGGGGAGCGGGCGGATCCCCCGGAGAACAGGTGGATCCCGCGGGAAGCCGGCGGATCCCCGGGGAACGGGCGGATCCCCGGAGAGCGGGCGGGTCCCCGGGGAGCGGGCGGATCCCCGGGGGGCGGGCGGATCCCCGAGTAGCAGGCGGATCCCCTGGGCGAAGGCGGATCCCCTGGGCGAAGGCGGATCCCCAGGGAGCGGGCGTATCCTCGGGGCGCGGGCGGATCCCCGGGGGGCGGGCGGATCCTCGGGGCGCGGGCGGATCCCCAGGGAGCGGGCGGATCCCCGGGGAACGGGCGGCTCCCCTGGGCGAAGGCGGATCCCCGGGGAGCGGGCGGATCCCCGGGAAACGGGCGGCTCCCCTGGGCGAAGGCGGATCCCCGGGAAGCGGGCGGATCCTCGGGGCGCGGGCGGATCCCCGGGGAGCGGGCGGATCCTCGGGGAGCGGGCGGATCCCCGGGGAGCGGGCGGATCCCCTGGGCCAAGGCGGATCCTCGGGGAGCGGGCGGATCCCCGGGGAGCGGGCAGATCCCCTGCGTGAACCCGGTTCCCCGGGGAATGGGCGGGCTCCTGGGCGAAGGCGGATCCCCGGGGGACGGGCGGATCCCCGGGGAACGGGCGGATCCCCCGGGAGCCGGCGGATCCCCTGCCTGCGGGCGGATCCCCTGGGGGAAGGCGGATCCCCTGGGGGAAGGCGGATCCCCTGGGGGAAGGCGGATCCCCGGGGCGAAGGCGGATCCCCGGGGAGCGGGCGGATCCCCTGGGGGAAGGCGGATCCCCGGGGAGCGGGCGGATCCCCTGGGGGAAGGCGGATCCCCGGGGAGCGGGCGGATCCCCCAAAAAAACACACAAATCGAAATCGCGACGGTGTGCTTATTTTTTTCCCATCATTCGAAACACAAACAAACCACGCTGCCGTCGTGTTTCGCTGGTTTGGGTCTCACAGCGTCAGGGTCTCTACAAAAAATCAGATTAAGAATGTCTGGGTCTGGAACCTGACAACTTCTTCTGACGCTACACGAGGAGGTCGGTGTGCTGCAGAGCGGATCTGTCATGGAGCATGGACATGAAAAAGAATATACGGCTAAATTGCCAAACAGCATCAACTTTTGCACGAGGCCAAAAGAATAGGCTAGCTGCCGTCCCCCGCCCTGGGGGATTCGAGCATGTAGCGCAGGGGAAAGTGGCCACTCAAGGATGATGATCATAACGATGATGATGATGATGATGATGATGATAAATTGCTCCCGCTCAGCCATGCATGATCACCTTGGCCGCAACCATCCTGTGCAATCAGCTATTTGCATGACAATTCCAGACCTGGAACAATAAATATTTGCATTGGATAGGCTCTACAAGCAAGTCACCGTCGGCGACAACACGACCGCAAAACCAGGTATGCTCTCCGGGTTTGAAGCAAAATACAAGTGGGACGCATGGGATATGATCGGCCAGAAAAGTACACTCTTTCATGCCAGAAAAGAAAAGATCGCCTAGTTGCGGCTTTTGGTTTGACAGACAAGGAATCCTCTGTGGCTATTGAGCATGTTCAGCATGGCAAACGTTCTGCTTTTCTGGCGGGGGTGTTCCTTTCCTTAGCATGCAGGAAAAGAACAAGGGAAAATCGACGGACGAGGCGAGAAAAGAGTACGTTGCGCACATAGAGGACCTGAAAAAAAAGTACAGTTGAAGATAGAGCAGGGACACCGTTCCAACTTTTACATTGTGTGCGAAAATGAATCCTCCAAAGCAGCGACTGACAGAGGAACACAACAAGTGAAGTCGTTCTACTACTTATTAATGCAAAAAAATGAAAGCTTAAGCCACGGCCACCAGCCTTAGCTTTTCTTTGCATTTGAACCCGAGAAGCCAAAATAATAATGAACCGTCGTGCCCGGGCGTGGTCTCGCTGGCGTTTTTGTGTGAGGCACTTTTAAAGTGCCTGACTGTTCTCATGAAAAGTCTTTAGACGAGCTGACTGTTCTCATGATACATGATTTCCTATGCGTTGTTTTCGTGTTTCCCGGAACATAGCGGGTTATTTAAGTATTTGAATTTTAGGGCGTTTCAAAAAAGGCGTTTCTGATTGAGGACACGTCATGGCTCCCTCGTAAGGAGGAAAGCCGCTCTTCACGTACTTAATGAAGTTCAGCCTTTTATTGACGACGATCCAGAATACAATATGCTTACTGCTTTTTTGGCTGATTCATGTTTATCCACTTTTGCTGCCTTGAAAGATGATTCAAGCTAGATCTGCGCAGTTCTTACCCTGAGCTTACATCTCTCGGCAAAGCTCGGTCACCAGGGTTTTTTTTTCCAAAGACGCCTGTTTTATGTTGCTTGTTGATACGATCTTCTTGTCGTGATTGCCTTTTCAAAATTTGATGGTTTCCAGGACGAGCTGCTAGGAATAAGGATTCGAGTCGCATTGTAAAACGAAACTCGTCTCGTAGAAAGATGCTATTGAGGCGAAAATGTTGTGTCCGGATAATTTTCAGTACAAAGCCACGAAGATAAAGTTGTAAAAAGTATATGACGGAGTCGGAGAGGCCCTGACTGTTTTCTGATTCTGACCAAGGGAGTAGGGTAAGCATGTAGCTACCTTCACATGGCGACAATGAAAGCGCAGCGCTCGCAGAGGACGATGAAGAAGCTGAAGCTCCCCCTGCTTCGGAGGCTCTACTAGTGTACTTAGAAGAGATACTTCTTGTCTCCACTCGTCCGCCGGTCCTAAAAAGCGCTTCCTCCCACTGATTTTCTGGACGACACAGCCACTCGCGTCTACTTCTGCAACTAGTACAACTGGCCGCAACGAGAATGACCGGCTACCAGCGCGGCCACCCGCACAGCGCCAGCCTGGGCAGCGGCGGCGGCACGAACGTGGGCTCCTTCTCCCAGCTTCTGGGGGACCAGGGCATGGAGAACTACGACAAGGATGTCCGATTCATGGCGGCCAGTGATCTGACGCAACAAATCACGACCCAGCAGAATCAGCCGTTGGAGGTTAACATGCAAAAGAGAATTTCCAACGCGTTTCTTCACCAGTTGGAAGATGCAAGCATTGAGGTGCAGGGCAACGCTGTCAAGTGCCTGGCGAAGATCGTGTGCAAGTTCCAGGAGCCTCTGATCGGCGAAGCGGCCGGGCGCCTGGCGCACCTGGTTTTGGAGGGAAACGAGAAGGTGCGCGACATCTACGCCACCTGCCTGAAGGGCCTATTACTGGAGCTGAATCCACAGACCTCGGGGCAGGTGGTCTGCCAGAACGTGCTGCCCAGGATGTTGTCCGGCATTTTGTATAAGAGTGCACAACACCCGCCTCGCGTCCAACTCATTTGTATGGGATAACGATAAACATTTATTTTCAGGAAAGCAGATGCAGAAACAGCAGCACACATGGAGCATGTGCGCGACATCAAGTTCATGCGCCGAGTTTCATGCTACTTTTTCGGGTGATTCAGAAATTTGTCATCCATTTTAGAGTGACGCAAGGGTGGGAACAGTTTAGTGTTTTGCATGACAAATGACGACGAAGGGGAACAATTGTGCACTCCAATACTTGGTCGGCGAACTTCAAGGCAGAGGTGAAGGAGGAATGCTTGGACGTGCTATGTGAGGTAAAGGAATATCATACGTTTTTTTGCGACATAGAAGATAGCGATGCTCCATTGGATTAAAGTACGTATTTAGAACTCACAGCAAGCCTTGAATAGCGAAGAAAAACCAAAATCCACTTAATTGCTCCACGAGGTTCTCCGTCGGTTCGGCGACAGCAGCCGGGTGCACGCGGAAAAGATGACCCCCGGTTTGCTGAACTTGTTGCAATCCCCCGTGACGAAGCTTTCCATCCGGAAGAAGTGCGCCCAGTGCTTCGGGATCCTCTCCACCGTTTTGCTCGAGAACCAGCTGGAAGCGCTGCTGATCACGTTCCTGAACCTGACGAAGCCCAAGCCGGACAACGGCAACGGCGGGAGCAGCCAAACGCCAGAGTCGCTGCTGGCCGACCGCATGCTGTGCTTGCAGTCGATCGCCGCGATCGGGAAAAATGCGTGCAACCCGCGGGTGTTTGCGCGCCACATCCCGGAGATCATCCCCCTGTTTCTCCAAATCTGCCGGGAAAACACGATTAACCTGAACCACGACCACTCCTCCTCCAGCAGTCAATTGTCCGCCAAGCACAGCACCGAGATCGTGGAGAACTGTCTGCTGACGTTTCAGGCGTTTTGCTCCTGGAATAATGGCTCCGGGATGAAAGAAATGGCGGAGCCGGAGTTTTTCGAACCAATACTTGAACTCGTTTTGGATCTCATCGCCTACGTAACACTCGCAAATTACAGCTGTCTGCTGGGACGAGATCTCCTGAAAGATGAATCATGCACAGCTGGAATTCTTTTTCCGCATTTGCATTTCGTGTGATCGCGATGAAGAAAGTCTGTATTGATATAATGTCAGATATTTCATCATGAGCGCCGCACCGACGAGTGCGGCATGTTGCAAAAATTTCTCATCTGACTGGTGGTACTTGTGCATCATCGTGTATTTTTGTTTCTCTGAAAAAGATGATAACATGACTGCTCGGCCGGTAGTACTTACTTACAATATAAGCGGGTGGTGTCGACAGCATTAAATACACGTTTCAGACAGGAGATTGACCCAGACGGCGATTTGCAGTGGATAAGACGACCCCAATTACTACGGTGGCGGTGACGAGGACGAAGATATGGGCGGCAGCGGAGGGGACTCCGATTACAGTGATCAGAGCGAGTATGGATGTGTCAGGTTTGAAATCGTCAAAGTTGAAATAGTTTGCCATGCATAAAACGGATACCAGTTAGACCTGCAGTCTGTAGTCGGTGCATGACAAATTTTCCCGGTCCTGGAAGCGAGTCTGTCATGCGGTTTAGGGCAAAAGAGCTGCCTCCTGTCATGGTAGTTAGCAGTCCAACTTTTGACCCTTACCAGGTCTATAATCTGCCTCCCGTGGGTCCTCTGCAATAGAGTCACTTTTTGTGTCGCATTTTATGCATTACAAATTATTTCAACTTTGACGATTTCAACTCTGACGCTCCCATAGCGAGTACGACTCCGACGAGGAAGACGACCAGGAGTCCTGGTATAACCTGCTCAGGTGTTACAATCTCAACCGTTACAATGCTGGAGTCTGGAATTTGTGTTGCAAAATGCGCAACATCTGGCCTGCTCCCACAGGATTGCGCATGACAAGTTTCGGACCCCCAAACCGCACTAGAATCTGTGGAAATTTGTGTTGCAGAAAGTGGAATGCTCTGGGATTCTGTCATGCTCATCACGCAAGACAAATTCCAGATTCTATTGTAACGTTTCAGATTGTAACACCTGAGCGGGTTATACCTGGAAGGTGCGACGAGCAGCCTTCAAACTCGCGACGGCGATGATTACAGGGCTGCCGTTCTATCCCCGGTAAGAGCCTCGCCCAGGTTGAGCAATATTATTGCAATTATACTGGGTGCTGACAGTGACAGATCCATGTGATTTACATTTACGAGGCAATAAGTCTGTCAGCATTTTGAATACATCCTTGGATGCCGAGCAATGCAAATTTTTTCTGTTGCGAGCTTTACTACAATAGGAGGCTTTTGCAATGCATAGTTCCAAACTGGAGACCATCCTGGAGAAGTTCGCCAACCCCTGCATCCAGCGCTTTACGAACGAGCGGGACGCAAACGTGAAACTGGACGCCTTCTGCACCATTGAATGCCTCGCAAAAGTTATCAGAGGAGGAAACTGTTTTACTGTTTCATTGTCGACTGGAGATTTTGCATGAATCGAGAAAATAGAAAGTTGTTGCCTGCTACACATGCAAGATGGTAGTTTGGTTTCGAGCAGCTGTGATGTTATTCCTTGTGGAAAATTGTTTTTTGCGTTGCAACTTCGATCGTATGCAGTGAAACACGTAGTTTTTCGTAAGGATGAAAGTGACCTGCTCCTTTCACCAGTCGGGCGGCGCGGTGTCCGGTGGTTTGCGGGGCGGCGCCAGCACTATTGGGACGAGGCAGCCGACGAATGAAAGCACTTTTCTTTCGGGATTGCACCCCGAGATGGCCGGAGCGATGAACAATATGCTGGTACAGCTACCAGGAAATTTCTTGCCGCCGTCGAGAACTCCGACCGGGCAGTCGAGCGACGGGGGTGGAGCACCGGCAAGTTCTACTTCCGGTGGCGGTACTAACAGCACTACAACCCCCGGAGCGATGAAGCGGACGGCCTCGGCGATAAAAACCGAGTCGCTGCAGAAATTCGTCGGCTTGATTCCCAAAACCCTGGTGCCAGCCCTGGCGAAGCAGTTGAATGGCAAGTCGAAGCAGGGTGCTTTTCAGTTGTTGAAGACGCTGTCGCAACTGCTCCCCACGCAACTGGAGCAGCCGCTGCTCGCGAACAGCAATTCGAGTATCACCGCGAACTTTCTGTCCGGGCTGACCCCGGCGACGTCCGACAGTATTTCTGTGCAGATTTTGCTGGACACCCTGATCATTTTGAAAAACCTGATCAGTCACTACGTAGACGCCGCGGTGTATTTGAAACTGTCCTCGGACATCCTTTATGCTTTGCAAAAGTACTTACTAAAATAACTGCACATGATGTTGACGGATCCCATTGTTAAGCAACAGTAGCATATGTTACAATTTGGGCTTTTATTCATCTACAGCAACTTGGGCAAATTGAAATTTGTCGTGCAATAACTAACTAGTACGGTTCTTTTGCAATGCATGGCCTCCCGAAGCTGTTCAAACTGATCAGCGCCAACGAGCGATCGAAGCAGGAATACCGGGGGTACAAGGCGGTTGCGGAAGCGCTGCGCGTGGTCTCCGTCTACCTCTACCCGTTGTTGCTGAGCAATCTCACGAAGAGCGGCAACGACCAGAGTGGGGATGCGATTATGGGCGACAGCGACTCACTGGCGAAGTCCCGCACGATAATACAGCCTTTGTTTCCGATCTTGCAAGAGAAGCTCCAGAAAACCGATTTGGACCAGGACGTGAAGGAAGCGAGTTTAGACTGTTTCGCGCACGCCCTGGCCTGCACGGGGGACAGCTTTCTGGAAGAAGCTGGGAAATGCTTGCCTGCGTTTGGTATAGCATTACAGAAGAGCTATTTTTATTTGCATAGCGCCGCTCTTGCGCTTTATTTTGTGCGCGGCTTGTGGTCGTCATCTTGGAATGCAACGTCGGTCCACCTACGCAAGCTGTCATGCTTGGCGGATGCACTTGGACTTGTTCTTGACTTAAGATGAAAGAAAGTACTAGAAGGTAGCGCATCTAAGTAAAAAATCACACAGTGGAAAGAATGCGGAACGAGCTGACCCGCATGCGCGCGATGCTCGCACTGAAGGTGATCTGCAGTTCGCACCTGGAGGTAACGGTTTCCGAGGACTTGCTCCACCAGATGTGCACGTTCCTGGTGAACTACCTGGCGCAAAACCAGCGGGCGATCCGGCAGCAGGCACTGGACTGTCTGGGGGCGTTGTTATCAAATGTAAAAATGTCTGGGTCTGGAAGAATGCAACTTGTGATGCTGCGTTTCGATGTCTAAAAAATTTGTGTTGCATGAGCAGCAAAAGGAATCTAATTTTTGCTACGCGGAGAGGGCATTTGTCATGCGGAATGGGCATCAAGAATCCCTCAGAAAACCTGTGATGCTAGGGCATGCATTACAGGCATCATGGGTCATGAGAAATATGCATGACAAATCTTGCATTCTTCCAGACCCAGACATTTTTACATTTGATAGTTGTTGCGGAAATACAAAAACCTGCCAGAGAAAACGCAGCTGCTCTGCGTCTCGGCCACCTCGGCGTTCTTCACGGACACGGACCTGTATCGTCGAAACAGATTACTTATCAACGAGTTGATGATTTTCGCATATTCACAATAGAATCGCATTTTTTTCTGGACTTGAAACAGCCGAGCATCTCTCTCCCAGAACTTTTCTGCTGCGCGGATTAGGTTTTTTTCAAATTGTATATGTATGATCTCTAGTGCACGGCGGTTATTGTCGTTTCATTTGGTCTGCTATTGCTGACTCTGACATCGAGCGTCACAAATATCAATTCAAATTTGTGCCCTAGGTACCTTACCGATCTTGCCGTTCAAGTGGTCATAAACTCGCTGAATTCCACCACCGGCGGGTCCGTTGCGGTTTCCGAAGTCATCGCGCAAAAATGCCTCCCGAATATTCTGAACTGCACCCGTTCTCCCCTGCTGCAGGGCGGGGCGCTGGTGTCCATCCTGACCTTTCTGAACACAATTTCTTACCAGGAAGAGGAGGTCGGCACCAACGGGCAGCCGGCGAAAAAGACGAAGTTGACCGGCGTGACGTCGAGTGCGGCAAACAGCAACAGCAGTCCTGTGGGCTCCATGCTCTGTCTGTACACAAACAGCACTACTCAACAGGCCAGTCACAGCAACTCTGTGTACCGACAACTCACCCTGGTGGAGCCGGTGATCGAGCGGGCGCCCACCACACAGGCGGCGCGAAACACGATCGCCAATCTGGCGAAGTGCGTCGCGGCTCTGGCCATCGTGTCCCCGCATTTGCACGAAATCGTGCTGGAGAACTGTGCGAATTTGACGGAGATCGGGTCCACCTCCGCGGACCACCAAACCGCGGACGAGGTGACGAAGTTTCAAACCGAGCTGGCCCTGCTTTCCCTCGGGGAAATTGGCAAGCACGTCGACTTGACCACGATCGCGAACAACCAGAGCCAGCAGGGCTGCAAAATGAGCATTCAGGAGCTGCTGCTGTCCTTCCTCAACTCGGAGGACGACGAGATCACGCACGCGGCGGCTCTGACGCTGGGCTACAGTTGCATGGGCGGCCAGTCGACGTTCCTGACCCTGCTGGTCGACTGCATCATTCGGGAAACGGAGAACTTGAGCAGCAGCTCCGTCGTGTCCGCCACCACGAGGAAAAAGCAGTACCTGCTTTTGACCGGCTTTCGCGAGGTCATCTCCATGGAGTGCGAGAACAGCAACGTGGTGGGGGCTGCAGTAGGTGTGCACCCGTCGTCGAATGTTATCCAGGAAAAAAACTGTGTAAGTGTAAGTTTCTTTGAGGTTTAGCATCACAAGTTTGCTCTGCATGACACAGAAAACCTGTCATGCGTAGCTAGTAAGGGAAAACAGGCACGAAAATTGCCTCTGATGCATGTCCAGCATGACAAGTGTATACAGTTTTGCATTTTCTGCAACACAAAGTTACACTTACACAGTTTTTTTCTTGGATAAATGTTGCTGGTGGTGTAGTGTCATCAGCCAATAATTCCGCACCGAACATCACCTCCTCTACTTCATCTTCGTCCAAGATTGTGGAGTTGCTGCAAGAAAACGACGGGTTCCTGAGGAAGAAGATTTGCGCCATCCTCGAGAACTCGTTAGCGAAATCCACCGAGGAGGGGGTCCGCGTGATAGCTGCGGAATGTCTCGGGTTCTTGATTCATCTACTTGACCACAGTTCAACATCTAGTGCAGGAGGCGCTGTGGGGGACCAACTTGTCTTAGCCACCGTCCTGCGGATGATGGGCAATGGAGAGTGCGCGAAAACCCGCGCCTGCGCCGTTTCGGCCGTGCGGTACGCGCACAGCAAGAGACAAACGGTGCAGCTTTCGAACAACCAGCAGCAAGTTGAAGCCGCGAACAACCAGCAGCCGATATTGAGAGGAAAAATCCCCCCTCCCCATATCGAAAAGGTATGTTTCCGAAAATTTGTGTTGCTGATTTGAGGTCACAAATCACATCTCTCATGCAAGAAGACAAGGGCAGAAGCTTCCGCCCCATTATGGAAGCGATTTGTCATGCTGTTGGGCCTAAAGGTCAGCCGTTTGCCATGCTGAGCAACTAGGCCCATACGTCCCTACCTAGCCTGGGGATCTGGCCGCAAAGCCTCTCTGCAATACAAAGCTGACTCGTGTACGCAAATCCAGCATCAGAAATTCCGTTTTGATATGGGGAGGGGGGATGTTTCCTTTCGATAGCCGAAAAAGCAGTTGATGCAGCCGTTCATCAACGCCTTGGAGGATCCGGACGTGTTGCACGTGCGAAAAGCGGTATTGCAGTCGATTTCCGCGATTCTGCACAGCAATCCGGTCTGCCTGAGCCCGAACGTTATCGACTACGTCGCGCGCCGGTGCAACGACGAGGGAAAGGTGAAGCTGGAATTCATCCGGGAAGTGGATCTCGGGCCGTTCAAACACAAGGTGGACGACGGCATTCCGGTCCGGAAAAGCGCGTTCGTCGTGCTGCTGGACCTCTTGCAGACCTTTCCGCAGGAGGTACGACGGTTTTATACGTGCTGATGCCATTTAGAAGGATTTTTACCTCCGATGTGCTGCATTCATTTTTGCATGAGAAATATCGGTTCGTTACCTTAACATAAACATTCCACCAGCTGATACTAATCGGGATTGGCATGGCAAAATTAACCAAGTAGAGGCACGGTGCGCCGCTTATGAAATCAAATTATCAAACTCTATCAGATGGTCCCGATGGCGGAGGAAGGACAAATTTTGGAGCTGCTCGCTAACGGCTTTCAAGACTCTGTTATGGAATGAAGGAAGCCTTTGTGTTTGTGCTGCTTCTAAGCTACATGCGTTGTATGCCTATTGCACTGATCTGGTAACCAAATGCGTGCGCGCGCGCGCGCAGAGCGCGCGCCGGCCCACGAAGCCGGCGCGCGCGCTCTGCGCGCTTGCGATATTGCTTTAGCAAACGCAGCGCGAAGGCAGTTGCCGTTACCATATAGGGCAACCGCCGGGAGGCGTGAAGGTCCGGGAAATGGCCAGAAATGAAGCGGGAGAAGGGAAAAAAAGCGGACCAGATGGGAAAATGGGCAGGAGGTCAAAAATGTCGCAAAAACGGCAGAAACCAAGCGGGAGGAGGTGGAAAAAGAGCATTTTTGCAGTCTGGCCCACTTAGTATCTGCAAAAGAGACGGACTATTTTTTGCTTCGCCCGCTGGGCAACTACGTTGGAGAAGCAGGTCCGCGACCTGTCCGGAAGCCTTGGGCCGCTTCGTAACTGGAAAAAGTTGGAAAAAAATGGCAAAAATTTGCTTCATAACGTGGGTGGAAGCAATCGTCGGATTTTGTCCAGGTCGCCCGGGCCACTTGAAAAATGAAAAAAGATGAAAAATTGCGCAAAAGCGCACTCCCTCCGCAGGCTTCAAAACTGCCACCCAGGTGGGGGCGGCGAAAATGCGCAGGTCGCCCGGGCCACTTGGAAACCAGAAAAAGATGAAAAATTGCGCAAAAGCGCATTCCCTCCGCAGGCTTCAAAATTGCCACCCAGGTGGGGGCGGCGAAAATGTCCGGAGCCCTTCGGCCACCTAGAAACTTGAAAAAAAAGCAAAAATAGGCGAAAGTCGAGAACCCTCGGCAGGCTTACAAATTGGCCGCCAAGGGCGGTCCGGCGGGCGCGCGCTTGCGCCATACCATCGCGATTGGGGAAAAAAAATCGGACTAGAAGCAGGCGGAGGCATGTCCCAAAGTCCGCATTTGCTCTGGGTTGTGGGCACAAATTCGGCACCTCCGCCGCGTCTGAAATGCCCGATTTTGGTTGCCCGGAAGGGTTTTCGGATTTTCGGCTTTCAGCATATTTTCCGGGCCAGGTGGCCAGTTGAGTTTGTCAGGCAGGGGCTAGAAAGGATGCCCCGCTGCCACATAGCCGGATTTCGCCTTCAATGCTTATCGCAGGAGCCTGAGGGCCGCCGCGGGCGACAGTAGTTGTCCGCGGCCCTTTAGGGCCGCGGGGAAGTGGTGGAGCCCGCGGCGGCCCGCAGGCTCCTGCGATAAGCTTTGAATGCGAATCCGGAAGCCCCCGATGACCCAGATACCTTCCCGGCCAGGGGGCCAGTTTCTCATGGAGGGGACTTGAAGAAGAAGGAGTGGGACTGTAATCAAAAATAAATAGCGCCAAAGCGCGGCCCGCAGGGTCGCGCTTTCGCCGCGCGGCTGGTTAGGCTTTCGCGCTGGTTAGGTTTTCGCGCACGCATTTGGTTACCAATATCGCCCTCCGGGCGCGACCTTCATACTGATTTCGATGAATGTACGGAGGAGCCCTAAGCAAAAAATCATTCAAATCTCTGAAAACTTTTCGTGCCAGACTTCGATTGGTAGATCGAAATCCACTAGTGAGCCCACCCTTTAGATGCTGACAAGCACATTTTTTCCTTCTCTTTCCATACCGCACGACATTCAAGTTCTCGCTTGTTCCCTTCTTGCCGAAGCCGCGAATTCCTTCTGGCTGGGGCCGACCTTCGGCACCGGCATTACCCCGATAGCGGCGCAGCAGGGGGCCCCGAATGCGATGCTGTCCAACCCGAACAATCCCATGAACAACACTTCTGCCGCGACGTTCAATTTCATCGAGCCCCTCGAGCGGGCGATCCAGAAGAACATCAAAATCATCCAGTCGAAACAGCAGAATTCCATGCAGAAAGCCCAAGACATGCTGCGGTGCTTCGTCCGGTGTCTGCGGCAGATTTTCAATTTTTCAAACGGCAACGAGCAAACCGTAACGCTGCGCGACGCGAACAAGAACTTTATCGACTTTTTCGCGCGGCTGCAGCGGGACCCAATTTTCCTGCAGTACTGGGAAATTTGCGCCAAGGAGAACCAGGCGAACGGTGCGGCATGATGAGGGGTTTGGGATGGATGTTTTCGTACGTACCCGCTCTGATTTTATTTTCGAAGTGAAGGTAGATTACTGATACTGATTACTGTTTACTAGATAAGTACATTGCAGGTCGAGGCACATGAACCTAAAGCGAGTGGCTCGATGGCATGAGCAAGGGTACTTGGGTTGCTTTATGTAAAACTTTTTGAAGGAGGACAGAGTTACGAGTATTTCTCTACGTTTTGGTTGTAGCTTTTGCTTTACGTCAAGCTGCTCAAGCTGTAGTCTAGCAAACACGCTCTGCTAGTACTAGTCGCTCCGCTAGCTCAAGTCCAAGACAAGTATTCGAATTCAGCGTAAAAGAAAAGATGTACGTAGGCGGAGGTTATCTGACTGACGACCATAAAGAGACCCTGGAAATAACTGCAGTGCCCAGCAGAGATGAAAGGTACGGAACAGCAGCACAAAAGTGTATGCTCTCTAGAGCTGATGGTTCTCAGGGACTTCGGGAAAGTAGCGAACCGAAATGAAAGCGTCCTCGTGTTCTTACCTCTCGCGCGTTAGTGCGGCTGGTGAAGATAGGCGTTCTCGAAACTTGTGGACAAAGTAAACAAAGGTTCAATGGCATCAGCTTCGATTCTGATTTTTTTTTCCAACGTCAGAATCGATGAAGGCGTCGATAAGTCTGGTTCTTTGTGAAGCATAAGGAGTTTCAATTTGCCTTTGTTTTCCAGATGCGAGTTATGAAGTAAGTACTGATTAGATATCGACGAAATATAAAAATGCCTTCTGCAGCACGAAAGCTCCCACCGAAGCCCGATCCGAACGTTCCGTCGTGGATAGCGAAGGGACCGCCGGCTTTAGGGTCTTTGATGGAAATAGCAGATGGGCCAGGATTTGGGAATTCTCTGCCTTTTTCGACTGCAGCTGGCCGTCAACTTCTGGAAGAAGAGGACTGTGGTTCTAATGGATGGCATCCACACCTCTCGACCTCCACACCGAGAACTTCCCCCTATGATTCGCAGCTGACTGGTGCACTAGGAGAAGTTGGAAAAGGTTACAATGGTCTGATCGGCATTTTTTTTGCAGCTACCAACACCAACGCAGTGTTCACAGAGCGACAGCTGAGCACAGTGCTTCTAATTACTTCTGCGCTTTCCGGAGTTCTGCTGCTGCTGCCTCTTGGGGCGTACTTTTTACTGCTAAGGCGAAGTACCGGAAGGAAGACGCGGTTGGGAGGTACGCGGAGTGCGGATGGGGTTTTCTCGGAACCTTCCGCGGAGACACCGGCCGAAAAAGAGGATGTCAGCCGAGCACACGGTGGTTCCGTAACTGCATCAGCTGGCGGTGTTGATCATGCAGAAGGGGAAAGAGCTACAGCGAATCAGCAACAACTGCGTGCGACCTGGGTTCTTGTCCTCACAAAAAAAGTATTGGCCACTCTATCTCGTCTCACCCTCGGTCTGGTTTGCCCCTTCCTGCTGCTGCTGTGCCTCGACCGGTGGAGGGAGCAGCAATGCCACAAGTACCCTTTTTTGTCTGAGCTCCAGCACGGCGAGGGGAAGGATATTGCCCGGCTAATGTTCAGATTAGCCGCAATTTCCTTCGCGGGGGTGCATGTGTTTTCGTGGGGCGGGGGTGCAGAGCAGGTTGAGGTTGCAAAAGAACGCGATCGGTGCTGGAAAAACAGAGACGAGCTGAGTTTTTATTTTAAGAAAAGCCTTGACCTCCCGCGGCGCCTGGTGGCTTGGCTCGAGTTCCTCACCGCTCTGACCGTCGCAACGTGTGCCTTGTTGATCGGAGAGCACCCATGGGCGCTGCACCTGGAACTTCATGTGCAGCTGGTGACGATCTTTTTTACAGCGGCGGGTCTGCTGGTACTGATTTTCGTTCTGCGGCGGCTGTGCGGTTTCGTTGAGGGTTTCATCTTGATCGACTCCAGGGAAAAAATATCAACATCCCGTTCGTCGTCGACTAGAGAAGCACCAACAGGTAGCGGCTCTGACAGACAACCGCTATTGCACTTTTCTACGAAGACGGCTATCCTAATCAAGCACTGCATCTACGCTGTGGCTTGCGTCCTTCTCGCAGGCGGGGTTGTCCGCGGTTTTCTCACACTGCGAGAAGGCCTTGACGCCTTAGTGGCATCGTCTACTTCTTCGGACGTGGAACGAGCAACAGCTTCTCACACAGAAGGCAACGAGGAGATTACGTCCGTTTGCCAATCGTACCACGGTGGCGGCATTTACGTGGCGCAACGGCAGATTGCAGAGGGGAACTTTCGGAAACAGTGTTTGTTCCCCCTACTGATCGGGTGTGACGAGGTGCTGGAAAAACTGGCTCTCAGTCAGTACCAGATCGTGTTTGGGCTGTGGTTTCAAGCAGTGGCGTTGACTTGGTGACTTGATTACTGTAGAAGCTTTTGCTTAAGAAAAGCTTCCACAAGTCGTATTCATGTGGTCGGTGAAATCTGTGATTCCAATTAGTTACCCCGGGTGGAGCCCACGGAGGAGTTTTGGCTGTGTTCGTCTTGTTCGCGCATTGTTGCTCGGGCTGAACGTGCCGGTGCACCACCTTGTTCGGCGCCCTCTGTCCTCATCTGGTGGCGTCGCGTTTTCCGTTCTACGACCTGCTAAGCCTTTCACTTACTTTGAGGGAAGACTATGGTGATTTTTTTCTTCGTGCTATGATAGTTTAGAATCAACTCAGACAAAGTTGTAAGTCGAAGACCGGGCCGGCGCGGGTAGGTAGCTGGCCGGCGCGAAATCTCGATCGCAGCACCAGGTTTGTTCTTTATTTGAGCGAGCAAATTAGCCACATCTTGGTCTTGCCTCCAGCAAAGTCCGCGAAACAAGTAGGACAAACAATGCTCAATTTCATTCCGCGGACCCACCCTTCCGTGAGTCTTCTCTACGGCAAGCGACCGTTGCAGAGGATAGCCTGTGGCTCTTCGTCCCAGCACGTAGAGATACCATTGGAAGTCACTGATGAAGTCGTGAAAGCCGTTGACCCAGAGACAAGGTAGAACATATTATTTTTATTTGTGAGATCTTCATGGATTTTGCCGCTACTACCGCCGCAGCTAGCGAGAAGATTGGAAGCGATATGTCATCGGCTTCGTCGATGTGTGGCATTTTTACCGCATGGTTTGTTCAATTATCCCCATGGAAAAAGAAAAACGAACTAAGAAAGTACAACTTTTTTACTTGATACAAAAACTACAGCTACATCGGGAATAAATACAATGCGCTGCCATGGAAAAAGTTTGTGGACATCAAGCTGGACGCCTCAAATTTGATTGACAGTAACGTGAAATCTGCGCTCACGGAGCTGGATATCTTCAAGCCGGTTGCGGACATGTATTACAAATTCAAATGTTTACTTATCGTTCTTTTTGTCCACCACTGTATTGGCGATTTTCGGATGGCGAGTGTCGGGTTTGAAGTAGATGGTGTAGTATGCACTGGAAATTGCTGCGATGTGTTAATAGTTCGAAATCAAACCGACTGTCAGGTATGTCGGGGAGAAAGCGCTGGTAGAACGAACACTCGCCGTAAAAATGATGGCTGGCGCAAAGCCCTGCAAGCTTCCCATGGCACCGAAATAAACGCGCCCCTCATCGGACTTAACTTGCTGCACAAACAGAAACTGGGACTGCGTTCTTACTCCACCCTGCAAGGCCAGATAAAATACTTCTACGTGCTCGATCTTAGTACTTCGATTTGGCGAGGCGCCTAAAAAAACTCAATGCAACAGAAAAAACATCAGCGCATACATGAGGAGTGCCTTTCCTGCTCCGTGCTAAGTAGCAGTGTCGCGACTTTTCCGCATACTGAGCAGTGCGTTCTTTCTGTTGTGGTTAACACACAGTGCTGCCATTAGTGACTGCAAGATATCGTCACTCGACCACGATGGCCCGAGGTACGTACAACCAAGACAAAGATCCAAGTTGAAGAGACAACGATCGCGCGGCCCTAGCAGACAATGAATGAGGCCAGCCGGTGCGTCAGCTAAAGTAGAAGACCCCTCGTTGACAAGAAAATCGGTCTCCGAACTGTATGTAGCCAGTGTCCTTTTGTTCAGAATAGAATTCCTTACACACTCTTTCACACGGCAATAAAAAACCATGCCACTCTCGTCTTCTCTCAGCCACCTGCGCTCTGCTGGTGCATCCAATGCCAGACTTGCTTGCACGAGCGTTGCGGTCGCTCCCTCTGGGCTCCGAGCAGCCGCGGCCACTAGGATAAGCTTTTTGCCGCAGCACAACTACGGATCATCTTCCCAAAACCAGACGGGAAAAATGGATGCGACAGGAGGCCAGAGTTTTCGTATTGGAACCGGACACGGGTCAATGTGCGACTGCGGAGGGTGTTTGCAGGTTGGTGGTGTCAGGGCCTTTTCCTCCGCTCCGCAAGCAAATCCATTGGAAGCGTTGTTAGAGAAGGTATTCGTAAGTAATTGAACTTTGTGTTGCAGAAGATGATTAGCATAAAATGTCACTTCCTTCATGCCTCTCTAGAGCAAGCACGACTGGCCTGAACTTTGTAATGCACAATGCTGAAACAAAACAGGTTCCTGCAGGTGTAAAGCAAGTTTTGCACGAGCCGATGGAGCGGATGTCAAAACAGATGGACTCCTGTATGGAAATTATGTAAAGCAAAGGCGCAGTCTTGGGTGGCGCAACCAAATGTTTGTCATGCATAAAAATAGGCACACTTGGACTTGAAACAAAGAAAGTGTTAGTTCGTATTGGCAACAAGCGACATTGATGTACAGTGTGACAAAACTTCTAACGTGTCACTCCCAAGATCAAGCTCTTTTCTTCTCCATACTTGTGACAGACAAGAGCGTCGAGCACATCTCGGGCGTTGTGCATGCACTGATCTTGCTGTATTGAGGTCTTTTTGAAAATATTAATGCATCACAACGACCTTGTCGGCTTACTCACATACTAAGGACCTAGTTTCTGAACTACATGTAGTACTACGTACTGCAGCATGTTGTAAACACTGACAGATGTTCATGTTGCAGACTCCGACCGAAATATTAAAATCAAAACCTCCAACGACGTAAAAATGCTTATGCTGGCAGGTCTCGGTCCAACCTGATTTCCGAGCAAGAGTTGGACGAGAAGCTGGGAAAACTTCTCCCCGAACAAGCCGTGACGATTGTCAAGGAGCAGGCGAAACTGCTGCCAGCGGACCCGTACATGACAAAGTTAGACGAGCTGAACACGAAATTAGACGCGTTGACGAAGAAAGTGGACGGGATGGGAGCGGTAAAGAAGTGAACTGCTGGGCCGCTGTGCGTAGTAGGAGTGAACACAAAGATAGTACAAAGATACCTATCAGAAACTTGAACACCATCACGAGCAGAATGCTTTGTCTACGTGTGAGATGATATGACTTCAGTTTGTAGTTCCGCTTTGCTGTCATGACTTACCGTCTATGACCCTGTTCGTGGGGGCAGAGGCAGGACGGCATTGCGCTAGTCTGACACAATAAATGTAGATGGACGTCGGTGTACTTTTTTTTCCGTCTCCACCGTGGGTGCAAAGTTGTTGGAGCGCGGCTCGTTTTTTTGTACGTTTTGCTGTCTATGTACGTCAAAATGATGTGTGTCGGTCTTTCCACGCGTGCGTGTAAATACACATGGTCGGTTCGTTCATCCTTCTCCTTTTCGCGCCTTCCCATCTGCTTGAGTCGGTAGTAGTGGAAAATTTAGTTTTACAACCTCAAGCATTTTTGCATATATCAGCAGCAACTTTTCGTGCGCTGCCGGACTTCGGTTTTTTTTTGTAAATCGTTCACCTGGGAGGTTCTGACTTTTTCGTGCAACAAGTGAAACAACATACGCAAACTGCATCTCTCTGTCGTTCGGTCGTTTCTTGTTTCTTCGTGCGTTTTTTTCTCGTGCTGGTATCATTCCATTTTGGACAATAAGGCCGGGCCTTTTATTTTGTTATGCGCGTTTCTTCTCTTCAAAAACTTTCAGGAAAAAGCCCGCAGCCATACCCATTTTCCCCAAACTAGCACTCTAAAAATGAGTCCCCTCACCAATGTATGTAAAAGCAAACGTCTCTGCTCTAGCTCTTTGCCGCACGGCGTGGTATGGTTTAGAAGATGAGCAGCCTTATCCACAGCACATACATAGCGGCCTGTGAGTAGAACTACGCTTCCCCCCTAAGGTAGATAATGCAACCCCGCCTGTACAGTAAATTGAGCTTCGTTCTTCTTTCCCCTCCCTGTTACCCCCGCCCGACAGCAGTTTGCAGTCGTATTTCATTTTTCGTCCCCTCCATTCAATAAAAATAAACAACACTAGTATAATATGAACACGACCTCGACTTCCGCCCCGGCCACGATGACGGGCCCTCCGACGCTCGCTTCCACCACCCGAAACTCTTCGAAGCGGCAGCCCTTGACGCGCGTTTTTGACGACTTCGTGAACAACGAGTTCTTAAACGACCAACAATTCGCGGAGCAGCTTCCGTCGGAGCTCGCGGGGATGCTAGAAATCATGTCCGTCACACCCGATTCCATCCGCGGTACGAACGTCCAGCAGCAGTGGATCCCGGTTGGAAATTCCCCTCTGAACACGTCCGCCCACGCCTCCAGCCTGAACAGCAAGACGAGCCTGCTCGACCAATCCCTGATAGGGAATAGCCGATCGCCCAGTAGCATGATGCGCGGAGCTTCGCCCGGGGGTAGCAATAGCATCAAACCTCCAAAAAGAAAGCTTTCTCCGCAATCCAATCCAGGCCGAACCCTCGGCCCCAGCCATCTGCGCAGACTCACCGCGATGGACATTCACTGCATGAATTTGTATCTGCGCCAGAAGATGCAGCAACTCCGCAACGCGGTCTTGAAGCAGGAGGAGATCAACGCGATGCAGCTCGTCGACAAGGAGCGGCAGCTGATCGCGCGAGTGGAGGAGGAGGCGAATAAATTTCAACTGAACCTGCAGCAGCAAGCGACGGTGGACCGGGAGCAGGTGCTGCTGATGGAGAGGAAACTCGCGGAAAATGAAGTGGAGGTGAAGAAGGCGAAAATGCAGACGGAAACCATCATCGTGGAGTTGGAGGAGTCCAAGCACAAATTCGAAGAAGAGAAGCGGGAGATAGAAGAGCAGAATAAGAAGTTGCTCAGTTCGTGCGAAAAGGAGGCGATGAAGGAACTGGAGAAGCTGAAGCAGCAGTTTTTTGACGAGGACGAAAAGCACAAGGAAAAATTGAAGCAGTACTCCGTGAACGAACAGCAACTGCAGTCCATGCTCGACAAAATGGAAGCGGACAAGGCTTTCGCGGACAACCAAGCGAAGCGCAACATCGATTCGATGAAAAACTTGATTGGCCAGGACACCAGTGCGGATTTCCAGTGCCAAAAATACTTTTTCCTCCTCTGGCGGTTCGTGATGGAGTGCCAGCAGCACGAGCAGACCACCGTCGCGTACCAGCGGTTAGTCGAGCTGAACAACAAGCGGGTGGCGAACCTGCAGAACATGTTTTCTTCTTCTCTGGATAGCGGGAAGGACCCGAAGGACTGCTCGGACTTTTTTCAAAGGTGGAAAAACTACACGCAGAAGCACGCGGGGGAACGCAGACAGCTGCGGTTGACGGAAAAACAGAACCAACAGGTGTTGGAGTTGAAATTGGAGAAAAAGGAGAAGCAGGTCAAACTCGCGTTTTTCCAGTACATGAGCCGGAAGTTGAAACTATCGAAGTCGAGGCTGTTTGTGGAAAGGAACTACGACTTGAAGTGCGGGAAACTATTGACAAACGTTCTCAACAAGTGGAGGCAAACCACCGTCGCGGAGAAGTACGCCCTGGAGAAAGCGAATTTGAAGCAGACGATTTTCGAAAAGCTTCAGAACATTTTGCCGGAAGGCGGTTACGAGGCCTACCGCTATTCCATTCAATCCTGGTGCTTCCAGGTGTGGAAGTTCAGCAACTGCGACGACGAGAAGCAAAGGGTGACGCAGTCGTGGCAGCACCTGGTGGCGCTGAACGAGAAAAAACTGGAATCTTTGTCCGCGGTCTTCGCGACCACGGGCAAAGTGGACATCGGGCAGTCGTTCAGAAGATGGAGAAATTACACGAGGGAAAACTGGCGGGAAAGGTCCAAAGCAATGATCCAGATCGCGCAGAAACGGGTCAGCTACTCGCTCGTGTTTCACAACTGGAGATTTGCGGTGGAACGGGAAATGGAGGTACAATGTGTTTTCTGTTTTTGTCATGCGAACTACGCACATTACATTTTAGCTTTACAGATCTTTCCCCCCTTCCCCCGTAGGTACCGAAGTCTTGGAAATGATTTGATGTGATGTATCTAATCTATCATGAGTCGACTGCTATGTTGATCTTCTTTCTCTTCCAAAACTATACAAAAACTCGAACTAAACAAACTCCTATAACAGCAAATGATCCAGAACCAGCGGATAAAAGACTTGAAAGACCAGAACAAGCTGACGATTTCCTCGATGATTGGTACCCACTCCGAGGCGTACGAGAAGTCTTTACTCGCGCAATACTTCCATTCCTGGCTGAAAGAGGTGCAGAAGCAGCTGAAGGAAGATAACCAGAAAAAGCTCATCATGAAGACCGAACTGGCCAACAATCGGCTGAAGGCGTTCCAGCAGAAGGGCCTGAACGGGGTCCAGCAGATGCTGCTCTCCGGTTCCTTTCAGATGTGGAAGGAAACCATCAAGAACGACAAGCAGGCACAAAGTTTATCCGCGCAACTGTCGGAAAAGACGAAAATCCAGGAGTTCCTCGGCGAGTCCATGAAAAAGAACGCGAATCTGTTCATGCTGCGGACCTGCTTCCACTTTTGGCACGCGTTGGAGGTGGAAGCGAAGAAGGAGCAGCGGGAGAAAGAGAAAAAACTAGGGGCGCAGGCGCTGGAAAACCGGCAAAGATTGGCGTTCAAATTCACGCAACAGTCCAACACGAGCCAAATGCAGGTCATGTTCACAAATTGGTCGCGGTATTTGAGCGAGGAAAAGCAAAAACGGGAAAAACTGGCGTTCAAGGAAAAAGTCGGGAAAAACATGGCCACTGCGACAACAACCGGGCTGCTGTCGGAATGCTTCAAGGCTTGGGTAAGGGAAATGAATGATTTTTGTATAGGAGTTTTGAACTAGCAATAGCATTTAGTTTTGAGGTGAGTTCCTACCTTCCTTGCTGAACTGAACATTATTTAAAGATTTCGGGCAGAGGCTACATTTTCAGCGAGCCATTTCCATTCAAAACGCAACTACAACAAATTACAGTCCACCGACACCCGCGAGATCGTCCAGACGCGTCGGCGCGAGCAGATCGAGAAGGAGCACCAGGACATGCTGGACGAGCAGAGGAAAAAGCGGGAGGAGCGGGCCGACGAGCAAAAGAGAAAAGCCGCCCTCATATCAAATGTAAAAATGTCTGGGTCTGGAAGATTGCCAGGTTTGTCATGCACATTTTGCATGACTCCTGATACCTGTGACGCATGCCCTAGCATCACAGATTTTGTGAGGGCTTCCTGATGCCTATACCGCATGACAGATGCTCTTTCCGTGTAGCAAAACTTGGACTCTCTTTGCTGCTCATGCAATACAGATTTTTTTAGAATCCAAAATTAGCATGACAAGTCGGATTCTTCCAGACCCAGACATTTTTACAGTTGATACCTCATGGTCGGGAACCAGTGCGACGCGTACAATTCTGGCTTGATCAAGCAGTGTTTCACGGGCTGGGCCTACTACATCCAGAAAGTGGCGAAATTCAAGTCGAAGTCGCAGACGAAAACGTCCCAGTTGATGCAGCAGAACTTCCAACAGGGCTTAGTGCATTCCGCGTTCAACGCGTGGAAGATGTGGTACAAGAAGCAGAAAAACCTGAACAGCCGGGACTCCGCGGTTTCCATGATGCTGCAGACGCAGAAGTCGTACTTGACCAAGGAAGCATTGGAAGCGTGGCGGAAGATCACGGTGGCGGAGCGAACGATCACGGAGAAGCAGGCGCTGCTGA
This sequence comes from Amoebophrya sp. A120, assembly GCA_905178155.1. Taxonomy (NCBI): domain Eukaryota; class Dinophyceae; order Syndiniales; family Amoebophryaceae; genus Amoebophrya; species Amoebophrya sp. A120. The sequence continues at coordinate 2,672,270 of CAJINV010000013.1, read as the reverse complement.
TCAAGTACTCCGCGTCCTGCAAAAACATGTGCGGGCACTTCATGAAGAAGTACGACCAGGAGTTCGTTTTCCGCACCTGGATCTGGGCGGTGAAGAGGAGAAAGCGGAACAACGTCCTGCGGCAGCAGTTGGAAACCATCGGGACCTACAAGTCCGCCATCGCCGCGTACAAGTGTTTTGTGCATTGGAACCACCTGATCCACGAGAAGAAACAGAACCAGGTCTCCTTGCAGAACATGCAGAGCGAGATTCTCTGCCAGAAGTTCCGCAGGGACTTGGGCCGGGTTTTGGGCCGCAAGTGGGAGGACTTGCAGGACGGGTTCGTGCAGGACTGTTTCAAGGAGTGGAAACGGACCTTCGAGGTGCGGAAACGACAGAAGAAGATGCACTTGCACATCAGCCGGCAGTTCGAGAACAACGATAAGGAGTTCTTTTTGTACCCGAAGCTGATCGCATGGAAGCAGCTGACGCAGCAGATGAAAAAGATGCGGGACAAATTATTCATCCTTGTTTCCCGCGACGAGCGGAGAACGAAGAGACAGTACTTAAGGGAATGGCGCGCGCACTCGGTCGGGGTGTTCACCGAAATAGTGCCAAGGATAGAAATGGCCTACAGAGAAGAGCTAATACAAGGCGTGCCGGTAGGTGTAGGACCAGGTGGGGATAGTCCGGGTCTCAGAGTGCCAGGAGGTGCACAAGGTGGGCCAAATAGTCCTCCTGGAGCTCCTGCTGCGGATAATAGCCTCCGAACGAGGAAATCTTCCGGCAGCAATATGAGAACTCCAATGTCGACCACCGCCCCCATTGCCAATTTGGTTTCCAACTTAGACAGAGAGGACGACGAGCTCGCCGGTCCGGGTAGTTTTTTCCGGCGGAAGAGCCTGAGTCAGAACATTAGTAAGGAGGAACGCGAAGAGAAGCGAATCGTGCAACAAGAAATCCGCGCGAGACGAAGCAGCAGGCAGACCGTCAGTGGTGGTCAGGGGTATTATGCGAACGGGCTGTTCTACGGGGAAAATACCGGTGACGATAGAGGTACAAGTAGTAGCTCCTTCTGTAGTGACCAGGACCAGGAGCTGCAAGACACTAGTTCTCTGCGGTTAGAATCCGGATTCAACGCGAGGTCGTCGATAAGGAACGACAGAGCGCTGGGAGCCCCCGAAACAAGCTCGGACGATTTCCACTCGGCAAACAGCGGGTTACTTGAACAGATAGACTTGTCGGAAAATAAAAGCGGCTTCAAAACTAACAGTACGAGGAACTTGATTGAACGGTTTGAGACCGGGAATTCGAGAACCTCTCTCATAGGCGATAACAGTAGAGTAAGGTCCACCTCCGCACGACATCAAATAGCTGATGAAGAGGACAGTTTGGAGTACCATTTGAACAGCATAAACAGCCACGCGATGTTGAGCAACAGTATAAGGGCCGCGCCGACTCTTTTGGAAAGTAGGAGTCCAGGCAATGGAAATACCTCGAACGGCAAGCTTCTGAGCATCAAAGGGCCAGAGCGCAAGAACTCGGTCCTGTTCTACCAGGAAGACGATCGAGGTTTGGAAGATTCCAGTGAAGAAAGACAGCAGCAATTGTCGTTCAATTACCTGGACATAAACAGCTACAACAATTCCTCTTCTTCCAGGCAACTATCGAACAGAAACACCACTTCCCCCGGCGCACAACTATCCAGAAACAACAACTCCCGCGCCGCGTCCATCCGTCGCGCGTCCCTCGCGGGCCGGAACAGCCAGAACTCCCCGCTCGCGTTGCTCGACGGGAAAGTGGCGGTGACCCACGTCGCCTCGCGCTCCACCCTGATGATCCAGGCGTTCCATCAGAAAAAGCACGAGACCGGCGTTTGGTTCTACCGCTGGGCCATCAAAGTGCTGAAGTCAGGTCGGCAGGAGCGGCAGAAGCAGCTGGTGACGAAGTGGGGGAGTTATCTGCATAAGCTGTTCGAGAACAACCCCTGTCCGCAGTCCGCGATTCCGCTCCACGGCCAGAAGTACGCCCTGCAGAACACGTTCTACCGGTGGCAACTGCTGGTGTTCCGAACGCGGGAAAACAAAGCAGTTTTCGATCTGGAAACCACGGGGATGCTGAAGGCTATGAACTTTGCGGAGTACAATCTGCAGCACCGGATCCTCCACCTTTTCCAGACCGGAACCCTGAAGGCGCGGCACGAGAGGAAGGAAAAAGAGTTCCTCGAGGAGTGCCGGAAGGAGGAGGAGCTGATCAAGCAAAAGGAGCAGCACCGCCTCGCGGCGGAGGAAAGACGGTTGAAAGAGGAGGAAAGACTAGCGCAGGAGCGGGTGAAACAGCAGGAGCAGGAGTTGATTGAGATGAAAGCGATGGAGGAAGCCGCGGATCTGCGGCGGAAGGCGGAGTTGGAGCTGGAAGAGATGCGAAACCGCGAGCAGCACGCCGTACAGGAGCAGCGGCTGAAGGAGGTGCAAAAGCTGCTGAAGTTGAAAGAGGACGAGGTATTGCAGGAGATGTCGTTAGATAAATCTCTCCGACAGGAGGAGATCAATGGACGGATCCGACTGATGCGTGAGAAGATTGATTTGGACGACGAGGAACTACAGAGTCCGGTGTTTGCAGACGCGTATAGCAATTCCTTGAAGAACTCGCTGGGGATTGTGGTGCAGCAAGGCCCGCCCGGGTCAAATCGGTACAGGATATCGACGGGGAATAATATTTTGGGAAATAATATGAATGCCGCAAGGTCGATTTCCAGTCCCGCTGGGAGCTACAGGGGTGGAAATACTACACGGAGTTCAAGAAGCGCCAGCCCGAAGCAGAACAATTTTTACGGCAGTACCGGTGCGGGTGGGCGACGGTCGTCCGCGGGTGGAGCTGCAGACACAAGAGTTATTTCGCAGGGCAGGGGTTCGTCGTCTCGCGGGCCTACAGGTAGTAGTTCTCGTGCTGCACCCGCAACTACCACAAGTAGAGAAACCGCAAGAAGTAGAGTGACGAGCCGCGAACAGCAAAACAGTCTACTTCCTCCCGGCCCATCGCGCGGAAGACAAGGTAGTAAAAGAGGCGGAGGTTCAAGAACATCTACTATCTCTGCTCCGCGCGACCAGGAATTAGTGGATCTCGACTACATCTACCAGAAGACGCCGAAGCAACTGAACCGGCCGGACGTGGATGAGGTGTTTATGCAGAAGCACTCGATCGCGGAGTTGCGGCGGAACGAGGAGATCATCCAACTGCGAAAACAGGCGGACGAGGTGCTGCGCATGAAGAAGCACGAATTAGATTTGGAAAAACAGAAGTTGAAACAGGATTTAAGGGACCGGATTCTCGAGCAGGAGACGGAGAACGAGAGAACGAAATCCTCGGAGAGGGATCGGTATTTGTCCCTGTTGGAAATGTGCGCCAGTGCGAAGTCCGCGATCAGCACCAGCAGAAAGGAGGTGCGGCAGCTGCAACAGAGGGCAGACTTTTTGACCTCGGTGGCCGCTGCGGGGGAGGAACGCGAGCTGGAGGGATCATCTTCTTCAACACGGGGAAAGAACGAAATAGAAGAAGAGTACAACTACCAGACGGGGCAGCTTCTTCCCTTAACACAGGCGTTACTCGACCAACCGACAGCGAGGAACATGAGGCAGAACGATGTGGAGCAAGATGAGAACACTGGATCCGGGACAGCCACGCAACACTCCTTCCTGACCGAGGAGCAGAAGCGTTTCCTAGAGACGCCCCTGATGGAGACGAATCTTTCTGACCTCCGACCGGTCTCGGTACTGACCAACAGCAGTTCGAAAGGGTCTTTGCTAGATGGCGGTACTAACGCAACAGCAGCAACGTCCGGTAGGAGCGGAAGCTCCAACAACAAGCGGTCAGTCGCTTTTTCTCCGCCGGAAAGGGAAACTGGTTCATCTCCTCTCTCCGACAGAAATTTGAACATCACTGCCGAGGAAATCAGAACGGCTGTTGAGATGAGAAACGTCGACAACAATGCAGAAACTTTGCCATCGAGCGCTAGTAGCACCAGCAACCGCAAGAAGTCCCTTACCCTATCGACAGAGCGGCGCACTTCCGAGCTGAATATTGATCCGAAAAAGAGGCTGAGCACGCATTTCTCCACCGCGTCGCACATCGAGCCGACGGCAACGGCCAATGCCGAATCGGAAGCGTCGAAAGCCGCCCGGGCCACCACGGCCGCGGAAGAACTGGCGAGAATCCTTTCCCGACCGGTTCCAGCAACGTCTGAGCGGTTTGCGATTCCGAAAAACCGGGCGAGCATCACCTCGCCAACGACAACAATCTCCGCCTCCTCGACTCCCCAGCCACAACAGCAGCAGTTTTCCAGTTCCCTACCACCGCGCGCTCGACACCTGTCTCTATCTGCAGCAAACGGCAGTAGTAGTGCATTGGCAGGAGGAGCTTCATCATCCAGAGCTTCCAGAGTGAACAATGCTGCAGCAAGTCAGGCGACAGCGACCGCGAGTGCTGTGCAGAGAGAGGAAGAAGATAGGCTGCAACAGATGCGGACAGATAGAAGTAAAAAGGGGGACTTGACCATACTGGAAAAGACCCGAATAGTGGAACGGGAAAAGATGGCGGAGAAGGGGAAGGAAATCTTTCAGAAAAGGTTTAAGAAATAGGCCAAAATAAAGCCTGTAGAAGGACAAGAAATATGAAATTAAAACCGTAAAATTGCAAGCGTTTTTTTTGAAATTGAAAATGAAATTCGAAATACGACTCTCTTTTTTGTACCTACGTTGTACACTGCAATGTAACAGGAACACTAGTTGTAGTGACCCTGTACACGACGTTTCTGTACATAAGCATGAGCCTTTATCTACTTCTGGCTCTCCTGTACAGTACAAAGTAAAAAAATCTTGACCTACGTGCAATTTCCAATTCTATACAGTAATCCATCTACACTACGACAAGAGTCCATCCAGAGTCAACTTTTCCTTCTCATATAGCCTAGATGAAGATGCTTGCGATCCGGCCCTGCTACCAGAGGTAGGAGTGCTTTGGAATCCACATTAAATGTTTACGTTTCTGTATAGTCTTGCCTGATGGTACTCCTTTGTGTCGGTCGGAAGAGAAATCTCGACCGTGTTTGCTGTTCGCACAGGAATCGCGAAGATGAGAATGATCATGAGCGTCTGCGTTGGCATTAGCGCGAAACAAACGGTCGGTTTGCGGACTAAATCTTTCTGTGACCGCTACGAGAATACCAATACGTCGGTTGGTTGTGATGTTTTCATCTTACACAGGATGTCTCTGTTAGTCCTCGTAGCACTCAAGAACGCTCAGCATCAGCCCTGTACTCCACAACGCGTCGGACTGTGGCATGATCCTCGGTCAGCCTTCCCGCAATAAAAAGTTCGGTTGGACGAGGCCTGCTACAATTTGATGTCGTTCAGTACATACTTATCGGTCTTGTCGTGGTCTTTCGGTTGCGCGTTCTGTGCATAGTGGCGATTTCTGTTGTTCCAGATTTTTGAGGATTTTTACGTCATTTTCGTCGTGCCGTGTCGGTCTGAGTTTATTTTTGAAACTGCCAGAGTCCTCTCTATGTTTATCTGCTTTCTCTTTCTGTCTCTCTGTCCGATCGTAGCAGCTTCTTTCCATCAAAAATCCAGTGGTGAATGGCAATCTTTCTTTGACCAAAAGTCCCAAGATGTCTAGCACCCATTTTGAATTGTTACTCCAAATAACATGAGGATTGAATAAATACCTGTGCACTGTTTTCGTTTTCCCAATCTTGTTTTCTGCATTTCTTATTCCCTCGCAGTATCACATTCACAGGGAAGAGCATTCTCAGTTCTTCAGGTACACATCGACCAGCACGAGAACGTTTTTGATCCACCATGTCTGCGGCTGAAGACAAGGAAGTGAGTGCCGCCGCGGACGGACGCCTAAAAAACGCCTTTAACTCTGCGGAACTCTCCTCCCACACGCCAGAGCAGGTCGATTCCGGTCTTCATCTTGCCGACGAAACTCACCTCCCTGGGCCGGCGAGAAGGCCTACCGCGTTTTCCGGCGGCGGTGCGTCATCTGCGAGGATTTTGTCAAAAAAGCAAGATCCTCACGCTGAGACTTCTTCGGCGGACGAAGCAAGAACCGCTCAGCACTTTCATCCCGGCGAAGGTGACCGTGCAGATGATGACATTCGGCCTCGGAAGTTGGCGCGGCGCACCAGTCCGAGTTCCTGGATAAACTACTCAACAAAGGACCCGGCCTCCTTCCTAACGAAGGCCTTTGGTTTCGCACTCGGAGACGAAGCGCAGCCTCCCGTGTTACGTCCAGGTCTGCAAGAAGATGAACAAGAAACGACCCAAGCGCCTGTTTATTTGCCAGATCATGTTGACCGGGTCGATGCTGAGGACAACTCACTGGCAGGAGGACCTCAAGAGCGATCTTCACCAGGGCGGGGAGCAGATGAAGATCCTCAGCGCATGCAAATTTCAGGTGGTGAAGATTCTTTGAAGTCTATGTCTACCTCCGCCATCAACGGGATGGTGAAAAGAACCGTCTCGCACGACCAGCAGCAGCAGTTCTCCGTCGGCCAAGTCGTTTACTCTGGTGTCTCTGACCACATGTTGCTTTTCGGCGTTCTGGCGCTGTTTGTCTCCTTGTACGTTGTGCTTCGGAGAATGTTGAAAGTTTTCTGCACCCGAAAAATGCTGCAAACACCGCCGACAAACATCAAATTTGGCACGGCGGGCCCAAAGAGCAGGTTCGCGAAGTGTAAAAACCTGAACCCTATCAACTTCGGCCCGTGGAAGAAACGGCAAATAAATAAGTCGATCAGCTTGAGCGAATCCGGCTCGGACTCTGAGTACGACCTCTCTGAAGCGGAGCATTATTCGCCCGTGTAAGTTGTAGCAGCTTCTTCGTTGCGGCGTTTCTTGTTGATGTAGTGAAAAAAGATACAAAAGCTGCTCTGTAAAGTAATGCTGTTGCTGATGAATGTGTGTAGTTTCCAATTCCCTCCTTGATGTATCATTCACGAGCTGGAAGTGGAAATGAATTCGAAAACATCTATCGAATCATGCAGATATTTTGATTGTTGAAACTTTGCTTACACACAAAACTAACTAACAATCCACATGTAAATTCCTTGAAAAACAAATCTCGGTATCGCTTTCGTGCATTTTCTCTCTGTCGTATTGCTATTGGTATTCTCTCCTGCTTTACAAGCCCTATTTTGACATTTGTCAAGATACAAATGTGCAGGCGCAGCACATTCTAAGTGACGATGATCACAGAAATCATACGTCCAAATAGAAGTACAAGTATGTCGTTTACTTTTCTAAACAACTAATGAAGTACAAGCAACTCCATCACAACGTATGACACTAACAATCGTCGCACTACAATTTGTGAAAAAGTACAAACAAAAATATGTGATTTTTCGTGTAGCCAAGAATTGCAGCACCGAGGCCGTGCCTGTTGCTCTTGCTGCCTCAGCTAGAACGGCCTAGCTGGAGGCCCGATTGCTGGCGCGCTTTCGCATCTCCGAGCACTTCGGTCAGGAAGTAGTTTCGCGTTCGGTATGGACCATAACTGCAATAATTTCTTCGGTATGAATCCGGACCGAAATAGGCGTTACTGTTCGGTACGTACACAAAAATAGACTTAAGAACCTCACCATGCGCATGCAGCTTTGATGCTCGTCCAAGATTCTCGGTTTTATATCGTAATCGTGCAAAAGAGAAAGTACTTATCTCTCGGTGATAATTATCGTAAAAATAAACTCTTCGTCCCTTATTCGTGCCCAAACCGTGACACCGTCGTTTTTATCGTGGTTTTCTCTACTTCTAGTTTGAGTACAATATGGTCTATTCAAAAAAACACTCAACTCCAGTGATTGTCCTTTTGTGCGAAAGTTTTTCGTTGCAAAGGCATCAACCTCAACTAGCACTCCAACTTCCCTCCACCGCTTTCAAACAACAAACTCTCCAACCACGCGTACAAGTCTGTACTAACTCGAAATTTCAAAAACTAACGAACACTACTACGTTCACAAACCAAAGAACCTTCCGCAAGGAACAAACTACCTCACCAAAACTACAAACTTTTTGAAGTCTTTGATTTCAAAAAAAACCAACTCCTCTCTCCAAAATGGGTTGTGGTGCATCGACTGCCAACGGAGCGGCTCCGGCCTCTCCTTCCGCCGCGGCTCCGGCCCCGAAGGCCGCTGCTGCCCCCGCTGCGGGAGCGCCCCCGGCTGGTGCGGCGAAGACCCCGGCCCCGTGGACCAATGGAACCGGTATTTCTGGAATGTCAATGTTTCTGTTTTAGGGTTTTAGGATTTAGGGTTTTTGCCAATCTTATTCGTTTCTGTAAACAGAATGTGTTTATGTGTAGTCAACGCGCATGCAGATAGGGAATGTGCCAACGCAGCAAGATCTACTTGAAAGTTGTATAAAGATATGTCGTAAAATGAAGTAGCAATGAATTCCACTTTCAACATTCTCGACGTGAACAACGAAAAACAGGAATCCAATTCTGGTCGCCGTCCGCCTCCCACCGCGATCCCATCGCCATCTCGGGTGATGTGAAGTGCTCCAAGGCGAACCTGAAGAAGGTGGTGATCCTGTTCGACCCCCGCCACCTGGGCTTCAACAAGTCCTTCGTGACGAAAGTGCGTGAAACGCTGTTCAAGCACAAGGAGCGCACCCACGGCGCCGAGGACTGGAACGCAGTCGACACGGCTGCGGGCTACTCGGCGGATTTGAAGATCCGTACCCTGATGATCACGGCCACGCTGAACTCGAAGCCGGAGTTCTGCACCGCCATCGAGGCGGGGATCTTGGGTATAATAAAGTTTCTTCGTGCGACGGCGACAACGCTTTTTTTCTATATCTCTATCTCGTCACCCGAGAACTTCTTCTTCTACAACGTATTTCATGCGAATACAGCACAACCAGGGAGAGCCTACAATTTGTTACGTCGACGCTTGCCGTCCGCAACTCGTTCCTTTGAGTTCTTCTACCCATCATGCTGACAAAAATAAAAAACAGGTATGGGCTTTCTGAACACCCTGGTGGGTTCCGGGTGGAAGGGCGCCCCGACCATGCTGAAGATCGTCGCCGCCGACGACTTCTACCCGGATCCGGACGGTGTTCTGTACAAGCTGTACGGCCAGTACGACGCTGCGGGCAACGGTGGCAAGTCTTCCGCCTGGAAGGCCTTCGCCTCCGCCGGCAAGGCGGAGATCGACGCCATGTTTATCCTCCCGGCAGAAGTTGTGATGTCGCACTAGTAGTGGTAGGTACTAATTGAAAGCATGCTCCTGTGCAGATATTGACAGAATCACGTCGCGGTACTTGTGACCAAAAATCTGCATAACATCAAACAATCCCAGGAGGAATTATTTCATCTCCTTCTGAAATAAAAAAAAAATTTGTGATACGACAATTTATAGTACCACGCGTGCGAAGATCCCAACATCCTTTTGCAATGCATAGTGGCCATGTTGAAGGACAAGTACGAGAAGGACTGCGCGCCGCAGCAGGCGTTCGGGCACCTGGCGGGCGATGCGGGCCTGGACGAGAAGGAGTGCATGGGCGCGATGGGCGACTTGACCAACTTCATCTCCAAGTGCATCCCCTCGGACGCCAACGTGGCCACCAAGAAGTCGACCACCCGCGACGCCAAGACGGAGCTGCCGGCGGAAAACCTGGAGAACGTGATCAAGAACGTGACCTGGCCGTCCAACCGCCGCCCGGTCATGTTCACCATGTCCACCAGCAGCTTCGAGAACCACAAGGCCAAGTTCTCCTCCCAGTTCTTCGACCGCCCGGTGTTCGACCTGGAAGCCGAACTGCCCGATCCCACCGTGTATGCATTGCAAAAGTGTCTGGGTCTGGAAACTTGTGATGCTGGGTGGCGTCTCATGGTCATGATGAGGCTACAACTGCTGGCTTAGCATGACAAGTTTCTGAGCTTCTAGGTGTTGCCTAATCTGCATGACAAACTGCGTTTCTGCATCACAGAACAATGGAGCTCTTGGGTACAGTGCATGACAGATTTAAGAGTCATACCGGACAAGCATGACAAACATGCATTCTTCCAGACCCAGACACTTTTGCATTTTATACCGTGGACGCCGCCCGGACGATTGTCAAGGAGAAGATCATCAACAACCAGGAGGTATCAAATGTAAAAATGTCTGGGTCTGGAAGATTGCCGGGTTTGTCATGCACATTTTGCATGACTCCGCAAGTCTGTGATGCATGCCCTAGCGTCACAGATTTTTAGAGGGCTTCCTGATGCCTATTCCGCATGACAAATGCTCTTTCCGTGCTGCAAAATTTGGACTCTCTTTGCTGCTCATGGAATACAGATTTTTTTAGAATCCAAAATCAGCATGACAAGTTGGATTCTTCCAGACCCAGACATTTTTACATTTGATAGGAGGGTCACCACAAGCGCAAGCCGATCTTTCTGGTGGGCGTGGACGATTTGGACGAGGCTCGCATGACGCGGTTGATGGCCATGCTGAAGGCTTGCGAGGAGAGTGACGCTGATGATGGCATGCCAGAGGTCACCGGCGTCACCGTCCTGATCCACGGGTCCTCCTACGAGGCCTTCACCAACAACAAGCTGACCGGGCAGGCGATCTGCGGGGGCTTGCTGATGGCGCACCTGTGCGTGTTGGCGTTGTCCCCCATGCTGGACCGCCTGACCAACATGTTCCTCGCCCCCTCCAACGAGGCCGTGGTCGACGCGGTGCGCGCCGCCATGGTCCCCTTCTCGGGCATGCACCTGATGTGCACGCACAACGCGCTCGGCCAGGAGATCTCCGACGGGGGGATCATGACCACGGAGTACATGGTGGCCAACCCGGGCACGGGAAAAACCGGCAACCACATGAAGATGATCCAGGACCGCTTCATCAATCCGGTCAAGTTCCAGGCCACCCACAACCGGCAGCTGGTCCTGTCCGACGCCTCGGGCGCCAAGAAGCTGTACCGCCTGCGGTTCGCCACCAAGTACGACTACAACCTGAAGCCCTGCTCCCTGATCATGCCGGCCCGCATCATCGCGAAGCTGTGCCAGACCTGCGCCGAGGAGCCGGCCGCGGTGGGCGACATCACCGCCGACAAGATCACGGAGGTGCTCAACGATTACGCTACGGCCATCCTGCGCGTCGCTGACGGAGGGAAGTTCATCGGGTAAAAATGCACAGCTTCAGTGCCTGTTGTTTTCTGCGAAAATACCAATACGTAGAAACACCTACATGGTGGCACCGATCACTTGACAATAACAAATAACTTAAAAAGTCGAATAAGATTGTTGTACCGGCTTCTCTTGCTTCTTCGTTTTTCTCGCTGCTTGCGAAAGGACGAGGAGCATCAGGTCTGGTATGTGTAAAATATCAAATCTATCGAAGCAGCTTGAGCTTGCTGGTACGGTCGTGCGCGTCATCCCAGCCTGCTCGATGGTAGTATGCAAATTTCGAGGCGGTACAGATGTTTATGAGCACTAACAAGTTTGTCTGCGCTTGCAGATGTGGCTTTCAACAGATGTTTGGGTAAGGAGGAACAAGCATGTGTTAGTTGTTGGAAATCTTTATGGGGCGGAAAGGAATTATTGGGTTTAGGGATCAAGATTTAGCTGCTTAATTATAAGATTCTAGTAGTTTCTTTAAGTTCAGACGTTGCACCGGAACCTGTGGCATTCGCGCTGCCATGATCAAAATGTCTGTTCGATTTCAATGCAGTAATTAGTGTCACAAGTTGTTTATTTACTTTGCATAACATGATACGAGCTTTTTCTGGGAGTCCTGTCGAAGTAATATATTTAATTGAGCTGTACCGAATTTCTGGAGGCACGTATACGACTACGCTTAAATTAGCGAAAAAGACAGCTATCTTTTCATCTGTTTTAAAATTTTGTAAGGCAGAAAAATCTGCAGTACCGCATTAGACTAAGAGCCTCAAGAGCAAAAATTGCACTGCTCTGTAAGTCATGGAACCAGTGAACTAGTCATGCGCTGCTGTAGTGCTGCTCCTGCTACTGCCACCAAAGTGTCACATCAAGCAGTATGTAAAAGTAAAAGCGTAGCCTCTCTCTCAAATAAACCCAAGCGTAATAGTACCAGCAGAAGGTGAAAGAATGGATCTTCTGATGCGCAGGGGGCTTACCCAGCCCGCGCTGTGGACAGAGATTTTTATGCACGGTGATCCCGCGGGACAAGGACAAATTTTTGCTGGATAATTTCGCGATGGAGTCTTTCAAAGAAAAAACAAAGCGCTTGTGAATAGCGTCGAATTTGTAGTGGTTCCCCTCAGCAACAGCAACGGCATATTGCTGACGGCACACCGACACCGAGCAAGAAAACTGTTGCTATTGTCCCGCTCAGTCCGGAAGCGGAGCCAAATTTTTGTACAGTTGCAGCTGCAACTAGTGGGAAGGCTCGGTTAACTGATACTTAGTTGGAAAATGCTGCAGCACCCTCATCTACGAGGTACTTCATCTGATATGGAAAGCTCTTCGGTTTTACTGAAATAGTAAAAGATTTCTCTCGGTTTCGGAACTCTTTGCTCGGTTGATTCGGTAGCGATCTGCAGCCAGGTCGAAGAACCTGTGTGGCTGTCGTGGCTTGCAGCCCTGTGGAGAGATCTCACCGGTCGGCATAGCTTTTACATCGGTCGGCATTGCTTTCATCTTCAGTAGTTAACGTGATACGTGGTCATCTTCATCCATGCACGTTGTCATCTTCATGCATACACAGGATCAGGATGACCTACAACAAACCACCTCTATTTTTGCGATAAATGATGCACAAAATGAGCATTCCACACTAGAATAAAATTTTCTTCGCTCGCCTTGGTCTTTCTTTCTTTGCGCCCTAAATCTTCACTTCTCATTATGTTGCACTACGAAGACAAGCTTTTTCTATCTCCACCCCAAGCTGCAGTACCTACTATGCTTGATCACCACATTGCGGCACCGAGAATGAGATCCAGAGGCACGTGATTGATTATGTCTCAAACTTTTTTTTTGCATTTTGACATTCATCATGCTGATTTATTTCTAAGAACTACCCAAAGTTCGACCTCAAAATAAAACCGCCGAAGAAGGAGCTATGAAGCTAGGGAGTGCGCTCCAGCGTCAGATCCAGGGCAACGAGAAGGACACCCTGAAACCCGTGGCGGACAAGCTGGAGGCTACCCCCTCGGGCGGCGCCCGAATTTCCCCGAAGAATAGCTCGGCCTCCAGTGTGGCGTCCGACGGAGATATTGCGGAAAGCGACGTGACTTCCAAGAAAAAGAAGAAGAAGGAGGAGAAAGACGCTGCCGCTGCCGCTGCAGCTACAACCCCCGCCGGCCCGCGTGCGAGCGCGGCCATGGCTGAGCAACCGCCTGTTGCTGGCGGTGAAGGTACAACTGCACCAGCTGAGGATGCGGCCGTGGTCGTGGCAGACGAGGGGCCCCAGTTAGAGAGCAAGGGGGAGAAGATAGTAGCAAATCGCCCCTCGGCTGCGACTGCTGAACCAGCGGGAGACGGAGCTGCACCCGCAGATGAACAGCATCAAGATCCTGGCACAACTACAACACCGGAAGCTGCTGCTGCTGCCCCAAACAAGGTCCAGGTCCCGGAGGAACTGTTGGAAAACACGGCTCCGGACGGGAAGCGACTCCCTCCGGAAAAGGGCCCCAACACCACGCCCGAATACGTCTCGCAAGCGATGAAGCAGATCAACAATTTGAAGCACGTGAACGCGAGCATCCGGGGCTCCAACGGGCCGGGGGAAGACACGTTTGAGGCGGTCGCAACCGGAAACACCGAGGAAGCCATCAAAATCAACGTGGACAGAAAGTTATCCAACGACTGCATAAGTCTATCGTAGAAGTTGTACGAGGTAGTTGCGCCGTGCTGGAGAAAATGTGCAACGAACGTACTTAGTGCGGGCCCGGTTGATGCTACTTACTGGTGTTACAACATGTTGTTGACAAGATCGAGTCGTGTCATCTATGAATCAGTAGCAGTGCAAGCATTTTCATATATATGAAATTTTGATGTCGTGGCTTTGTGTTTGTTTGGTTGCACCCAGCCACCAGATTTAAAGTTATGTTAAACCCAAGATGAACAGACTTTCGATACTCGTTTTGCCTCGTTGGATAACATTCCATGAAGCGGACGGACACCCAGGAGGAGGATTATCAGGGTATGAAACCCGCCGCCGGGGCGGGGCAGGGAAGCCACCCCAGCGGTGCACCAGATATAAGCAAGAGTTTAACGAAGAGTCAGATCACCGAGGTTGTCACTGCGTCAAACCCGAAATCCAAACAGAACGTGTCCTACACGCAGACGTCCCTCTCAAAGTACCGCGAGGACGCCAACAGGTCGCACCAGTGGGCCCTGCCCGGCGCAGGGAAGGATATGCTGGACGAAGTGGCGCAAAAGTTGAAGACCCGGGACCCCGCCAAAATCCAGGAGTCGCTTAACAGGCTAAACGAGAAATTGCAGGAGACAAACCGCGACCAGGCCATCGACGCGCCGGCCGCGCCGTTAGGCAACGACCCCATTCAAAGCGACGCGCCGCCACCCTCGGGGAAGGGTGAAGAAGAGCCTGCTATCCTGTGGAAAAACGTACTACGACCCAGCTCAGATACATTGTCAGGCTGGGAAGTCTGCAAGACAAATCCAAGAGGTTTGTTCTTGAGAGGACTCACACATGACAACAAGTTTGATGATGGCCGCTATGCAGTCATATGCTTAGTCGTGCCTAGCTAGATTATTTGCTTCACGGAGCCACTGTTTTACCTTGATTATTAGCACGTGACGAACTTCTTTCGCAACCGTGGATAAGTAGAAAATTATGGCTCGCCTGCGGAGCCGCATGAGACGCATTCTGAGCATTCAGCTGTGCATGACAATGAATATGGGGCCGCGGTTACTAGTACGCTTTTCCACATGATATCTACCATACCATATCGCCCACCCACGACAATGCAGGACGAGCTCCCCGCGCCGGAGGTGTCGTATCAACCCCCGGACAAGCCGGCGCCGACGGGGCTGTCAGCCTACGACTCGGCGCCCGCGAAAACGGACTACTTGAAAAACCCCATAAACCGCAACGTGAACAACCCGGACGGCAAAATCGCGCTGGGCCCCGGGGGTCCCCTGAATGCGTATCCGACCAAGGCAGCCAATACGGACTACCTGAACCAGAAGAAGGCGAGCATTTCCCCGGTAGCCGTGACCCCGATGGGGACGAACACCGCTTACCCGACCAAAGCGGCGGATACCAATTATTTGAGCATGAACAAAAATACCGGCACCTCCGCGGGCGCGGTGACGCCGCTGGGAACAACGGGATATTATCCGACGAAAGCGGCGGACACGAACTATTTGGGGATGAACAAAGCCGCCGCGGGGGGAAACTCCGCAGCCGCCGTGACCCCGCTGGGAACGACGGGATATTACCCGACGAAAGCGGCGGACACCGGGTACTTGAGTACTATGAAGAACAAAGACGGGGGCACATCGGCGGGCGCGGTCGTCCCTCTGGGTACCGGAGGGACGGCGTACGCAACGAAACCTGCCGACATGGGCTATTTGGGCAAGCATGTCAACGCAGCGACGATTGCTGCACCGAGCAGCGGTACAACTGGTGGGCAGCAACAACAGATTGTCAGCAACTTTGCCGCAGATAATTCATCTCCGGGGGGAGTTGTTCGCGCTTCGGCCGCGGAGAAAATATTAAGTGGGCCGAGCACGACGACACCTGGGTATACTAGTAATCAGCCCGGCGCAGCAGGAGCCTCTGATCAGAGTATGGACTCATCTGCGGATAGCGGCGAAGAGGATACTACAACTACAGATGCAGCAGGGAGGCGAATCAAGAAGAAGAAAGAGAAAAAGGAACACAAGCACAAAAAAGAGAAAAAGGAACACCGCCACAAAAGTCCGCAGGTAACCACAACATCTGCGACGAAAAGCAGGGCGGAGCCGCAGCACTTCAACCGGACAGATTCGAATAGTGGTATGTCCTTGAAGGACCAAATCGCGAAGAACAAGCAGGCGAAAGTCAAGGCCTGGCCTCAGCCGAAGCCACCGAGTAGCAACGCCGTCGGGAACAACCGCATGCCCATGGGGTTGCCGACGAACAAAACCTTCACGCCTCTGGGGTTCAACAAGCCCCTGAAGGGGATAACGAACGGCGACGGCGCCGGCAACAAGCCCCAGAGACTCGACATCGAGGCGATCCGGGCCGGCATGAAAAATCCGGCGGTGAAGCAGGAGGGCCCGGAGGACTGGTCGGCGAAATTGAAGCCCTCGCAGCCGAACGAGAAGCCGAAGGACCGGCAGTGCAGTGTGCACGCGGACGAGGCGGGGCTGCAGGACGAGCAGCGGGTCAACAAGTTCCACGAGCCGCCACCGCAAGACAATCCGGTCTTCGCGAAGAAAAAGTTAAAAGTCGTCGCGAAAAACTACGACCTCGACGGATTCGGGAAAAAGGAAGAAACTTCGCAAGCCCCGGCTTTCGCGAAGTTTCAGCTGCGGACCGTGGAAAAGAAGCCGGAGGACCACAACGTCAAAGAGGAGCCGAAGTTGAATTCGATGCCGATCGCCCCGCCCAAAACCGGCTCGCCGGAGAAGACGAACAACTTTAGTCCCTTCCAAAAGCAGCTGGCGCGTGGGGCGGGAGGAGGAAACATTGTGATCCCTAGTAAGGGGTTTGAAGACGACAACGTTGAGGTGATTGTCAGCACAAATTCGTCCATGGGCGGAGCAGCAGCGATAAATGCCTCCCTGAACAACAATCAGCAAGAACAGCAGCTGCCGCCGACGAAGTCGGGCGTCCTGTTGCCAACGCCGACGTCCTCGGCGGGGACGGCGGGATTGCTGTCCCAAACGGCGAGTTTGAACAAGGACCAGGCAGCTGCTACTGCTGCTACAGAACAGGCGAAAATCACCGGCAGTATTGCGGAGGAGAAGCGCGCGCCCTTGAAATTCGGCAATTTGCAGGCGGATGCGCCGCTGGAGGGAATCAACGAGAGTTTTGCGAACAACAAAGCGCGGCCTGCGCCGCAGTCTGCGAGCCCGATCTTCCAGAAATCCGACTCGCCGCCCCGAAAGAGCGGCTCCAAAGCGAGCCTGGTGGATCCCAGCCAGGTTTTGAGCCCCGCACAGCCCCCGAACGAGATCCAATCACAAATAGCCGCCAATAAATTGGAATCCACCGGAAATCATGGCGGGAACAAAACTAAGCCACCAGCAGAAGCGGTGGCAGAACCGCAACCGGCGAAAGAAGTGGTGCAGCAGCAGCAAGCACCACCGCCGAAGGCCGCGGAGCCCCCAGCGCCCCCGGTAACGAAAACCCCGCCACCCTACATGGCGCCCGCGCCAACCGCAAATCCCGGCGACGGGTCGGACCCGCTACGGGATCACTTCATGGCTTTTTTCGAGTCGAACGAGGTCATGAAGGTGCTAGAGTCGTTTGACAACTTCCAGCAACACTGTGAGCAGCGGCTCCGGGAGAAGAACGTCGATCCGAAGTCCTTCGAAACGAAGGTGGCGATGCTCGCCGCCGCCGCGGAACTGTCGGGGCTGAGCTTTCGCATGAAAAAAGTGATTAATGATTTAGTCCCGATGATGAAGAAGCGCAAAGCGTCGAAGCCGCTCAAGGACCCGAACATGCAGGTCATTGTGTCCGGCGCGGGGCCCGTGGGCCTGCACACTGCTTTGGACATCTACATGCTCGGGTTTGCGAACGTCACGGTGGTCGAGAAGCGGAACACCTTCTCCAGACACAACATTCTCACGATGTGGGCCTGCACCGCGGAGCACGTGCAGGTGGTGTATAACTGCCGGGAATTTTTCCCGTTGTTCTCGCATAGAGACAAACTACCACATTTGGGGACAAGAGAACTGCAATTAACGTTATTGAAGTGCGGTTTGCTCGTCGGAGTGAAATACCTGTACAATTGGGAGACGATCGGGCTGGAAGCACCGCCGGTTTCCGGGAGTTCTGGAACGTGGACGGTCGGGCTGAAAAAACCCGCGGGAAGGGTAGAGCCCACCGGGGTGTTAGATTTGAAGGCCGGAAAGTTCGAAGATGCCAAGGCGAGGGCAGCAGACGGGGCGTGTGGGATGATTGAGGTATTTTTACAGAGCAGGATGCTTCACGACCGCATGGCATTATTGTTCGCTGCCTGGCACGATTCGGCTTCACTTCTATTAGCTTTTGTAATATTAAAGGAAGACAACTAGATAGTGTTGATGATGAGACCTACGTAGCGTATGTACTTGAATACTTACTTGACCCTAGCATCATTCAAATAAACCAATGAACTACGACGTGCCAAGAACCTTGTTCCCTCTACTCACAGGTAAACACGTTCGACCCGACCTTTGCGGTGTCGAATGGCAAGCTCGCCGCCTCCAAACCTGACATGACCATATCAGCGGACGTGCTAGTTCTCGCGGAGGGGGAGACTAGCGCGAACAGTAAGAAACTCGGGTTCACGAAGAAAATCCAGAAGTTTTCTCGCGCTATCGCGATCGTTCTCAACCTCTGGCGAGATGCGAAAAACAAGGCCGAGAATAAGGTGCAAGATTTCACTGTGCAGGGGGCGTTCAACAGCCCCGCGGCAACGGCGCTGAAAGCAGCTGGGATTGATTTCGAATTTATGGAATACCTACGGGGGACAACGCACTACGTCGCGATTTGCGTTATGAAAAAGACACTGCTCAGCAAGAAGGTCTGCAAGGAAGATATCGGCGGGAAGGATTTCATCGGACGGGACAACATCTCCGAAGAGAACCTGTTCAAACTCGGTAGGGAAATTGTCACGGCGATTGGACTTCCAACGACAGTGCCTTTCTGTGATTTCCACGGGGCGAAGATGTTTGACTTCGGCTCGAGAAGCTCTCTACCTTTGCCGTTTCGAATTCTTGGGGAGTCCACCGCAACACCGGGGAAAATATTATCCATGGACTACTCCGCGGAACCGCGACTCGCCTTTGTCGAGACAAACTTCCTCGAAAAGACCATCGCCTGGTTGGACCGGACGTGTTTAGAAAGGCGGCACGGCTTGCAATTCGTCTCGGACACGCAAAAAGCCAGGGAGACAACAACAATCGAGAAGTTTGAGGCGGAGAAACAAGAGCTAAAGGAGCAATTGAACGGTTTCAACGCCGACTTAGCGATGGTGAAGAAGGAGAACCTATCAAATGTAAAAATGTCTGGGTCTGGAAGAATGCAACTTGTGATGCTGCGTCTGCATTATCCAAAAATCTGTATTGCATGAACAGCAAAAGAGGTCTGGTTTTTGCCACGGCGAGAGGGCATTTCTCATGCGGTATAGGCATCAGGATGTCCTCAAAAAATCTGCGATGCTAGAGCATGCATCACCGACATCCGGAGTCATGCAAACTATGCATGACACACCTTGCGCCCTTCCAGACCCAGACATTTTTACATTTGATAGAACCCGAACCCGAAAAAACTGCTCCCAATTTTCCCCGTGGGTGACGCCTTGATGGAGCCCTTCTGGCCCCAGGGCACGGGCATAAACCGCGGGTTCCACACGGGAACCGACGCGAGTTTCTGCATACTACAGTACAACATGGATCAGGACTTATCCCAGGCGTTGCTCTCCGCCGACTTTTGCTACCGACAGAAATCCTGTTTACTGTTAGGGCCGGAGTTAAACCAGAAAGTGGAGGATTGGAACAGCCGGCCTTGGAGTCGGTACTTGAACCTCGCCGGGAATCTCCAGTCCTACACCATGACCGACCAGGAGCTTGCCACGGTGAAAACTGCGGCCATCGACCTGGACCAGAAAACCCGGCTGCAGTGCATCGAAAACCCCTGGCCGGTGATCCCCAATTACGTCGGAAAGCCTGGGCCGCTGCAGAAATTCGTGCTCACCGCGATAACGCCGGAGGAGGACCGGGAAAAGATACAGATTGCCTTTAAGGACGCATTATACATTCCGCGGCCGATAAAAGCGTTCGGCCGCAGCTGTTGTCCACGAGCGATCGAGAAAAAGGTGACGAAAAAGGAGCTGAAGGCGGACGCGAAGAACGCCATGAAGGAAGACAAAGCGGCCATGAAGGGGCAGGGGATGGGGTACAGGTAGCGACAGCTAGGTGTTTTGCTTTCTCGCAGCTACAGGTTTTTTTTTCTCTCACCCCCCTTTCGGTCTTTCGTCTTCTGAACTACAGCCTCATACGCCTTACCATTATTCTCATCGGCTGCTTCTACATTTTTTGTACCATAGTGACACACAACAGCTGGTGAAAATTGGATTGCTGGCTCTTATGACTGGAAACCCACCTCCTTTACAGCACTGTCTATGTCAGACTGTCTTTGGCAGTACTGAAGTCTACATTTCGGATTTTTGACTTACCGCGCTAGCTCCTCCTTCCTGCCTGGTGCAAGGGAGTAGAGAGATAGCTCGTGTAACTTTTTCTCTACACGCTTTCTCAGAGATTCTGGCTCTCTGCTTTCTACGGACCACGTCTATTATACTTCCATACATTAGGTCAAATTTAAATTTCTTTTTTGCAGGGGCTTACCTGCCAGGTAATACTTGGCCACATAGAGCGCAGCAGTATCGTCCCTAAATAGTCAATGTTCAACCGCGCCGCTGCAGAGTAAGGGAGCTATATCAACAGCACTACACGCCAATCAAGTGTACAAGCGGCCTGGCAGATCTGCTGAACAATCTCAAGTGTGGTTAAGTGCACCTACAGAACACAATGGCGCGCAGAAAGGCGTTTGCGCACATTTTGCCTTCTTCAGTAGTTCCAGGTATAACTACAGATGGGGTGTTGGTGTTCGAATGCGGCTGAGGCTGTAACGACCTTCCAGCAGGCCGTGCGGATGAGCAGAGAAAAAGGAAAGGGAGCATGATGAAGCTTGCTGCCAAGCGTCAAATTGAACACTTTTGAGCGACAAGGCAGAGTCAGAGATCATGCATCAAGAAGAGTTGTCGCCCTCTAGTAGTGCATGGAAAGAGAGTAGAGCGACACTGCGACGGTGGGAGAGATAGAGTGCAGACGGCGGCCGATGCCTGCGCTTCCATGTGTCCTTAACCGTTTTTGATCTAGCTTGCGCACCGGACCTACCTGTCCTGGTGCTGCGCCCGGTTGTTTCCGGCAGTTGATGTTTAGAGGCTGCCTGCCGGGGCCGCCTCGTTTCTTCCCGCGAAAAAGCCTCAGGGGCTAACGTTTGCCGGTCTGGTGATCAATCCGGGCGCTGGTGGCATCTCGAGAAGATAGGGCGGCCGCGCCGCGAAGCCACGGCCCCGAACGCCGGCGCGGAGCCCAAGCAAGGGGGCGCGGTCGTTCGTTGGATCATACCGCTACCCGCTGCGAAGTCACGCGAACGAGACCACTGCCCAACTCCTCCCGGCACCGACTACGACTGCGCACCACTTGAAAAAGAAAACTCAAACTGCAAAAAGTATTCCAATTCCGAAGAAAATGCAGCCAAAAAGTTACTAAGTCTGCCGAGCCTTGCCAGTACGACACAGATTTGGAGCACTCCGAGCGTCCCACATGCATCGCGCAGCACTCGCGGCAGCCAGGGAAGCGCTCGCGCCCGCGTTTTGGTTCGGCGGTTGGCTCCCCGCCCCCGGTGGGGGCGTCCTAGGTGTGCCAGAAAGTCCACAGCGGCCACGCTGGTGGTGCCTGGGCTGGGTCCGTGCCGCGAGGCGTTGGGGGTGCATCCTCGTGGCCGCGCCGTCTGTATAAGTTCTATCTCCGTTATCACCTCCGCTGGTGGCGCGTGCGTGCGCGCTCTCGTCTTGCGCTATTGGCTGGCGGTGCCGATGGCCGCGAGAGAATGCGTGCCATTTGCGCTTCGTCTTCGCGCGAGAGACCGGAGCGGCTATTTCTTCTTGCGCCAATCCATGTCCATCGGCGCGCGTTGGTGTTGTTGGAGAGTGATTTTCGAAGGAGCGTATTGCTTCGTTTGCGACTACTTTCTTACACTGCTCATGCGGCTCTGGTCGCTTCCTTTGTTCGCTTGCCGCTGTGCCTGAAACAAATGATCATGAGACGCATGCGAGGCAATGTCATCAAGATGTGTAGTCAAGGACAAGCTGTCTCTGATGAAAAACAAAAATAAACAGGAGCTCGGTTGTTTTCCCGTCGGTAGTGATATTAACAGGGATGCTCGGTGGATGGTTTAAAAACGTGTAGGGCTCCACTAGCAGTTGTAGCGCCAGGCGACAAAGAAGTACGGTTCTTCAATACTACCTAGATACAGTGATGATTGTTGTGAGCAACAGCAAGAGCTGTCGGTGAATGGCGATCTTGCTTATCGTAGTCGGCGTACTCATAGAGCGCTCTTGTGACCATCTCTCGTCGGTGTGCTCGAAAAGTGTCCAGCTACGTCATCGTGGTCTGTGAAAAGCGACATGTCGCGATCTTGCCTGTTGCTGTATTTTTTTTTGCAACTACGATTACGAAGGTGATCACGTACTTGATCTGCCTTAACATTCTTCTCGCAAAACGCCCTGCAGGATCATTTTTGTATGCCTACACTACGCTGGTGGGACCTGCTCTTGAACTTTTTTGTTGTTCGATGAGTCATTGCGCCACAAGAGATCAAAAGTATGTAAAAGCAACATCATCTTTATCTTTTCTACCGCACTTCTCGACTGCATCCCTCATCACTATTTCAAATTCAAGATGTTCCTAAAATCCTCAAAAGGGGTGACAAAAAAGAACCCTCACCGGGTGGACCTCGAGGGGGTGCGTGCCGGTCTCCAGTACAACGTCCGGATGCGTAACCCGTGGATGGTGCAGGAGGGCCCGGAGGACTGGTCCGCGAAGCTGCGCCCGGCGCAGACGAGTCGCATCACCGATACGGTGAACACCCGGGAGCTGGTGAATCACATTCGGGCTCTGGATAACGAGCTGCGGATGCTGGACGGCTACGAGATGCCGGGGTCGCAGGAGAAAGAAATAGACCACGATCAGCTGTACGAAGACGGGTTCTACGAGCACGTAAGGAAGGAATCCCTGAGAAGGAAAACCGCAGTGTATGCAAGAGAAAAACTGTGTCAGTGTAAATCTGTGATGCAGAACATGCAACAGAGTTACACCTGTCATGCCAGACAGCCATGCCGTCCTCTTTTCATGTGAGTGTGTTTTCCCTGGCTTACAAACCACGCATGACAGGTTTTCTCTGTCATGTAGAGCAAATTTGTGATGCTGCCAGCCAAAGAAAGTTACACGAAGAACGCAGTTTTTTTCGTGTATACAGTGTCGCGGACCTACAACTACGACCCGGAGTTTGGAAAAAGACAGAGTACTAGACGGGAAACGAGAACGACAAAAACGTTGCCCACCGAACAGGAGCAAGCAGCAAGGCCAACGAAGACAAACGTTGGTGATTTTCGATCGAGTGTTCCTGCTGCGGCGCTGGTGGGTGCGGATCATAAAGTTTCTGCTGCAGCACTTGCAGATACACTTACACAGCACCCGGCTGTTGAGAAGATGCTGAACAGTAGCAACAGCGCAAATGACAACTTCATTGACCTTGCATTGGCAGAAGATGGCAGCAGTAGTACGTCCAGAAAGGCTCTGGTTTTTTCCGAGCGTGAAACAGCTTTTCCGAGGGCAACAGCAAGCAAGGTTTTGCACCCGGCCCCGCCGCCGGCGGAGATCCAGACCCAGGTTGCAACAAACAAGTTGTTCCGGAAAACGCTATCCTTCGAGGGAGAAAACTGTTTTAACAAGTCCCCACTACTGGCGCCGTCCCCAGCGGTTCCTCCACGACCTCCTGCTGCCGCGACGCCAATAACGACCACGGGAGCTCAGCAACGACCGCACTCGCCGAACATCAATACGAGGCCACCGGCGGAACAGACGCAGATGGGATTGAATAATTACGCAACTCCTGCTCCAAGAACTGCACCCCCGACCGCACCGCCACCGAACACGACGGCGCCACCTGCTGCTGCAGCTGCTGCATCACAGCCACCTGCTCCTATTACTACAGCAGCCGCAGTTGTCGACGGTGGAGGAACTGGTGATCCTCTACGGGACCATTTCATGGCTTTTTTCGAATCCGACGAGGTAATGAAGGTGTTGGAATCGTTTGCGAATTTCAAGTACCACTGTGAGCAGAGGTTGAAGCAAAAAAACGTCGACCCTAGGTCTTTTGACACGTCTGTCGCCATGCTAGCCGCCGCAGCGGACTTGTCCGGGCTCTCGTTCCGCATGAAGAAGGTGATTAACGACCTGGTGCCGGTAATGAAGAAGCGCAAAGCGTCGAAGGGGCTGAAGGACCCAAATATGAAGATCGTGGTTTCCGGTGCTGGGCCCGTGGGGCTGCACACGGCTTTGGACATCTACATGCTCGGGTTTGCGAACGTCACGGTGGTGGAGAAGAGGAACAGCTTTTCCAGGCACAACATCTTGACTATGTGGCCGTGCACTGCGGAGCATGTGCAGGTGGTGTATAACTGCCGGGAATTCTTCCCGTTGTTCTCGCATAGAGACAAACTGCCGCATTTGGGGACGAGGGAACTGCAATTGACATTATTGAAGTGTGGTTTGCTCGTGGGCGTGAAATACCTGTACAATTGGGAGACGATCGGGCTGGAAGCGCCGCCGGTTTCTGGGACCACAAACGGAGGAACGTGGACTGTCGGCTTGAAGAAGCCCCAAGGCAGGGTAGAGCCAACTGGGGTGTTGGATTTGAAAGCCGGGAAATTCGAGGATGCGAAGGCGCGGGCGGCGGACGGAGCGTGTGGAATGATTGAAGTAAACACGTTCGACCCTACGTTTGCCGTGTCAAACGGAAAGCTTGCTGCTTCCAACCCTGACTTGACCATCGGTGCGGACGTGCTCGTCCTGGCCGAGGGCGAAACCAGTGCGAACAGTAAAAAGCTCGGGTTCACGAAGAAGATTCAGAAATTTTCCCGCGCGATAGCGATCGTGCTGAACCTGTGGCGGGATGCGAAAAACAAGGCGGAGAATAAGGTGCAAGACTTTACTGTTCAAGGTGCGTTCAATAGCCCCGCTGCAACGGCGTTGAAAGCGGCGGGGATTGACTTTGAGTTCATGGAATACTTACGGGGGACAACGCACTACGTCGCGATTTGTGTGATGAAGAAGACGCTGCTCAGCAAGAAGGTCTGTAAGGAGGATATTGGCGGGAAGGATTTCATTGGGAGGAATAACGTCAGCGAGGAGAACCTGTTCAAACTCGGCAGGGAAATTGTCACAGCGATTGGACTCCCGACGACCGTGCCCTTCTGTGATTTCCACGGGGCGAAGTTGTTTGACTTCGGGTCTAGAAGTTCCTTACCATTACCGTTTCGACTCCTTGGTGAGTCCACCGCAACACCGGGGAAAATATTATCCATGGACTACTCTGCCGAGCCGCGACTTGCTTTTGTGGAGACGAATTTCTTGGAAAAAACTATCGCTTGGCTGGACAGGACAGTCCTCGAAAGGAGGCACGGGCTGCGGTTTGTATCGGACACGCAGAAAGCCAGAGAGACGACGACGATCGAGAAATTCGAGGCGGAAAGGATGGAGTTGAAAGAGCAACTGAACAGTTTCAACACTGATCTCGCCATGGTGAAACGGGAAAAGCCAAATCCGAAAAAACTTTTACCCATCTTCCCCGTTGGCGACGCCTTGATGGAGCCCTTCTGGCCCCAGGGAACAGGGATCAACCGGGGCTTCCACACCGGTATGGACGCGAGTTTCTGCATTTTGCAGTACAACATGGACCAGGATTTGTCGCAGGCGTTACTGTCCGCGGACTTCTGCTACCGACAGAAATCCTGTTTACTGTTAGGGCCGGAATTGTCGCAGAAGGTGGACGAGTGGAACAGCCGGCCCTGGAGCCGGTATCTGAACCTCGCCGGGAAGCTGCAGTCTTACACTATGACCGATCAGGAACTGGCGGCGGTCAAACCCGCGGCAATCGACTTGGACCAGAAAACGCGATTGCAGTGCATCGAGAACCCCTGGCCAGTGATTCCGAACTTCGTGGGGAAGCCGGGGCCGCTGCAGAAATTCGTGTTAACGGCCATAACGCCGGAAGAAGACAAGGAGAAAATACAAGTCGCGTTCAAAGAGGCTTTGTACATCCCCCGGCCGATCAAAGCCTTTGGAAGGAGCTGCTGCCCAAAGGTGATTGAGAAAAAGGTGACAAAGAAGGATTTGAAGGCGGACGCGAAGAACGCGATGAAAGAGGCAAGGTGAAATGAGAAAGCCTTTGGTACGCGTAGGATTTCTGTCTACCTCTACATTAATTGGCAGCTTGATGGCAATTGTCCATGATCTGTTTTACGCACGTTGACCTCTCCTGCACACTGCCTCTTGGCACGCCATACACAGCTTGCACGTGAATGCGGAGGGAAACAGTGGTCCTGTAAAAAATCTTCAACGCCTGTTGCTGTCAAAGTACATAATGCAGCAGGCAACCTGATGCACGAAAAGCTAACCTGGTTAGCTTTATTTCGTTATGGTTGTTCTTTTGAATCGGTCGCGCGAATATGTTTAGCGATCTTGTTGCAGCAGCTGAGAAACCGAATGAGAAGAGTCTTTTGTTTGTGTAGATGTCATAGAGCCGAGCATGTTGAGCTTGAGCGTGACTAGTCCACCACTGACTGAGAGCGGGAGAAAAAGTGGATGAGGAAAGCAACGCTCAGAGAGGTGGATGATGAGAGCTGGTAGAAGAGGTAGGCTTGTCAATTTTCGTGCTCGGGTAGTTTCTTCAGTGCGTGCGATGTGGCACAGTTGTGGCTTTGCTGCATGGTGGGGCTCCCGTGGCCAACGCCGGGGGCCGTACGTGCCTGCAGTGACGCTCGCGCGACGGACGCGGAGACGGAGCTTGATGCTACGCGGGCGAGAGCGGGGGCGTCACGTGTGCGCTGTAAGTGACTGCCATCGGGCACAATGTTTCTCGGCGAAGACGTCGCCGGGGCGGCGCGGCCGGAGCGGCGAGCTGGTGCAGCAATGGTCTCGGGCGCCCTGTTTTCCTACGGCCGTTGTGCGAGATGCAGGAACAGAGGCGGAAGACGAAGGCGCCCGCGGGCGTCGGGGCGCCGTGATGGGTGATGAGCAGCGCCCCCCGGCGCCTACGTCGCTTCACAATTATTTCAATTACATCAAAAGGCAAAAGATGCTATACCGTAAGGCGGCCGGCTACTTGATCGGCGCGCGCAACAAAGGAGCGCGCCGCTATAATGTGTTGGCCCAGCCACTGCGCGCCCGCCCCCGCCGGCCGCTTCTGATCTAACTATCTGCGGGCGCCCCTCGAGGGGCGCGCAAAGGCGCCCGCGGCGACACGCTGCCGCGGCTTTCCGGGGTTTTGTTTCGACTCTGCCGGCGCGGCGCAAGGCTGGCTGCCCGTGAAGCCCTGCCATCGTATATGCCCTTTGTTGTTTCGCGGCTGCAAATTTTTGTTTGTCTCGCGATCGGTAGCTCGCGCGCCAGCAATCCACTACTTGGCTGGGGCCGGCCGCTTCATCCCTTGCTTTGGCGGGCGCCGCGGGCCATCAGCAGCCGGCGCGTAGATTTCGGCTTGTGGCGGACTAGTAAGCCTCCGTTGGTACTAGGTGTTAACGACTCGACTCACCCATAGCTCTGCTTTCGGGTTGACATGGTGCGCGTTGTGTTGTTCCTTGTTGTGTTGTTGTTACTACAGTGCCTAGTTTTAGCAGGAGGATTTCTTTGGTGGTCCACCCACTCGCATCTTCGCTCGTCACGTGAATGAGAGAAAACCAAACCGAGGCTGTATCTCGCATTTTCAATGACAAGATTGCGTGGAAACGCCCTAGGCGGGACCGCAGCCTACGAAATTAATATGCAATTCTTGGCAGCAACAGCATCCAGTTCCAGGCACAGTCAGGGATTCTTCTTCCGCCGTGGTTAGAGCTATGAGGAGAGACAAATTTGTTCGGCGCCGTTTCTACCGAGGGAACCAACCTCCGCTCGAAGCGATGCATATTTTTGATCTGACTCCACGAGAAGAACTTTCGTGGATACAATTTCAGCTTCTACTCTAGACCATAAGAACATAGGTTAGCTTTGAATCAGCGTCCGTTTCGTATGTGTTGAAAATCGGTTCCGCCTTTTTCAAGTTGCGAATCCACTACAAGTGCCAGCTCCTTGAGGCGAGGAATCATCACCGGACTTACCCGAAGTCGGAGACGGCTTTCGACTTGTGGAAGGAAGGACCCACAGCAGCAGAGTCACCACCTATCTCTCCCTGCGCGGCGTGTTGCGTCAAGCACGCCCTTGCGGGCTTCCTGCGCAGCGCGAGAGTTTGCAGAAAGCTGTACTGCTGCCGCAAGCACGCGCCAGTGCAATCTTCCGACGTCCTTCCAGTCTGGGGATCCGTTCACAGTCACAGTGCGTCCCTCTAGAGTTTCACTGCAGTGGGGCAGCAACGCTCTGAAGCGGTAGATAATTTGGACACGAGCTTGCAGTGGCGGCAAAGTAGCGCCTAGTGCGGAACTACCGGTATCACGACAATCGGAGAGCAACTGCTGGCGTCACCAGTTCGTGCGCTAGCAGCAAACTCCTTCTGCGGCTAGCTACCCGCCGGGCGACAGCTACTGGCTCTTTCCCACCTGCAGGGCGCCCCTGCTGATTCTGCAAGAAGAAGAGAAAGAGGCTGCACGAAGCTAGCTCGACCTTCACCGAAACAAAAAGCAAGTCGCTTTCGTCCACTTCCACAAAGGACGCCAAAAGTCGGAATTAGATAAAAGCACTTCCCTGTTGGCGTAGACAACGACGACTACTTCCCCAGGGCTGTAGATCGACTGAGTCGAAAAACACGCGTAGTTCCTGCGTGCGCGCACAAGAACTTCGGCGAGTCCTCGTAAAACCAGTTTACAACTACCATCCGAAGTCTGCGGTAAGAACAGCTCATTTCTCTCACGGCACAAACAGCCACCAAACGCAAAGATGTTGGCGGGTCGCAACAGCTCCTCGCTGGAGGACTTCGACTTCCTCATCCGGCAGACGGAAACCACCCTGATGCAAGTGCTCCGCGCGAACAAGCGGGAAGCGTACGAAAACACGGAGGAGTCCGCGCAAAAGGCGATGGCCATCACCATGCGGGCCCAGAAGTCCGCGAAGCTGCACGGGATATTTTCCGGGTGGTACCGCCAGTGCATGAGGGGAAAGTTGTCGGAAAGGGATCACTACTGGAAACTGCAGGTAAAGATGGAATTACTTATTTTGCGGCTAAGATGCGAAAATAATCTGTTGTAGGTGCAGCATGACAGAAATAAATCTCTTTCATGTTGTACATACAGGCAGGACAAATCTACCGAACAATGCAACAAATTCCAGGTCGCCAGCCTCAAAACGAAGACAAGTCTCGGGCTCCAGCGAGCTCTGGGTGCAATATCAGACAAGACAAGTAGTGCGGTGTTGAAGTTTGCGTTTGTATCCTGAGTAAAAACGTACCCACACCAGAGTCAGGATGGGGATTTTGCAACACAAACCTAGGAGTTTTGTGAGTCACGCATGACAAGTTTCAGTCCGTAAGGTAGTGCAAGTTAGCAAGGAAAGCCGCATCACAAATCGACCTTCTGATCCTGTTTACAGCATTACAAGTTCCCAAAAACGATTGAAAATGCCTGTCATGGGGTTGCGCATCACAAATGTTCCTGTCATGGCAAATCTGCATGACAACTCTGGGGTGGGTACGTTTTTACTCAGGATAGTTTGAAGCTTGGAAAGAGGAAAGGGCAAAATCTTTTCAGGAGAGATACCGCATGCTGCTCTACGAAGTGAAGCATAAGGTAGGAGAAATTCTTGTTTTTCATCGGCTGTTGTTTGTGTTTGTCATGTGTTTTCCCAATATTTATCAATATGCAGTTGCAGTATGTGATTTTTCGTGTACACATGGACATGAAACAACGCAAATGCATTCAACGTTTTTACCAGGGCGCCGCGCAAATGAAAAGGATACTGACGCACATGTGCGGAAACAACGATCTAGTTTTTGCCCGGACGATCTTTATCGGCTGGAAAGAATTTGTGCAGGAGCAGCTGACAAAAAGGAGAGAAAACAGCTGGAGGTACTTACTACACATAGTAGCACCGCTTACTTTGTTTATTGTGTTGCATGACTTCGTCCACTGGTAGTGCACACATTCACTCCAGAAGCACATGACAAATACACATTTTTCCATCACAACATTCTCTAGGTCTGCCGTGAACGAAATGAAGCAGCATTCGCGACACGCCCTGCTCCAGCGCACCATCGCCATGTTTGAACTGCAGGACGACTCGCTCCAGCGGGGCTACTTCCAGGCCTGGAAAGATCACTACGTAGAGGAGAAGTTGACAAAGCACAAAACCACCTGGCTCCAGAACAACTCGGAGCTGAAGGAACGCTTCCGCGACCAGATAAAACAGAGGATCTACATGCAGTGCTACACGCAACACAGTCTGCTGATGAAGCACGTGTATACCCTCTGGAAGGACTACGCCCTGCGAACAAGAATACACCGGATGGAAGAGGCTTTAAAAACCGCAAGATTCGATACGGACGACCTCGGGACCAAGTACTTACATTTTACAATTTGGTGTAGCCGCTTTGGTCCTTTTCTTGCGGCGTACTGGTAATACCGGACCGACATGAGAAACTTGCGTCGTCTGTGCGCCGCATTCTTGTTCATGCATCATTTCAAATTTACAGATTCAAATTCAATTTGAAACAAAACTACAACCCAGACTCGCCGAGCAGAAATTGAAAGCGAATTCCGCAGTGAAAAAATCTTTGGTGGCGATGCTGGGGTCGCAGACGGAACTGATAAGACAGTCGTCCTTCAACGGGTGGCAGAAAGTTTACGTGGACCAGAAGTTCCAGATATCCACAGTAAATGTCCCGTACACGTACAAATGCAGTCTCTGCATGACAAAACTTGCCTTGAGTCCTAGTCTAGCATGACAAGTTGGACACTGCAAGTTAGCGAAATTTGTCATGCATTTTGTACATGTACGGGAAATTTACATTGCATACCAGAAGCAAGCCGATCTAGCGAAAAAGTTCCAGGACTCGGAAAAGAAGTGGAAGCAGTCCATGTCCGGTTTATCAAATGTAGTAAAAATGTCTGGGTCTGGAAGATTGCAACTTGTCGTGCTAAATCTGCAGCATGCAAAAATCTGTGTTGCATGATTACCAAAAGTCGCCCAGTTTTGACCAAGTTGGGAGGGAGTTTCTCATGCAGGATAGGCATTAGAAAGGTCTCGCAGAATCTGTCATGCTAGGTCCTGCATTCCAGACCTCATGGGTCATGGAAAAGCAGCATGACAAATCGCGCACTCTTCCAGACCCAGACACTTTTACATTTGATACGGGCTGTTGAAAAACCACGACAGCCTGATCGGGAAGCACATCTTCGAGACCTGGAGGAGGATGACCAACGAGAACCACTGCATTCGCATGCGGGAGCGGATGCTGGAGCAGAAGATGAAGGAGTCAAAGCGGTTCCAGCACGCACTAATCTCGATGTTTGACTCGCAACAGCACCTGTACTTCCAGCAAATCTTCGCGAACTGGAAGGAACTCGGTATGGACCGGATGATGCGAAAAAAGGAACAAGCAGTCTACGAGCAGTCAAAACGGGAATACAAAATGGCCAACATGGATCGGATGAACGAGGTACTAGAAATATGCTAAAAATGAAAATCGGTTTTGTTACTGTTTATTTATCATGTTGATGTTGATGTTGGTACTGAGGCCGTGTCATGATTCATGTGTCGTTATCTTCTCTGCCTTGTGTTTTCGGATCGTGTGATGAACAACCGGCACTAGAAATGAAGCCGGTTAGTGAAAAATACACAGGTCGTCTCGCGCATGATCGGCGACAGGACGGGCCTGATGATACAGCATGTCTTCAAAAATTGGAACCGGTACGCCTTGACTCAGCAAGCAACGAAGTGGCTATCAGATGTAAAAGTGTCTGGGTCTGGAAGAATGCATGTTTGTCATGCTTGTCTGGCATGACTCTTAAATCTGTCATGCACGTTACCCAAGAGCCCCGTTTTTCTGTGATGCAGAAACGCAGTTTGTCATGCAGAATAGGCAACACCTAGAAGCTCAGAAACTTGCCATGCTGAGCCAGCACTTGTGGCTTCATCATGAGACGCCACCCAGCATCACAAGTTTTCAGACCCAGACACTTTTACATTTGATAGTGGCAGAGAAAATACCACGAAGACACCAGTAGGCTCAAGCAGAAAAGCCTGACAGCGGTATTTTATTGCCATGCTGCTAGTATTGTGATTCTGATTGTCCAGCAACGGGTATCCCTGTCATGCAGTTCTCGCATTCTTGATCTTGTGATGTTGATGTAGTTGTCATGCTCATGTGCGCACGAACAAAATCTCTCATGCAGCAAAAGAACCACTACTGTACACCACACAATTTTCCAGATAAAGAAGTCCATGCTGATGATGTTTGACGGCAAGCTGGAGCTCCTAGTCCGGCAGGTATTCAGCTCCTGGCAAGAATGCGCAGTGGAATACCGGAACAAGAAGAAACAGGAGGAGTCGAAGCAGAAGCTGAGAATACAAGCCTCGGAACGGTTGAAGGCGACCATGATGAACTTTTTGAAGTCCAGCGAGCACGTCTTGCAGCAAACCGTTTTCTCCGCTTGGAAAGACCGATGGGTATCACGGCAGTTGTCAAAAATCGACAAAATACGCTCGGCCTACGATGATATCAAGGAAAAAGCGGTGCTGAACGGTTGCCGGGCGTGTGAGGTACAACAGAACAAAATTATACAGGAGAACCATTCTGGTTTCGAGTTCTTTGTGATTCAAAAGCTGCACGGAACTAAACTTTGAGCTGTCATCCAAAAGCTTTCTCTCCATTTGGATTTACGTTAGCAGCAACGGTGAGGAGAGCCAGAGCATTCACTAATTTGAATAAATCGCTCTGCCCCATCTTCAGGTCACCGTGTTCTGGGAGAATAACTACATCGCCAAGTCCTACTTCACCGCGTGGAAAGACGCGTGCGTCAAGGAATCCTGGAGAAATTCGCTGGCGAAGTGGCGAGACACCTTCACGGCACTAGAGACGAAAGTACGGCAGGAAGCGCAGGCGAAACCCACCACCGTGGAACAGAAGCTTTCGTGCGCGGAGTTCGAAATCAAGGGGTTGCTCGACGCTCTGTTGAAGACGCACGGGATGACAAGTAAGGACTTCGGGGACAAGGAGACCATGAAGGAGTGGGTGGATGCACAGGTAGGAATTATCGCAAGAAAAAACTGTTTCACTGCGAACTTGTGATGCATAAAATGGAACGCAGAAGCATTTGTCTTGCTACACATGCAAGAAAATAGATTTTTAGCTGTGTTTCCCCTTAGGAAGCTTGCATGGCAAATTTTCTCTGTCATGTAGAACAAACTTGTGATGCAAATCTTGCAAAATCCTTACAGTGAAACAGTTTTTTCTTACGATAGGAATGTGTTCATGATCCTTGTCATTCGACGGTGCACATCAAGCAGTTAATGCTAAGCATGGGGGTGCTATCGCTAATATGTAAAGCGGCACAGAAAATACGCATTATCTATCGTATCATGCTAAAAGAATGGAATTGGAAATACTTCTTATCAGGTTGGCTTCAAGTCGCAGCTGATCGTGCCACCGGGCATGAAATCGCGCAAAGACAAGGAAAACAACGCGTATTACGGCATGGCGGTCGATCATCTGAGCCAAGTCGCCACGCAGCTCGGCTCCCCGGCGAAGACCAACAGCACGGTTTTCTCCACCCGCAGTCGGAAGCCGATGTACTAAAGAGCCACTCGCGGACTTCTGCTTCTCATCGTGTGTTGCTGGCGTGTGGACATGATAATTGTCAACACGTCCTCTGGGAACCCCAGAGAGCAGCCGAGCAGTATCATGTGACGCAGCACTTCTCGCGATGTCTATGTAAGAAAATCCCCACCTGATAAAGCTGATGTGGACAGCATGTAGCTCTCCCCGCCTTATCCACCTCGCGCCGCTGGACAACACCAGAACCAACTATGTTGAGGAGCTACGCCCCCATTTATTGCGCATGAGAAACTTTATACACTTGTAGTAACGGTAATATAAATATTACCATACCAGATCTGTTAATTCACACACTGAGATTCAATATATCGCTATCGCATAGATGTTAAAAATCAACGAAATCACGCAGCAAAAAGTAATGAACAAGGATAAATTCCCGATGCCGAAATTGGTTGTAACTTTGAACGACCGAACACACCGATTTTCTACGTAAGTTCTGCCGCAAAAAAATCAAGTCCTCTCGCCGCTACGTACTCAATATTTCCGAGCACCCCGCCGTTCCTTTCAGATAAACCGTGCCGCAAGCAACAACTCATATCTTTCGCGGACGCGGCGCTCAGCTGCCCTGGCTTCGCACAAGCCCTAGCCAGGAGTATGCTTTCTTGGAACTCTGTCTTCGACAGATCTGCGGAGAACGAGAACCAGCAGCCCATAATCCGTAAGTATGCATTTTTACCAAGAAATATTTACCTCGACCACGACCTTTTACGTTTAGTTTACCTCCGCTTCGTTGCTTTTTCAGATGCAGTACTATGCACGGTCGCAGCAACCAGAAAAGTGTCGTTTGCCGACATAGCAACTGACCTTTCATTTTTACTACGCGCGCGCAAAGATGAACGAGAACCCCAACCGAAAATGATGAAGAAAAAAAACCGAAAAATATCATAGGATCACGAGTAAAAATACTTGTGATCGAACAAAATCCACCGCCGGCCAGTCACGATGGCGTCTGGTGGGTGTAGTGCTGTCCCAGGTGCAGATGTTCGTTTGATTTGCAGCTGCAGTAGCAGTGAAGACAAGACGACCGGCGCAACAAAACAGCTTCACGCTTGTATATGGTACTAAGGTCGTTTTGACTAGTTGTATGTAGTGAGGTCACGAACGTTCTATCCTAGCGGTTTTTTTGACATGCAGCACGCAAAATGGCCGGCAGTTATCAAGCGGGCGAGAGTGTTTTTGGGCATAAAAAATTTTCAATTATCAAGCGGCCGGGGCCTTGCTGTCAAACAAGCGCGAGCGGATTCTATCGATTGCCGCTTGATAAAACGACGCAAGGGAGCCGCCAAAAGGGGCGCCCTTCTGAGGCGCCCACCGCCTTAGTTTCTGGCGGTTTGGGCCGCCCAAAAAGGGGCGCCCAAAAAGCAGCAGTCCCAAAAAAACAGCGAATCCGCATGGTATGGGCCTCATTTATACCCACACTCGGGGCCCGCAAAAAACGCCACCAAAGTCCGCCATTTCAGAGGCGGACTGAAGGCCAGAAGACGCGGCATTTTGACAAAAAAACAAAAAAAAACAAAGTCCGCCAAAAGCAAAAAGCCAACCCGCATGCTATGGGCCCGATTTGGGGCTCCCAAGGGGCCGGCCCTGGCGTGGCCATAGCATGCAGGGAAGGTTTTCCGATTCGAAACCAAATGGAGGCCAGCTCTGGATCGAGATTTCTAGCGACCGCCGTGCCGTCGTGCATAACATTACTCGCGACGGCATAATGGGCAGAGAATTCGCGTCTTTTTTCGGCGTGAGGACAAAAAAACCGCGATGACCTCACTACCCCCGCTGAGGCGGCTATTATTGGTACTAACTAGCAGCATGATCACACTAGCAGGAGTTCACCTTTCCATTTGGACTTCACGCGCACGGCCTTAGTTTCGTACCAGAGTTTGGTTATCGAATACGCGGCCTGCTCAACGACATAGCTGATGTTGATATTCAACAAAAGTTAAAGTGTTAGAGAATTATTGATAGTGCAAACACAGCAACTCTCCTCCCCGCTACAAGTACAACCTTTTGAGCAGTTTACAAACCTGACCGCGCACATAGTACAAATCCTTCGTAAAGAAAAGAGTCACTTCGTGTGATGACCTCAACAAAGACAAAGAAAGAGGACGAATACTTGGAAGAAAAAGCACTAGAAATAAAATAAGTGGAAAAAAAGCAAATTGAAATTTCATTTCTTTTTACTGCCTTTGGTGCTAGTCGACCTACAGTACACGCACTCTACTTCCGCTAACAAGTACACTTACCCTGAAATGAAAAAGCACTTACCCGTTCGGAAAGAAAACGATCAGGACAATAATTCTAGCTCTACTACCAATCGAAGTAGAGCAGGAGCTAGTACCACGACAAGAAAGAGTACTAGTTGTAACTACGGAAGTAGTAGCAGCATCATGCAACCCGCCGGTGGGCGCCGCGAGCGGAAGCGGCTCGAGAAGGAGCTGGCGGATATGCGGGAAAAAAACAAGGCGGGCGGAGGCGTGGTCGCGGACGCGATTGGTGAGAACATCCAAATTTGGGAAGGGGTGATTCAGGGACCGGAGGACACGCCCTACTTCGGCGGGGTATACAAAATCCAGATCGAGATTCCCGACGACTACCCCTACAATCCACCAAAAATGAAGTTCGTCACCAAAATATGGCACCCGAATATCAGGTACGGAAAAATAAAGCCGTTTTTGTTCATATTCCGGCACGATGTGGTTCAAAATGAAATTGCAAATAAGTGGGTGTTTTTCATTTTCTTGTTCTTGATACTAGTGAAGATTGTCGCACACGACAAGAAGTTCAACACCAGAAGATACAAAACTAAAAATACTTTCATATTCCAGCTCCCAAACCGGTGCAATCTGCCTGGACGTTTTGGGCAAAGAGTGGAGTCCGGCTTTGTCAATACGGACCGCGTTGCTGTCCATCCAGGCACTCTTGTCCGCCGCAGAACCGGACGACCCCCAGGACGCCGAGGTGGCGAAAATGTACAAGAGCAACCGGACACAGTTCAACGAAACGGCAAAATACTGGTGCGAAACGTATGCGCAGGAGAACGCGAACGCGAAGGAATCCAGCTACGCAAATCCGCACCAACCAAAAATCGACCAGATCATGGAGATACGGAGTGAGCAAAAGTATCGTACGACTACGTATGTAAAAAAGTTCCTCAGGCCCAAAAATGCAATGATAGGCGCTAGGCCTGTATAATATCGTGCATGTCTGCAATAGCAATTAGTTTGAGTACGAGCTAGTGCGATACTTTTGCACAGGATAGGAGATGGGATTTTCCGAAGAGCAGGCAAAAACGGCCCTAGCGAACAACGGGATGAAATTAGAAGAGGCGGTACAGAGTTTGCTTTCCTAAATGTAGAAGCTCGCCGCTGGTCGTGGGATAGGTACAACGCGGGATTCGTATTATAACGGTTTCCGAACAAGAGTTAGAGGTTTACTGGTTTTGTATTTTCGACGACTTTAATGTAGTGCGCGTGCGCCTTCTTTATCTTCTTTCTTTTGGAAATGTAGAGGGAGTGTAGCTTTATTGTCTGACGGGACAAATTTCTGAAAGATGATCCGGTATCTCCAATGAAGACAGACGCTTTGCCGTCGCGAAATTACCAGTGGTTGGCGTGGTTTACTCTGTACGTTTTTAATCGAGCTTTCTCAGGCGGCCCCGAATATACCAACACGACTCAAAAAAGAACCTGTACTCGTCATCACCGATGATACTGACTCTCAGCATTTTATTGTCTTGAGGTGAAACTATCCCTGAAACGAGCGACTTTGATGAACCCCCGCGACCATAGTGATCTGGCGATGAACTCCCGACCGCTAGTCCGAAGTTTATGGCAAGCAACAAGCACAGAAATTCTAAAGCAACTTTTGAAATAAAAAATCACGGCCACACGGTATCTTAGCTGTGGTGCGGAAATTTTGTGAAAGAAAAGGTTTTGTTTTCATGCAGGTTTTGTTGCGCGACCTGTGCCTGTCGCATCAGTTGCAGGCTTGAGAAGTTGACGTTGACTTCATGGATCGAGGAAAGGAAAACAAAAGCTAGGTGCGGACTTTTCCGCTTCGTTTTTGCGCTTTTTATCTTCTCGTCGTCGCAAGAACAGTTTTCGTTTCTATCGGAAACCGGACATCAAGAGTTGTGAGACCTTGAGTGACAGCACAACGGAGCGGTCCTCGGCTACTCGTCTTCTTTCAGCATCTTCAAAAGGTCTTACATGTTGTGTCGTTTGAAACACCCGCACTACAGCTTTTGTACTCTATCGACGAGTTGTGAGCGAACAACAGGACACTGTCTGTCCGTCGACCGTGTGGTCGTTGAGTCCCCTGTACCTGTTGTAGCAAGGGGAAATTAACATTACAGCGACCAGCCGATACTAGTAATGAATGTCCCAACAAGTTGTAGACGAATAATACAGCTCCAAATTAAAAATTCGAAGAACTTCACCACTATTCTGCGTTCAAGATCAAGTTTTCAAGAAAGTTCCATTGGGGAAAATCATGCTGCGCCAGAACAAGAACCAGCGTGGCAGGTCGCCACGGCCGCGGAGAGCAACACCATCTTGGTTTCAACATCCGGGTTGTTGTCTCCTCAGTGGCATTGTCATCGCAGGCGGAACAAGAAACCGACCGTCTGCAGTGATTTTGCAGTCCAAGTTGGTCTTCCTCGCAGGGCTAACAAGCGCTGTAGTAGAATCACGACACGATCATGTCCTGCTGGATGGTGGTGCACGAGTGCAAATAGCGAACCTGGAACACATGAATCTGCAACACACGACAGCCCAGACGCTGGAAATCTCTTCTACCGCTGCAGCTGCTTCAGTGGATACCACGACCGCAACAGATGAGCTCGCGATTGCAGGATCGAGGGTTCATGAAAATAGCGCAACATCTACATCTTCGAACAGAGAGGAATACGAACGCCATCATGCTGTGCTGACCGCGCCAGGGTCGCAGCTAGAAGAAACAACAACCACGTCGGACGGCGGACAGGACACGGGCACTAGTAATACAGAGTTCCAAGAACGACAGGAGGAGCAACACCAGCGCGACAGAGCTGTACTAAAAACCGCGGCCCGTGTAGTGAAAAATGAAGCAAAGAGTCCCGAGCAAATCTGGTTTCAGCAGAACGTGTTGGAGACCGTACGGAAACGGGAAACAGGGAGAAAAATCGAGTATAGTAGTAGGCCTGCGCCGTCGAGGACATCAACAAGAGCGAACTGGAATGAAATAAGAAAGGGCGCGCGAGGTTCTCGTACTGCAGCCCTGGATGTTGCCTCAGGAGGAACTACTACAACAAGCTGGAACCAGAAAGCACGGATCTACGACCGCGGTGCAGCAGGTCGACCTCTTCTGAAGCTGAACCAAACAAGCCTCCTCCAGACCGAAAGGAGCCAAGTAGTACAACAGACGAACAAGAGGAAAACACAAAATAAAGCGTCGTTCACCTCGACTTCGAACAGACACGCATATGAAATAAGCGACGAGCAGGCTGCAAATGCAAAAATAAGCACTTTCGCACAGGACCTCCTCGACCTGGACCTGACAGCCGGGGAAGGGAACGCGACGAACATGGGGACGGGAATCGTCCTCGGGTTTCAACCAGGGCAGATTCCGCTCTGGTACCACTGCTTACGGAACTGGGGCTGCAGCGGACTCATCGGGCGCGTGAAAAACACGGAAACCGGACTCTTCGGAGCGTTGCATCCGAGCCTGTTCCGGGAAATGATCGACCAGGAGCAGTTCGACTTTGACGGGGTCAACAACTCCGGGCTGAATGCGGCTCTGCCGGGGAACGTCTTTCGCGAAGGCGAAGAGTGGGACTTTCCCGACGAGGGCCAATGGGCCAGGTCCGCGCCCTTCAAGTTCCCAATCCAGCACACAATTCCGGACTGGTTGGGGGATGAGGGCCGAAACGGCACCTTCCACTTTTCCAAGTACAAAGTGCACATGCGCGTCGATCACGAGCCTAAAGTAACAAACCGAGACGAAGCGCGAGCAAAGAAATCGTTCGAGAACGGTATGGCTTGCTCAGATGTTACAATCTCAAACGTTACAACAGAATCTGGAATTTGTCTTGCATGAACAGCATGAGTACCATACAGAGACTTGGGCTTTTCGCAATACAAATTTCGTCAGAATCTCATGTGGTTTGGGGCTCCGAAACTTGTCATGCGCGCTCCTTTGGGAGTAGGCCAGATGTTGCGGATTTTGCAACACAAATTCCAAATTCTATTGCAACGTTTGAGATTGTAACACCTGAGCGGGTTATAAACGGTGGCGGTTTATTTTTGAAACTGTATTCCGACGACACGGTCCTGGAGAGCCTGACCAGCACTGGCGATTTGGACGATATGCTCACGTTCAATTACACCGAAGTGCTCCCGGAGCACCGCGAGGAGGAGAATCCGGATGATTCCATGTACCGGGATTATGTTGCGAAGTACGGCGAAAAGTCGTCCCTTCAGAAAACTTGCGGGGGTGTCGCCCCGGACGAGCGGATTACCAAAGAGAAGTACTGGCAACAGGACTTGGTGTGGACTTCCAGCGTCGAGGCCTTCCGCCGGTGCCAGACGGAGCCCTGCTACTTCGAATTTCGGGCCATGACCCCGGGAATTGCCTGCATGCAGCACATCATGCTGAAGGACATCCGGTTTTGCCTCGACTACATGATGGAAGCGTCCTCTACCGTGAAAATGTGGAATGATCCGGACATCCGGCATCTCTGGTGCGAAGGCGAGTTTCCGGCGCAAACCATCACTCATCCCGAGGAGCGGTTGGACCCGGACAACGACTACGAGCTCCCGCGAATGGAGCTCCGCGGTGCGTATGACGAGCAGACGATATTCTGTGACTGCGAAGAGGGCTACGGAATTTTCGACTGTATTTCTGATAACGCTGCAAAACCAGACTGCGAAACCTGCCATCTGAAAAAAGGTACTGATATCAATTTACTCACGTGGCAACTTCCTCTTTTAGTTTCCATGCAATATTTTGCCATAGAAACAAAATACTACTTATTAAACAAATCAGATTACCAAATAGTGCGGAGTAACGAAGCGGCGGGGTACTGTGAGTACGTCGGAGAGTATCCAAGGAGAAAAGTGCCACAGTCAGACATGTAGTAGTGATGCAAGTGCAACTTGAGCGGCACAGATTTGTATTTCTGCATCACAAAGTGCAAGTGGAAAACTTGTGATGGGCGCTAGTAACGGAAAAACGCACACTAACGTGAAACGATGTAGCTCGCGAGCACTTTGTTCGGCATGACGGAGGTTATCTTTCATCTTGCTTGCCCCGCAACACCATGTGTAACTGTAGCTGCGCTTTTTTCTCGCGATAGGGAGCTCCCGTCGTGGATGACGGCGACAACTTTGCTCGTGATGGCGCTCACCGCCGGTGGCTTGGGCGTGGGCATCTTTTGCACGTATGCGTATTACGAGACCATGATGGCAGACCCGCGGGGCGACAACGCGGAGCACGACGTGATGGACTACGTGGACGATGCGGCGTGGGCGGCCCAGTACGAAGACACCAGTCCGCTGGCCTACGGCGCGACCGCTGGTGGGCCGGAAAATCAGCAGTACATCGACTACGAAGGGGATATGGGTGGCGGCGTGGATCCAAACGCACCGCCCGGAGGGGGACCCTGGTAGGAGAGCCCTGTCTTGTACAAACGAACACCAAGAAATTATCCAAACCCTATACCTTGTTTCTCTTTTTGATCTCTTGATTGAGCTTCTTCTGACCTTAAAACCGAATGCACAACATCGCAGCTGTTCCGAACTACAGCCGACGAGGATCTTCGTGTACGATAAAAGTTTCAAATGGAAATGTCTCGATTTCTAGTCTGGGTATTAGCAAATGAAAATTGTGGAAAGAATAAGAACGAAAACCCAGGATGTAGAAATCTTGTGTCTACTTTGTTCAAGAAGCACAGTACTGGAACGTGACTTCAATTCCATCGCTCATAGTCTGTCGTGGTCGAACAAGTAGTTGAGCTGGGTCGTAATCGTTTTTCTCGTCTCTCTAGGAAAAAAAATGTTTGGGACGTGCTGCGTCGTCACTTACTGCTTCGTCTTAGACGCAAATCACTCGCTAATTTGATGAATCGTCTATAGCAAGTACTTAAGTAGCAAGAAAAAGAATAGCAATGCAGCCATGCGCCTTTACTTTTTCGTTTGATCTCAATCGCTCGTCCTGGGAGAAAGAAGCAGACGCAGATGGAATCGGTCCGAGTAGTTGTAGAAGAAGCTGCGCGACTCGTTTTTTTTTCCCCGTCGGTGCAACTCTTTTCGGTTTTTGACCTCCAAGTCCCGTACGTCGTTTCTATTGTGTTGGTCGTACGGATAAGTTTTTGTACATAGCTGGTACAGGCTCTTTGGAAAAGTCGTTGGAATTATGTTGTACTTCCTACATCGTAGAAAATTAGGTACTTCTGATTCGTCGTGCTTTTTTCATCTCTCTGGATTGCTGCCTGCTGTGCTCGCCTTCTTGAGTCAGACAATAGCGGTTTTGTGTATAATCAGACCACCTAGGAAAACAAAAACCGGATCCATAGTTACTTACGAATCCAAGATAGAGAAAAGGACCTTCCACCTCCTTAAATACAAAGAAAGTGAGTCGCCACCACTACACAAAAATGTCGTCGATCTATGCCTTGCAACGGCAACCGAAGCGACCACGTCGAGTGCTCACATTCGATCCGGAGGGAGCTACGAGCGAACGAGGATCAACAGCAGACAAAGTTACCGTGCAGCCCGGGAGTTATGCCACGACTACTACTAGCAGTGCTAAGCTGCTAACGCCGCCTTCTGTTGAGGATACCCCCGGAGGTAACGCGACCGGAGAGCAGAACGATGAAGGAACAACGAATGAGCAAAAGGAACAGCTTTTGACGGGCGCTCTCAAGATAGAAGAACTACAGCAGAAGAAGACCACATATGGTGTGCGCTACATGTACAAGGGGATCGTCTTTCCGAAAACAAGTAAAGCGAAAAATAAAGCAACCACGATGAAAGATCAGAAGACAACAACATCTTCAAGCCAGCTGCAGCTTCTCTCTGCTTCAACATCGAGCAGCACGGACGAGGGGAGCAGCAGTGGCAGTGCGTCTGCGTCCTCGTCATCCTCCTCTGCGCGTATGTCCTCGTCTTCGAGCAGCGCAAGCGGAACAACCGGCACAACTGCCACTGGCGAAAAAATGAGGAAGAAAACCAAATCTGATGAGAACGATAAACACGTGAAAATCATCGACGCCATTCCGGGCACGTCCTACGTGCCGATGTTCTACGCGAGCGCAGATGACTTTGACAACTTGTCGGAAAGCGAGATAGATGTTTTACATGGCGAGCAGGTTCTTGTACTAGAAGACGATGATGATGCGGAAGGAGCGAGACTGAGCTCGACCTCAAAGAACGAGGACGAGAAGTCCACAATGTCAGAAGTACAAGAGCAAGATCATACTTCTTCAGGTGTCCGACTGGTCGAGGAGTACTACGAGATCTCTGAAGTCACCAATACGGACGAGGAGAATGTTGAAAACGGCAGCGCGCTGGTGCAGCAAGGATTATTTGGTCCAACTAGCGGACCCCCGCACGGAAATTTTCACCAGTTTCACCCTACGTTCAACGCGGGTGCTGCAACAAATTACAATCCCTTCTCGTACAGCAACAACTCGGGATTGATGTATGGCGCTTCTTCATCTTCGATTTACGGCGCAGGCTTCGGTTCCGCTTCCGGCTTCGGCTTCGGTTTCGCCCCACCACCACCGCCTCCTCCGACCAACAATATGGGCAACATGAGCGCGCTTACTTTGCAACGAATGAACGAGTACGCGGAGAAACGGTTGAATAATAAAACCACAGGCGGAGGTCCGTTTAGCGGTGCGACGAACGGCAGCTACGGTAATATGTTGAGCGATGAAGAAGAAGAAGCAGAAGGGCAAATAGCAGGCGCTGCAAAAAAGCCGAAAGCTACCGTTGCGTTCAGTCTGCGCGCGTGCAAGACCACCAGCCAGCCGGTGTTTTACCCGGAGAAGGAAACAGACACGCGGAAACGGAAGCGGCCTTTCGGGCTGAAATACAACAAGAAGAACAAGGAAGACGACTTGAATGTGATCGCGTCATCCTCAAATCATGCTTTTTCTTCCTTCCGCGCAGCGGTTGCCGGCAATCCGGGTGGGGTCACCACTCTGGTCGCGGTGAAGAAAAACGACCCGAAGAAGGCCGGCTTAGGAGCTCCGGACGGCAGTGCAGCGCCGAAGCCACGGAAGCAACGGCCCAAGGGGCTGACGTACAAGATTAAGAACCAGCCGGACGGCGTCGCGGCCTCGCGGAAGCCGAAAG
This sequence comes from Amoebophrya sp. A120, assembly GCA_905178155.1. NCBI lineage: Eukaryota > Dinophyceae > Syndiniales > Amoebophryaceae > Amoebophrya > Amoebophrya sp. A120. The sequence goes on along the minus strand of CAJINV010000013.1, from coordinate 2,628,158 downwards.
AGCGGAAGAAGTACCATTTGACTGAGGCGGGCATCGCGCAAAGACGGGTCGCGATTAAGAAAGCAGCGAAACTCTGGAGGAAGCGGACGCCAAAAAACAGTGATGACGAGGAATCGGACTCAGACGACGACAATATGGACGTTGACGAAGGAGATTAAGAATAAAAGTAAGGAAGTTCTAGACGTTTTCGGTTATGGTCTGTCGTCGACTTCGTTCGGCTTCGGCGGCCAAGGACGACTCCGAAAGAAATGTTTTCATTTTATTGGGGTGCTTGTCGAGCGGTGGGGTGCTGGTAGCTTTTCTTCTTTCGCAAAAATTGTACTAAGAACCAGGTGGTCTAAATGACCGATGTTGAACGAGAAGGCCGAGACCTTTCTACCAGCACGCCAGCAGGTGTATATAGTTTGCATTTTTACTTTTATTTCACTCATGCAGTGAGTAACATATTATTTAACGATAACACTTCTATACGCAAGAGCAAAAGCGGTGGCGCATTCACCATTGTGCCCCACCAGCAGGAGTATCTTCTGAAAAATATACAAATTTTCTTGGAATGTACACTTCTCATAAATTGAATTCGTATCCACATTTTTTCAACGTATGTCATCATTTCAAAATTTCTGTTTTGTATGTTAGTTCAAGTTTTCATGGTGTCGATCAGCGATCTCATGTCTTTACAACCCTTTCACGCGGTTTCACGACTTTTGTTATGCAAAGGATTGTTACGAACCACGTTGGCACAAGTTTCGTCGCTTTTCTACCAAGCATTTACAACAAAAATCGATGTCAAAGAAAGGAAGGAAGCGAAGAGCAGGCTGCTATGAAGCCGGTCTCAACACTCCTATTGCCACACAATAGCAATAGGAGGAGAAAGTGTTGAAGCTTTGGGAGAGCTGTAGGTCTTGCGCATGTTGCAAGAAACGTACCGGTGCACAGGGCCACGGCCTCCTTGGGAGAGGCCAGACGCAGACGGTATCATGATGCAGTGGAGTTTGAGAAGCAACAAGTTGTCCCGTATTAAACAGGAGCGTAAAGTCTGTGGGAGAGATCAACATCATGCTGAGTGAGTGGAGGATCTGACAGGACGCAAGGGAAATTCAAACATGCAGAGAGGCTGAGGTTATGATAAATGGAACGAATTCGTTTCACGATGATGTAGCAAGATTTCAAAAGTTCTACCTGGCCTTGTTTATTGAATTTGAAAAGCATACCGATACAACTTGCTCAACGGCAACGACCAATCGTCCTGTATTAAGAGAATAATGCCGACCGGCTCCGTTCTGGTCCGCGCCGTGCGCTTGGCGGTTCGCAACGCCGTCAAGCCGCGCAGCTCGCCAAGGTTTGCGTCAGGCGGAGGAAAATCTTGTGCGGTAGCGGAGGAGGACGAGGAGGAATTCTTGGAGCCGACACGACAGCATGGACGAGGGCGGCACCGCGCAACCAACAAGGGGACGAACGAGACTGAAACGGGATCTAGTGCTCCTTCACAGGGCGTACAACTACAGCGTGAACCGAACTCGTCGAGTACTCCTGCTCAAGGTGACAAAACCTATTGCAACTCAGGAGAAGCTGCATCTTCAGGTGGATCTGCATCATCAACGACAAGAGCAGGTGGAGCGTCATCGAGCGGAGGTGGAGCCTCTGCATCTTCTGCTCTCTCTTCTACTTCCTCCTCCTCTTCAATGACAATGACTAAACCTCACGATCCCTTTGTCCCATCCGATGACATGTTTTTAGCATTCCACGACGAAGATGAAAACGGATTCAAGCGCCCCCCTCGGTCCTGCGGACACAGCAGAATGAGCCGCAGCTGTGGAATGATCACAGATTCTATCTGTGGGGTTGAAGAACTACGGAGAAGCAAAATAAAGAAAAACAAGCTGCACGAGGTAGAAGATGAGCGTACTAGAGGTCACTCCTCATTCGCTGGAGGAGCCAATACAACAACGTCTGGAAAGAACAATTGGTTCCAGACTTTCTGCGAGGTCCTCGACTGTTGCTCCTGGTGGACCAATATCCTGTGCAGAAGTACTTAGTCAAAGCACTATCGTGGTGCCATTGAAAATTGCATTTAGAAATACGACGTGACAGACACATCTCAACTTTCTTTGCCTGTTCTTGTATGACAACGTGCACGACTGAAAAACCTGATAATTAATGTTAAATGCGATGATTTCCGTTAGTGCGATGATAGATACATTTGCAATGCATAAGCCATCTGGACAAGTCGTTTGTGATCCTCGGAAGTTTCTTTTCGTCCATTGTGCTGATGAATTCGACGAAATGGATCTACGTGTTCTGCGAGTTCCGCTACCCCTTCTTTGTCACGGCCCTGCACTCGGTGTTTTCCTACCTCATTGCGCTAGCCGTGACTTCCGGCATCTTTAATAAGGTTGGTGGGAGTGCTAGTATCTCCACCAAAAGTAGCCTTTCCGCCCGGGACTGGACTCCGAGACAGACCCATGTCTTCACACTGTCGGAGCAGGTGCGTGTTTATTTACGATACTGAATGATGAAATAGGTGTTGTTCCTTTCTCACGGTTGGCACTCAACTCGGCAGCTGAAACAGCCGTGCATCTTTTGGATAGCGGAAATCAACATGTGCATGGAGATGTAGATCTTTCTATGTATCTCTCATGCCTATGCTGGGAGAACGACCTCCACCTCGGCCTTCGCTGTGGCAGGCAACGCATTGCATTTTAAGACTTCAACCGTCTCCACCAAGCAATAATCCGAAAGAGATTTTCATTTTTTTGCCATGCATGCTGCAGCGAAGTTCAAGTTTGACAAAGTCAAAGCAGTCAGACACGGAATGCAAACATTTTTTCACGTGTATATTGAAAAAAAACAGGTCACGAAAATTCTTCCATTCAGCGTCTTCGGGGCCTTGTCCATTTGTTGTGCCAACGTAGCGCTGCTGTTCCTCTTTCCCAGTTTTCACACCATGCTGCAGAATACCACGCCGTTTTGGACCATGGTGGTCATGATTTCGTTCGGGAGCACCAGCTACAATACGTGGAGCTATTTGTCAATGATACCCAGTATGAGAGTGGAGGGCTAATACAGACTGATTTTTGGGGCGGGTCTTATTTTTGTCAACCGAGTCTCATGTAGGTCATGCGGTGGAAATGATGAAGCTTCCAGACCTGCCAGAGTCACTGGCTGTTGCAACTCATGCGGAAAAGAGATCCGACCCATTGACCGTTGCAGCATGTAGACATTCATCGTCACATAGGTCGTACAAGAACAAGAAAAGTCAGCATTTGAAACTCCATACGCTTTTGTGGTGGCGGTATTCTTTGCGGCTTCGGCGAAGTGAACTTCCATCTTTTCGGTATTCAGTTATCAGGTTTTCTTGTTACATGCGTAATCATGCAGCTAATGAGTTTCATGTTGCAGCCCCAGCCGTGCAAGTGAGTTTCTGGACTTTCCTGCATCAAGACAGAAGCGCGAAATGTAAATGGTCGAACTATCCAGAGGGTGGTGCTGTCAGCTAGATCTAGAAAGAAGTGAAGCAAGGGCCACCACCTCCACCAAGCAAACCACGATTCGATAATTACTCAAAACCCAGGTATCCTCCTGAGCATCGGGTGCGCAGTTTTTCGCGCCTTTCGAGTTCTGGTTCAGTCCCGCATGCTGTGCGACGAAGCGGAGCCGGTTTCTTCCATCACGTTACTCCTCTACGCCAGCCCGTGGAACGTGCTGCTGTACGTGACGACCGGGTCTGTGGTCGAGGGGATAACGCCCTACAGAGAGTTTTTCCTCGCCGAACTGCCCCTGGACACCTACGTCGCGCTGATTTTCTCCGCGCTCTGCGCCGCGTTTTTTAACTTGTTTGCGTTCCTGCTGGTGTCGCGCCTGGGGCCGTTGACTTCCGTGGTAGTGGGGAATTTCCAAAACATCGGGATCCTCTTTTCCTCGGTTTTGATCTTCGGCAACAAGTGCACGAATCTGCAAGTTCTCGGGTTCACGATCATGCTGTTTGGGATGTATCTGAAGCAGCAGTATGGAATGGAAATCAAGCAGGCCGAAGGTCCTCTTATTGGTACTGGAAATAAAGGAAAAGGAAAACAAGAACAACTTCTACAACAAGCGGCGTCAAAAGCAAACACGAATCTTCACGACGAAACTGCTGGCTCGACGCAATCACAACAGCATCTGGGGAGGCACACCAGGACGGCGAACAACTACAAGCAACGAACCACGACGAGCTACAAGAACACGCAGCAGCGGCAGTTGGACATAATCGTCGAGAATGATCCACATAGTTTGAATAGTAGTTCAACATCATCTCTCAGCAACAACTACTCCTGTACTAGGAGCCCAGGATCAATTGTGCCTAAAGAAAAAGATGATTATCAACATCATGGAGACCACACAGCGTCAGCATCTTCCTCGAAAATCCCCGGTGGGAAGGCATATTTACGCTCGCCACAATATCAACAAAGGAATAAGAGGCGCATAACTGGAGCAGGTACTAGTACTGGAGCTGGCGATGAAAATGTTGAAATCGGACAACTACTTGATATGGAAGACGAAAAGTCGCAGCCGCTGCTGCAGAATCACCAGCGCGATGACTTGTATGTGGAGCAGGGACGAGAAGAACCTCTCGGTAGTAGTGTGTTGCCACCACATCACCAGAGGATAAAACAACACCAACATCAAAACGACCTGCAAGATCCTGGAGAAGGCACTAGCACGACCGAAGACGCCGAAGGTATCACAATGAAAAATGCTCCCACCCCCGAACTTGAAAGCATTTGTATTGCAAACCTTTCCAAATGAAACATTCGCCCTCTTGCATGTATCGGCATCACAGAGTTCCGATCGTGAATAGCAAAAATTTGTATTGCAAAAGATCCCAGCAAGAGCGGTGCTTGTCATGCAAGCGATGCGCAACACGACGAGACTCTACATCAGAAAGATTCATACTCCTTTCATGCATGACAAAAAGGTTTCATTTGGAAACCTCGCATCACAAATTTTTGCAACTTTGGGGGTGGGGGGCACTTTTCACTGGAATAGAAGGTAGCCGGACTTCGGAGACGGAAAGCAGCAGTTGTGCGGCGACGAGCGTCGACGTTGGCGGGACACTGGACCTTCTGCAAGGAGGGGGAAATAATATTCCACCGCAGCCTGCGACGACTTCTTCTTCTTCGAGTGGAGATACTACGGCAGCAAAGTCGTTGAAGTTTAAGTTTGGAAGAAGGAGATAGGAAAAAACTCGGTGGACCCTGTTAGAAGTGCATTTAGTAGTAACTGGTAGGTTGCAAAAGCAAGCGTTTAGTAACTTCACTACAACTCGTACGGAAAATCTCTGATTATCAAAATGAAAGTTTAGCTTCCTGGTCCTGGAGGAACAGTTTTTAGTTTTACAGGAACAACATATCAATGTAACACTGTATAAAGTTGTCGCTTTGAGCCACTTTTTTTTTGAAAAGAGCTCCAGTGTGGGCGCTAAAAAACTGCTTCCAAGAAATGCAGTTAGTCTCAGTGTTAAGTTCATCACCGTCACCCCGGGGTCCAAACCAAACTAAAATTGAGACTACAACACGGCGAACAACTTCAGTGGAGGTCGCAACTTGGAAGCTGAGATCAGAATTTCAAAGCACGATGATTGACGCCATTCACAACACGGTTTCGGCGTAGAAGCCCGAGCAGGGGTTGTAAGCACGAGCAAAGTTATGAAAAGCAAAGCACAAAATCAGAAAGAAACACGTGGAAGCAATTTTTGGAGTATTAAGTGTAAGCATCTACAGATGATTGTCACTAAACGAATAACCTGCTGTAAAAATCGTGTGTATAGAAAGCAAATGAAGAAGCAATAGAAGAAGCCGGAGGGGGGACGAAGGTGCTGCTGGTGTGTTGCTGGAGCTGCAGCTGCTTCTATCCCTCTATCGATCAGCAACACAGCAGGCACGGCAACAGTTGCCTGCGCGTTGTTTCTACGACACTCCGTAGCGTTTATTCTTTTTTTGATACTGCTTTGCCTCGCCCTCGTCACTCCTCCTGTTCTCGAGCGCTGAAGAAAGGGAGCGGAGCTGCGAACTAGGACTATGATAATGATTTCGATGTTTCTTACTTTTCTTTAAAGCAAATGCAAAAGAGCGCTCGTGAGTCGTCACCCACACTCAAAATGGCATCGAGAAAGAGACGAGAGGGAGCAAGTGCCTGCATTTGTTGAACTTGCTTTTTCGCTTCAGCTGTTTGGCCGAGGAGTATGCATGAACATGGAGCGCCACAATGAATTTTCTTATGCATCATGACTATCGATCGTGGCGCGAGTAGATCTCTACGGTCCAGTGTTTTACGCTTGTTTCGTTTCTACTTTTCGTCTTGCGGTCCTCGTTTGTTTCCCAGTCAGGTGAATCAAAAAACTAACACCATGTACCCGATTTCGCGTGACCCGGCGGAGCTCGACGCCCGCAAAGCAGATGCGGACTCCGGGTACGAGCACAAAAAGAAGGAAAACGAGTCCAAGGAGCAACTGATCAAGGTCTTGTACAAAAAACCGCAGAAACTGACGGAGAAGCCCCCGATGGACCTGGGGTCTTTGAGCCTGGAAGACGAAAAGAAACTCGCTATGGCGCAGAAATTGGCGGAGTTGCGGGACAGAATGAAGGACACTCGTATTAGTGATTTATTTGATGAACAAAAAGACCTATATTTAGGAAGATTGCATATCTGTAGCACTGACTGTGGTGATACTACTAGTAGTGTAGAAAAAGAGCAGCCTCACCAGGTGGTTCAGCGTCGTATGATAGCAGTTTGTGGTTATGCATCACTACAAAACCTCTTCTCCATCTTCAGGTAAAAACATTGCTTGGAAGAAGAAAATTGCGGCGAAGAAGAAGGCTGCGCCCTACCCCTCCGGAACGCGGGTCCATTTCGGGCAGCGTTTTCCGGACCCAATTGCAGTGGACCCGGACCAGTACGGCGGCGGGCAAGGACCCCGGTCGCGGGGATTGGTTTCTGGGAGCAATGTAGCTGCGGGGGAAGAAGGACGACCACAACTCCGAGATCCTCGTGACTCCTCAATACTTCAGGTTTTTCCCGAGTTGGAGTACGCGAAACGGAAGAAGCAGTACATGGATAATACCACCAGCATCGCGAAAACGGTGGAGAAGTGGAGGTTTGTGGAGCGACAGGGTTTGCCGACGGTGGAGGACGTGCACAACGAAGTCGTGAACCTGAAGAAACAAGCGCGGTTCTTGCTCTCGAACATCAAAGCCTGCAAGGCGAAATGGTTTGACCACGAACAGAACGCGAAACTGTTGCAAGCGGAGATCGACGGCCTGGTCGCCCGGGACAGCACAAACGCTGTCATGAACTCCTTTTACGAGCAAACGGCGGCAGATACAACTTCTAGCGGCGCAGCGGACGCCGGCGGGGGAGCGGTTGTTCCTGGTACAACTGTGATCTACTCTGGATTCGCGCTGGGGACCGGCATGGAGAACAGTAAGAAGCCGCTGAAAACGTCCATCGTGCCCTATTCCTGCATCCCGGGGATGGATGTAGCGAACCGGAGAAGCGGAAAAAGTCGATTACCGGACTACGACTCCAGCGGAAAATTCCTCACTGTGGCCTCCAAAAACCACATTTTACTAACGCTCTCTGACGGAACGAAAGTGCTGACGGAGGGCTTGGATCCGGAGTCGCCGATATCAAATGCAAAAATGTCTGGGTCTGGAAGAGAAAGAGTCATGCTCCTGTTTTTGCATGAAACAAAAGGTCTGGAATGGAAGCTCTAGCATCACAGGTTTCGAGAAGCTTCCGCAACGCCGCATCCGCATGACAAGTCCCCCAATTTGGTGACAGAAAGTGGGCAGCTTTTGCTACCTATGCATGAGAGATTTTTCTGTGTTCTGAGATGCGCATCACAAGTTTGTATTCTACCAGACCCAGACATATTCGCAATCCATAGCCGAGTCGGAAGGTGGTGGATAGGAGCAGTAGGGTGGACGACGAGACGAGGGCGCAAATAGAAGCGGCTTCTGGTGCTCGAGAAACGGAAATATCCCGAGCAACTGTAGTTTCAGCATCCGGAGCCACCTCCACCACTTCCGGAATTGTTGCCGGGGATGCAAATGCTCCACCTCTTCAACCGCAGCCAGGACAACTAGTACCACCGGCAATAAATCCATCTTCGACGGCAGCAGGAGCAGTAGGCGCGGCTGGACCTCCAGCAGGCGCCGTTGTGGCAGCTCCTGGTATCGCTGGTACTACAGCACCACCCGCAACAGCACTCGCTGTTGGGACCACCGCGACGATGACTCCGGGTTCTGCAAGGATCTACCATCAAGCGGCTCCTGGGGCGGCCGCTCTTGGCGCCGCGACTATAGGATCTTCACTTTCACAACAACAGCCGCTTGCTCCAGGAACGCCTCCGCTTTCGGCAAGTGGGAATGCACCTCCAGCTGCATCTGCAATAGGGCCCGGCGTTGGCGTTAACAACGCGGGTGCATCAACATCGACCGCATCCACCTCGCTGTTACCTGCTCCTGCACCGTCCTCTGCGATGATAACAGCACCAAAGCCAACCCTGCCGCTTCCGAACGCCACCCCGGTGTTCGGCCACGCTCAACAGTACCAGCAGTCCGGTCCAGGCGGCGCGAATGTGCTCTCCCCCATGGCGCAGATGGCGCGGCCAGCGCCGGTAGTTGTATTACCCGGAGCAAGTAGCGCCTCTGCGGGAAGCAATTCTTTCTTGTCAGCAGCGGTTAATACTGGTGGACCAGGAGGAAGCATGATGAAACCGCAATATGGGTAACGTACTGAGGAGAACGGCAAGCAAGCAATAGGAGAAAGCAGCTTCATCACGGAGACGGACGAGGAGATACACTTTCCATAGGTGAAATAGTCACAACTAGAGTTGAAAGTCAAAACAGGCTCTTTTTTGCAAGCTTGGAAGAAAATCATGGCGAAGGGTTATTTGTCTTTGTACAATGAATGACATCAACGTCGCGGGTCATGGTAGTCCAAGTGTATTCTGGAAGACCGCCGCCGGCTACCTACTTAGCAGAGCTTCTGTTTTCGTTTTGATGTGGTGGCGATTACTGACATCACAGATGGAATATGACACCACGGCTGGCCGTGATGTATTTCAGGAGAGCTTCGCTGCTAGCGCTCGAGCTCGATAACACCTGTTGTTCTGTAGCTTCTGGACAGCAAATAGAATTAGAAATACACTGGAGCCCTATAGATACTGTCATTTTGTATTCCGGACAACAGTTTTTCTGGTCTGGTAGTGCAAATTATCGGTAGCTCGGGCAATTTTCAGTTCACGATAGATATTCGTCGTTACTTCAAACACCAACACTTCCAAGTAGGTCAACGCCCATGATATATTGAAAAATTTGTGTGCACGACCAAAGCTGCAGAAGAACGACATTCACATTTCTACAAGATGTCTGCATTGTCGGTGTCTTCTCTTTCGGCTTTTTGCCGTTCCAGCTCAAGCTCAAATCGAATGCGCGGTGCAAGAACGGTCGCGACATTTGCCACTGCAAATGGACCGAGACCTGGAGTGGTCACGAGAGGCAACAGCAGGCCATTTTCCACAGGAAACGAAGGAAGACCCGACGCATTAGCAGCGTTGCAGACACGGCCAGACGCTGCTGCTGCTGCTGCTCTCAATGCAGCCCCCGGATCCATGTTACAACTGGGTATCCCGCATGATGTTCCTGGCGTATCAGCATATGATTCCTCATCTTCGTCAAGAGCTGCTGCAATTGTTTCCAGTAGAGCCATCCCATCCAGCATCCTTTGCTCCTCCTATTTTTCCGAACGAAAGCCGGTACTATCACGACCGCCCAGTACCAGCAGGAGATTTTTCTCAACCTCTTCCTCCGACCAGACCGACAACTTAGTGATGACCGAAGTATTGGAAGACAAAGCTGTCGCGATCTGCTGCTTCAACCGTCCAAAAGCTTTGAACGCCCTGAACGATAGCATGGTATCGGCTTTGATTGGAAAACTGAAGGAATTCGACACCGACGACCGCGTGAGGGCAATCGTAGTGACTGGTTTTCACCCGACCTTGGGCGCAGGGACGGAGAAGGTAATTCTTTCTAGTCGATGGGAAAAATCGTAATCGCACTCAGAATTCTAGATTTTTCGTCTATCAAAAAAATTGAGCGCTTCGTATATCTTCAATATCAGGCCTTCGCCGCCGGCGCCGACATTAAACAGATGAACGAGAAGGATTATGGCGAAGTGAACAAATGTGACATGCTCGGCTTCTGGAACGACATCAAAACCGTCCGAAAACCCATCATCGCCTCCATCAACGGGTTCGCCCTGGGCGGCGGCTGCGAACTCGCGATGGCTTGTGACGTTTTGGTTGCCAGCGAAAGTGCGAAGTTCGGCCAGCCCGAGGTCAAACTCGGCACCATTCCGGGCGGGGGCGGCTCACAGCGGTTGACGCACGCGGTCGGGAAAAGTAACGCCATGTGGTGGATGCTCAGCGGGGAAATGTACTAGCTACGCCTGCAACTACTTGAACTTTTGCTTGTTGCTGATTTTTGTGATTGTCAATCCATCGTATCATGCATGATAGGTGCACTCTTTGAGTAAATCGGGGTTGTCATTGCAATGGACGCTGGCGGATTTCGATGAGGTAGGACCAGGACCAGTACTGCATTAAGCAAAATCATGTCCACGACTTATTCCGATTTCGACCATCAATAACAATAAGGTTTTCCGCCGAGGAAGCGTTAAAGTGCGGCCTGGTGACGAAGGTGTTCCCGAAGGAAGACCTTTTTGAGAAGACCGTCGAGATGGCGGCCAAGATCGCCGCGTTCAGTTCTCCGGTACTGAACATGGTGAAGGAATGCGTGAACCAGGCCGCGAACCTACCGCTGGACCAAGGCTTGCTGTTCGAGCGGCGGGTCTTTCACGCGACCTGGGGATTGCAGGACAGAAAGGAGGGTATGACGGCGTTCGCGGAAAAACGGGAGGCGAAGTTTGAACACAAGTGAGAAGTTGATGACGTGCTGAATCCTGCCTATGTTCTTGGTATGTCGTCTAGTATTAGTGAGTACGGTAGAAGTCCGAGGACGGACGTCGTTGTATTTATTGAAATACTCCTGGGCCTTACATGATCGGTCGTCAAAAAACAACTAAAACAAAAAGAGATCCGGAACGACCTTGCCCTGGGCTAAAAGCAAGAATCGTGATCTTCTTTGCGTTTCTGTTTCGCTTGCGCGTCGTCGGTTGAACAGAGGTGACGCTTGGTCTCATTGTCATTATTCATCCTCAGTATGCTCAGAGAAAGAAACCCTGCTTAAGGATCTGGACCGAAAATCAAAAAAATGAAACAGAAATGGAATCGCAGTGTGAGGATCGTGATTCCGGATCACTTCTAAAATTGCGAAATGCACCAGAAGTGGACAAATAGCACGGAAAGCACTAAGAGTAAGATCAACAGGTTGGACCACATCCCTAATTGTGTAAGAAGGATCATGGTGTCGTCGGTCCGGAAACGGAATCAAAGTGGAAAAATCTTGCTATTCGTCCAAATCTTTATCGATCTGTACGCCACGAGTGAAGCCGAAGTAGAAATAAATTCTTTGCCGAAGAAGAAAGGCAGGGTCCTCAAGATAAGACCCCGCACTCTTTGCCGAAGAAGAAAGGCAGGGTCCTCAAGATAAGACCCCGCACATCTTCATCTTGTTCCACATAGCCCTGCGCTCCACATGTATACTTAAATATACGAGGATCTTCATCATGGTAATGCAGCGTCTACGTCTCAACATCCCATCTGCAGTTTCTGTTCATTTTTGACTTTTCGTTTTTCCAACCTTGCAATCCAAAAATCTCTGCCACTGCGCACTGAAAACTTATAGGTATAGGTTCCTTGTAGTTGTTCACACATACTTAAACAGCAAAGTGAAACTCTAGTCCAGTCCGCCAGTAGCAGCAATTAAAAACTTCTGTAGCATTTTCATTTTCATCCCAATTGTAGTTCCTCCACGTAAACCGTAGTCCTCCAACTATATTGTCTCTGAAAGTCACAATGAAAAGATTTCATTTGGGCAGCTTCAGTACAGTGGCTACGGCGGTGGCCCTACTTTGTTCCGTGTTCGCTTTCGAGGGCGCTTTTGCCGTGGAGGGCAACTGTAAGATTACAAAGGAGCCCGCCGAGGAGGACCGCCCGCTTTCCCTCAACTGGGTGAAAAAGTTGTTTCCAGCAGGCGCGACGATTCAGATCCATAACACAAAGTACACGGTTAAAAAGGACGGAACGGAGGGACAGAACCACAGCGGAGACGGTGGCTGGTTCTCGGGACAGGTAACCCTGAGAAACGAGGCGACCAAAGCCGGTTACATATTGAAACTCTTCAAGACCGCAGTATTAAAAGGAAAAAAGCCAACTCAGGCCATGCTGTGCGAGTACTTATGAGAACCACAGGAAGAAGTTGCGCGACCCTCTGTTGTGCACGCTTAAAGCATGCATCTCTTCGTGCGCTTGCATTACAGCTTTTAAAGAGTATATGTATCTAATCATAATACTGTCGCTTTGCTTATTCTTATTCCGCCATGATGCAGAAGCAGATCCTGGCGCTATAGCTATTGTGCCGGTAGCCAGCACATCAATTTCGCCGCCTGCTTTGCCTCTGCGCGACACGCAGACAAATTTGTGTTTGTATGCAAATCCAGCAATGCGTGTAAGTGCTATGATAGCATGGAGAAGCTTTTTTCCTCACGATACGCAGAAGGGGACAAAGGAGAAGAGTTCAACACATGGCGAGAAAATATTTACAAAGGAGGTTCGTTGGTTGCGACAGAGATGAAGAAAGCAGAGCACCTAGGCAACCAGGCACACTTGTACTTCGAGTCCATTGGGGATGACGCTCTTGAGATGAATGCGCCTTGCTGGTTTGAGGGCGGGAAGGTGATGGGAGTCCTGATCAAAATTAGTTGCAGCGACGGAAAGCTTTCACAGCTTTTCGACATGAAGAGTTTGCCTTTGGAAGAACGCAAGAAAATGTGGCCGCAGATCAAGAAGTTGCTGGAGCACCTGGAAGCAAAGCGGCTGGTGCACTTCGACCTGCACTACGAGAATGTGATGGTGTGCGAGATCAAGACGGAGCGTTACACCGTTCGCCGCGCACTGATTGTGGACCTGAAAAGCGTTGAGCAACTGCCCGAGGAGGGCACTCTTTGGAACAGGCCAGGCTTGACGGTGAAAGAACTTCTGGAAATGAAGCAGGGGCACCTGATGGAACCTGACCAACGCTTGCTGCACAAACTACGCGACGATGGCATCACCTGGGGGAACACGGCCGCAAACTGGCAAGCGTTTGCGGGTTACATGGCGAGCTACGTGAAAAAATCTTGGTTAGAGCACGAAGGCGTCAAGGCGCCTGGGGCCGGACCGCAACAGGACGTCGCAGACGCAGGGAAAAAGACCGGGGCGCTTGTTGTTCAGCCTCTGACTGTGACTTTGAACAAGAAGTAGGTGTGATTGCATGTAAAAAAAGATGCTTAATGATATATCTGATCGGTTGTATGATGTTTTCTTGGTTCATCTTGTTGAGCTGAGTAAACCAGTAGTAAACCTACCAACATTAAGTGACGCGAGGCTCGCGTGCCTTTTTGTGAGTGGCAAGTACTTCCGTGCTTTGCTTCTAGTGACTTCCTCGAGCTGCAAACGCAAACTAAGCGCTCTTTACACATGTTTTTTTAGACGGAAATGCATGAACATCCTGCGACTTCTTGTTGGAGAGTACTATTCAACAGTCTTTGGATGTGCACCACTGACTTTGCGCTAGTAGAGCGAGTGACAGATGTACTCTAAAAGAAAAAGTGTATAATTTTTATCGCACAAGAGGCGTTCTCTTGCACATCTTACTTTCTCGTTCTCGTCTAAAAGTGTATGATTTTTTTTTCCGTACCCACTCACAACCGAATGCTGCGATAGACGATGATGATGATGATGATGAGGGATGACACAAGGTTGGGGTTTATCACACCTGAGTCGTTCTTTTTATTTTTAATTACGGAAGACAACTATTTGATGTTGTGGTTTTGGAGTACGTAGATGTTTACGGTTTTTTTGAATTTCATTGCGAATCGAAGCCCATACTCGACGGCGTCTTTACTTGTCTTTTTTCAGAGCAGGCTCTCAAAGCAGGAGGCTTTTTCTTGAAATAGCTCTAGAGAAAAAGGTGTGTAAACGCGTTCCCACCTTCTCGCATGAACACAAACAAACAAACAAGCCCATACTCTTGCTCTTGGAAACTACATCTTGTTTCGTATGTTGGAAGGTCGTCATCGTCGAGGAAGCAAGGACGATGCCCTCTTGTTTTGAACGTGAGTCGCGATAGACCACAGCAGCAGCGATACAATTGATGTTCCCGCCAAGATCTTGTTGTAACTACATAGTGCGGTGAAATAGACATGCATTGCAAAACCAACACTGTCTGACTACTACAGTATGGATTGCATATACGAACTTTCTCAACCGCCGGAAGAGTTGCAGCTTGTCAGGCTGAATCGGGCAACGTGAAGAAATAAGGAAAATCATCTGTAACGCATGACTGCAACGAGAACGAATTCGAATGCGCGGCGCTACCGATGCATACTACTTTCGCACAGGATAGGCCAACGCTTCAATCGGTTTCGGTTTTACGTCGTCGAGATTGAGCGGACCAAGAGGAAGATCATCACAAGTTCCTGTTGTGGTGCTTTTTTCTTTTTCGCACCTTGGCATACTGACGAAGCTGGCGAGGTACACGCACTAGTACATATATTTATTGACCACCAAGCGCGAATTATCGCTTCATTCTTTATTGATATCGATGAGGTTGCACTAATCTAGTGAGCCGCACGCAGCACAGCGCGTGTGTGCGTGTCCGTGCCCGCATGTATGAGTGTTTGTGGGCACAACAGGGCGTGTCTTTGTTTCACAGGGGCCTGTGGGCAGCTAGGAGGTCATCATAGTTTCGGCGCCCGATGAAGCGAGGTACTACGGCAGTGGGAGAGAGAGATTAGTTTTTCGTTTGAGCATGCAATCAAACGCATGAGAACGGAGGTGCCATTGCATTTGCAAGAAACTTCGACCATTTTGTAATTGTATACGGTTCCTTCAAGAAGAGCGAGCTAGGCCCGGCACTCGCACCAGTTGCAGTAAAGAGAAGCAAAATATGGCAGATGGGTTTTTGCTGAGCGGTGTGACCGACGATGGACATGCAGAGGAGCTGCACGATAGCAATGCCGAGGAGTTGGACCTTCTCGCGCTGGGTATCGGCGACATGCAGACGCGGGACCTGGTTTCCCTGCCGCCCCAGATTGTGCCATCTTCGTGTGGTGCGGAGGTAGTAGAGCAGCAATTCGGGTCCGCTAAGCAGGACGCTGGTTTGGACTCAACATCCAGAAGACGCGATCCTTTCTCGACTGGCTGGTGGTCCGCGTCGTGGGCTCCCTCCCGCCTTATCCCGTGTAAAAACGTCCCCACCCCATAGTTGTCATGCAATTCTGCATGCCAAAGCCAAAAAGGTTTCTCATGCGGAGCCCTATGAGGAGCTAGCATTTTCTAAATTCTATTCGTGTTTTGCTTTTGGAATCTGTAATGCTCTAATCAGCATGCTATGCAATGCTAGATCTGCGATGCTTCTGAACTAGCTAAACAGGACGACGCTACGAGGACAAACTTGTCATGCCAAACAACCAAAGCTTGTTGATTTGTCTAGCAGATTTCCCATCTTGACTCTGGTGTGGGGACGTTTTTAATCAGGACGCGGCTGCTGTTGTCGTCGCAATCCGCTCTGCAGTTGTGCGTTGGGACGGTAGCCACCTGTCGGGGCCTGTGCGTGTTCGGCCTCGTGGCGGGGATCTTTTGCGGCAGCCTGTTCCTGTTTCGCCGGTCGGCGACCGCGCCGACGGGGGACGAGGACAGGAGTAGTTCTTCAGATGCGTACTACTACGGGGTTCGGAACAACAACTCGCCAGTGCGCTACAAGGTTCGGCACTACGGAGGAGGGAACGCCGCGGTCGACGCGAATAAAGGAAGAGAAAGTAGAACAGGTGCTGCATCTTCTCGAACTGCGAACACGGAATCTTGGGCGGTCAACGAATTCGGAAATTTCGAAGGTGAGGCAGCACCGGCCTCGCCCGGAGGTGCGACGAGCAGTAGTACCGTTTGGAACGATCGTCCTGCACAAGAACAGGACGGTGTCCGCGATCTCCAGGGCTCTGCGCACAGTAGAACCGATCATGGCAAGGACGAGGAGAGCCAGGCGGTTTTTTCCCCAGCCGCTGCGGACGTCGATGCCACCGTGGGCGAGCAGGAGGGATTGGTAAGAAATAACGAAATAAATGCCGAGGGTCGCCGCGGGGGCGACGACCGTGGTGAGCAGGGGGATGAGGTAGGTACAACTGGCAGCCAAAGAAACACCGCAACATCGCGCCGTGATGCTGTTAAAAATGGTCGTCGCACCTACGGAAACAATTTTGATTTCATTTCCTCTGGTGAAGATGAGCAAGAGCAGGAGGCCCCTGCTGCTGAGGAGCAATAGAAAAATCTGCAGCAGCACGACGAGAGTACTACTTGACTGCTTCCTGTACGCAGGAGCAAACAGCGACAGCGTAAAATAAATTATCAACTTTTCGTCCTGAGAAATTGATTACGTGTGTTCATATTTCAGCGAGGAGCGTCAGTGCGGATATCTCTTCTCTGGGGCGATGTTGTTGCAAGTGCTATGCTTAACTGCTGCGGTCAGTCTGCAGCTTTACTCACGAAACACATGCGCGGCAGTGTCCTCGCAGCATTTCGGAGTTCTGGAGAGTCTCTATCTCGTGCAGCAGGTGCAGCATGAAAATTTTCTTTATGCAGACGCGTACTCAATAGCCTGAGACGAATACAGAGAGTAGGAGTAACTTCAACCAATTACTCCTGTGAATTATGGTCGTTAGTTGTCGTAAAGTGACGAGAGTTTGAGTTGTAGTTCTTTCTTTCATGAATGTATTCCGATAGCACTTCATCGTGGCTAGGCGCGGTTACGTGTAGATGATGTACCTGCAGCTCGAATCATGGCTATAGCGCTACGAAGGAAATAAAAGAAGAAGGGCAGCACCAACATGTCCGGTGACTACAGGGATGCGGCAGCGACGAGTGCGGAGGATAGCGCACTTACAAAAAATGCAGATATAACCCCCGCTGCACCAAAGACCAGTAGCTCGAACAACTACGGTGCGAATCATAAAGCGTCGAAACCTCCTGATCCAGACCACCATCAACCACAGCAGCCGCTCCAAAAGGATCTGGACCTGGATTCGAATCCCTCCCTGACGAGCCGCGAATCCAAGCGCACCGTCAATTCCAGCCTTTCGTTTCTGAATGCGCCGAGCCTCGAGGAAATGAAGCGCAAATACGCGGAAATGAAGAAGCGGCTGAAGCAGTCCGAGGAAAAAGCCGAGAAATTGGATCTGGAAAGGAAAAATTTGATCAAGAATCTCGGGCAGAAGGAAAGCTTAGGAAGTGACGCCGACGGGGAAGGTGGTGCAGCTGGTGCGGGGATGATGATCGGGAAAACGAAGTCCACCATGTCTTCGGTATCCTTTGCGACAAAGATGAGGTCGGAGTTAGACTTAGACGGTTCATCGGGATTTCCGTCCGGGTTTTTCGACCCGAGCGACCAGGAAGGCAGGGAGTCGTATTTCAACAGCAACGCGAAAATACGTAGACTAGAGAAGCAGCGGCGGTTTCTCGTTATGCTCTTCGCGTTTGCAATGATGCTGGGGTTGGCGCCACTCAGCTTTTTTCTCTTGCAGAATCGATTGAAGCCGTGACAAGAATAAGAAACTCAAATTCTTTTCGGACGAGAACTTAAGTGAACAGCTAGTCAAGTACAAAAAGTGCAGTCAGTTAACAATCAAATCTCGTGAGGACCAAAAATGTACACCTTTTGTCAATGTTGTATGTCGTTAATAAGCTCCCTGTCGGAAGCCTCGTTTCGCATTGCGTTTCAGAATATTCAACCTACTCTACAGTGCGCATTAGAAGTATCCAAGTAAAATCACATTCTCTCAAGAATTTGCGGGAGGAGTATGCACCAGCAGATGACATCTGCACTCCAACCTCTGCAGCGCATCGCAGGTGTCGCTCGCGTCGAGCAGCCTCTCGGTGTTCTGTACTTCTACCGCTTTCTTCTTGCCCCTCAGGAAGCTTGCTTGCTACGGTTTAGCCACACGTAAAGGTTACGATCTGACTTCAGATTTTTCATCGTGGCGGTGTATTCGTGTTTCGCGACTTGGTGGTTGACGGCGCAGTTGCTCCTGGGACCACTTTCCGGAAAAAGAAAGATAAAGCAAGGTGGGCCACCCCGGTCCTCGTCGTGTCTGATCTCGAGCGTTCGCCTTACGTCGACACCTGTTGCTTTCCTCGCAAGATCCACATCTACAACATGACAATGACTGATTTTTTTACGGATGTTGAACCCGAGGTAGTAGTTAGAGTTGTTGTAGCAGGAGAAGACGCATACTTAATTTATTCCGGTATGTAAGGACGGACCATACCGATGAGGTCGCCGGCGCTCAAAACATAGCAAGAAGCACACTGTAGTTGTAGATGAAGTCTGTAGAAGGTGATGTATGTGTATCGGTAATATCCCTATTCCAGCTTAATGACGTGTCCCTATTCTTTCCAGATCTAAGACTAACACCAAGCACTAAGCAGATCTGTCCTTATTTTTTGCCCGCGTCTTGACATTGATTGGATTTGTGCGTGCTTCCACGTTGCACTAGCAGATCTATTTGGAAATAATGAATAGTTCATCCTTCTTCTCTTTCCCGGCCGGCGGTGGGGAGAACAAAGGGAACAAAAATCCGCCCAACCAGGCTTTTCCTCCAAGCAAGAACGCGAAAGCGCCTGGAAAAGGGCAGGAGCAGCACCAAGGCTTTGGGAGCGCGGGAAAACCAGTTGCGTTTGGAGGCGGAGGAGGCAACACTAGCTTCAATACGGCACAGCAGCAGCACGTACCGGCGTCAAGCTTCGGATCATTTGGCCTAGGCTCATTCGCAGGGTTTGGAGGTGCTGCTGCTGTGCCGAAGCAGCAGCCACCCGTAGGAAGTGTAAGAACAGGTGGAGGACCTACAAGTAACGACGTCCATGCAAACTCACTTGTTGCTGCATCTGGTGTTGCACAAGCACAAGTCAAATCCCCGATGCTGTTCTACCAGCCCCCGCAAGTAGTACCTGGGCCCAAGAACGCAACATCTGCCGTATCGGTCGGTAGTACGGGAAATTGCAACAATCCGATATCTCCGGCTTTTGCAGGCGGTGGTCACGACGTGAACCACAGGGCCAGCGGCTTCGGTGCTGCCCAGCAGTCCTTCGTTCACCAACGAGACATCGATGTCACAGAAAAAACGCCGAAACATGAAGCTTTGGAGGTGAATCGCAATCAAGCACAGGCTGCTCAGGCCTCCACTTTGTCGGCTCAAAAAGGCGTTGCAGCAGCACAGAGTTTTTCGTCGGTGGGGCGGCAACCTCCGCCACCACAGCAGGTTTTTGCGACGGAAAGTACTGCCAATCATGAAGGTACACCACGAGCGCAGTCTCACGTTCAAGCGCCAGCTTCATTTGAGAGGCAGGAAAACGTTGGAACTCCTGCACCTGACGCGGCGCAAAGGCACCAAAGCTCGTCAAAAGGAGTCATAGCTGGATTCACGACAGTACTGACTGGCTTTAATGGAAGTGCGACTGGGTTTGGCACCACAGCAGACGCTCGCGCGACGTCGAGCGCGGCGAAGATGGCCACTGCTGCCGGCCCTGTTTCGTCCAGTTCTAAGCCGACGCCCGGCTTCGGATTTCAGCCGCAGCAAGGCCAAAGCCAGCCTTTTTCATCCAGAGGGTTCGGGGGGCTTGGCCACTTCGGAACAAATGCTCAGCCATCTTCGTCATTTTCAAAAGGAAGTTTCGGATTTGGTGCGAAACCACCCGCGGTGGCGGCGGTAGGGACGTCGGGGGCGCAACACACTGACCAAGCGAACAAGAACCAAGATGCCTCCAAGGACGACCCGGCTGTTGTTTCTGTCTCGTCAGCAAGAGCGCCGGTAGTTAGTAGCGCTCCACCTCCTGCTGCAGCTGCGCTTCCTTTTCAGGCGGCTGCCCACGTGGAGAGTGCACCAAAGAACGCTTTCGGAACAGCAGCCGCTGCTGGTTTCGGCTCCTCTTGCTCCACTGGCGGGGGCGGCTTCTTTAACTTGAATCAGCACAATGCTCCGGGCGCTGCGCCCAAAGTAGCTAATGCGGGTGGAAATGGAAATCGCGAACGCGGTGAGATGATCGGAAAAACTGCGCAGCCGCACATTTTTGCCGCTGGAGAAGGGCACAAAACTACGAGTGTCATCGGAGGCGGCCCGATCGATAGTGCTACCGCTGGAAAAGGCGCTGGGGACGCTTCTTCAAACGTGGCATTTCAAGGCGGGTTCAAAAATCGTCCGGCGCAAGGCTTCGCTTCCGGGTTTGCAGCCGCTTCACACAATTCCGGCGCATTTCAAAACCACAAACCATTAAGTAGCAGTACCGTGAACAACAACATCAGTGTGAAAGGTAAAGGTCCAGCTGTTGTACCTGTTTCTGTGCCTCCAGCGCCACTCCTTCAGCAGCCAGGAGCGGCGCAAGCGCAGCAACTACTTGGTGACGAGAGCCGCCATGTTATCAATACCGCATCTGCAGCACCCGCAGGCAGCGCACTTTTTCGGCCCAGTGCGGAGGAGCGGGAGCACCAAGTGCAAGTTTCGTCTCATAATATGGTGCAAACCAATAAAAATAATATTCACAATCCTGTAATTGCTGGTGCGGCGGATCCACGACCAAACAAGGAGCCTCCCCCGCAACACGACCAAGACCAAAAAACAATGACGAAAAGATCGTATGTTTCGGACCAGAAAGTACCGGCATTCACCCTAGCGCAGCCGGAAGTTGCAATAGAACAACGAGCACCACGAGCACCGCAACCCGATCCTCCTCCACCTCCACCCCAAGCCAAACCTCCGCTCCCCCCGGAAACGCTTTCCGTTCAAAATTACGGTCTTCCGTTCCAAATCGTCAAAGCTTACCAGGACGACAACAAGGGCCAGCTCTACGAGTGGCAGCGCGATTGTTTGTTCGCTGGGAAAGACCAGGAAGTGCTGCAAGGGAAAAAAAACTTGATTTACTGTGCTCCCACTTCCGGCGGCAAAACCTTCGTCGCCGAATTGTTGATGCTGCGAGCAGTGACCGGCTGCAGGGGAAAAGTTTTGGATATTGACGAAGATGACGCTCCGGGGGCGGATCATGATGCCGACGCAGTTGGTAGTTCTCCAAAGCGCAAATCCACAGTTTTCGCCGCAAAAGATCATGACCAGCAAGCCGACGGCGGCGAGGAACAAGCTGCACAGGCACACCAGGGCACTACCAAGAAGAAAAAGAAGAGAAAGAAACAAAAAATTCCCCACCACCAGCAGGTCGGCCCGGCGTTGCTCATCCTTCCCTACGTTTCGATTGTGAATGAAAAGGAGTACGATCTGAAGAAGTTGTGCGAGAAGACCGGCCTCATCGTCCGTGCCTTCCACGGTTCCTCGCAGGAAAAAATCACGGACTACTTCGACATCGGGATTTGCACCATCGAGAAGGCGAACTACGTGGTCAACCTGTTCGCGTCGACCGGGGACGAGGAGCTGAAAAAGTTTTCCATAATCGTCATCGACGAAATCCACTTGCTGCAGGAGCCCAGCCGCGGGTACATTTTGGAGGTGACGCTGGCGAAGCTGCGGTATTTGGCCCCGGAGATCCAGCTGGTGGGGATGTCCGCGACCATGCCCAATGTGCATGAAATCGCTACGGCGTTCTCAAATGTTACATTGTCAACTGTTACATGATTTGTCATGCAAAGTCACAATCAGAATCGATGCGATCAAGCTGCTCAGCATGACAAATTCTCAGAGGCCTAAGCAGGCTGATACTCTGTGCCAAATCTGTCATGCAAGACGCGCAAGGTCCCCCGTTTCACTTTTGCCATTCTTGCATTACAGATTCATGTAACAGTTGAGAATGTGACGTTTGAGAATTGAGAACCCCATAATCGCGAACTGGCTCGACGCGGAGCTGTTCATCACGGATTACCGCCCGGTCACGCTGTCGGAGTGGATCTGCTTCAACGAGAAAACGAAGGGAAAATTCGACCAGAAACTGCTCCAGGAAATGGACATCGGAAGGAAGACAAGTACGAAAAATGGCGAAAATCAACATCAAGACCAGCAAGAACTCCTCCCCGCAGATATCCGCGGCACATTGCTGAACTGCCACGGGGAAGTGGTGCGGAGCCACCAACTGCCGGCAAAGCTGGAGAACGATCCGGAGTTTCTGCACGCTTGCGTGCAGGACACACTCGCCGAGAACCACTCCGTCCTGGTCTTCTGCGCGTCGAAAAAAATGTGCGAAACCACGTGCCGTCAGTTGGCCGAGCGGCTCCCGGTTCGTACCGATCCGAATGACAAAACCGGGCAACGGCCGATCCGGTATGTCGGGAATAACAAAAACGAGATTCTCGAGTTTTCCGTCCCGCGGGGCATCGCGTACCACCATGCGGACTTGCCGAAAACCGACAAAGATTTGTTGATATGAATTGCAAAAGTATCGTACTCGTATAAATGCATTACAAATTTCCTCAGCATGAGAAATGAAATTTGTAATACAGATTTGCCTTGGGAACAAGATTTGTAATGCAAGACTTGCATTTATACGAGTGCGATACTTTTGCACAGGATAGTTGATCCGGCTGTACAAAAACTCGCTGATCAAAGTGCTGTGCTGCACCAGCTATCAACTGTAAAAATGTCTGGGTCTTCAAGAACAATTCATGTTTGTCATGCTTGTCTGGCATGACTCTTAAATCTTAACGCTGGACCAGGCGGTGTCAAATTGAATTCAAAACGAATTCAAAATGAATTCAAAAAGTGAGCACTTTTGAAATGAGCCACAATCCGCGATGCCCCGGACTCTCAGCGGTTGCTGCCCCGGCAGCTTTTGGCGACCTGGTAGCGCCGCTGCCTGCTGGCTCATTGGCTCGGGGGACGGGCTCAACCCGAAGAGCTGCTCCGCGCCGTACTAGCAGTGTTGCTGAATGATGACCGAGGGCCAGAGCGATGCGCTCTGATTCACTTTCCGGCATACACCCGCATCGCCTGCGAAGGGCGACGGCGCTCTGTCGTGGCTTAAAATTTCGCGCCACTATTGTGTAGCGCCTGTCTGACACGGGTGGCGGTCTAGTCATTTCCGCGGCCGGCGCTATTATTGGCTTTGGCACTTCAGGCAGGAACGCTACAAGTGGCCCGCACGAGCGCAGAAGGGGGCTGCGCTTTTTTGCGGCGCTAATTTGGGATCGGCGCAACAATTCTAAAGCTCATCGGGGAGTGGATCTCAATTTCAAACTCCATCCGAACGACCGGCCCCAATTCAAACTCCATCCGGACGACCGGCCCCAATTCAAAACCCATCCGGACGATCGGCCCCAATTCAAACTCCATCGGGGCCATCGGGGCAAATTCAAAACTCATCCGAATTCTGTCGGAATTCCGTCCGAATTTTGTCCCCTACTTGGCTTCTTGATTCGGACGGATTCTGACAGAATTCGGATGGATTTTGAATTGGTGGGGGATGGGATTTTGTGGTCCGGGCCACCAGAGTTGTGCCTCCAGTCGACTTCACCTACCGAGACCAGCCTGGGCGATCTTGGGTGGCTGACCGCATTGGGAATCGCGGCCGGGGATGGCCTCGCCCCTGGCGGCATTTTGTCCAGTAGCGTCACATGCAATATGCACAGGCTGACTTGCTTGGGCGCTCGCCGGGCCAAGCCGCGACCCCGACACCGAGGCCAGCCATGCTCCTAACCGCATGCGCCGGCCCCCGACGGTTCCCGGCATTTTTCCGTGGCTGGGCAGGGTCTTCTCTTATTACACCGGCAGCACCCCCCTGGCGCCGAGCCGGGTTTCAAGGATCGCAAGTTAAGGCATGATAACAAACT
This sequence comes from Amoebophrya sp. A120, assembly GCA_905178155.1. Classification (NCBI taxonomy): domain Eukaryota; class Dinophyceae; order Syndiniales; family Amoebophryaceae; genus Amoebophrya; species Amoebophrya sp. A120. The sequence goes on along the minus strand of CAJINV010000013.1, from coordinate 2,604,147 downwards.
TCGGCCGCCGGTCGAACCAAAGCGCGCTCGCCCCATTTCCCGGAAGTTCCTTCGCATGGTTGGATCCAGTTGCCGTTTCGCGCCTGGTCCGCTGGACCAAGCACAGGGCGCAGCGTTCGTGTGAAAGCGGCTACAGGCCGTTTTCTATAGCTGTCGCGCGCCGCATTTGTTTCGCCCGATTCGCCCCCTCGGAGGGGCGTTTTTTTGAAAATGCCAACTTTTTGAATTCAGTTTGAATTCCGTTTGAATCACGATTACATTCCGAGCGGTCTAGAGTTAACTTAAATCTGTCATGCACGTTACCCAAGAGCTCCGTTTTTCTGTGATGCAGAAGCGCAGTTTGTCATGCAGAATAGGCAACACCGAGAAGCTCAGAAACTTGTCATGCTGAGCCAGCATTTGTAGCCTCATCATGAGACGCCACCCAGCATCACAAGTTTCCAGACCCAGACATTTTTGCATTTGATACCAGCACGTTGGCCGCCGGGGTGAATTTGCCCGCGCGGCGGGTGATTTTCCGCGGGATCAAGATCGGCTATCCTGAGTAAAAACGTCCCCACACCAGAGTCAAGATGGGGATTTTGCAACACAAACCTAAGAGCTTTGGGAGTCACGCATGACAACTTGCACTCCGTAGTGTAGTGCAGGTTAGCAAGTGCAGCCGCATCACAGATCCGTCTGCTTATCCTGTTCAGAGCATCACAAATTCCAAAACACGATTGGAAATGCCTACCATGGGTATGCGCATCACAAATGTTCTTGTCAATGCAAATCTGCATGACAACTCTGGGGTGGGGACGTTTTTCTTGAGGATATCGGCCAGGGGGAACTCACCGTTGCCCAGTACAAGCAGATGTGTGGCCGCGCTGGCAGGAAGGGCCAGGGCGTGCAGGGGGAGTCGATCATTTTGTGCAACGACTACCGGAAGGGCATGCGATTGATGAACGAGAAGATGACGCCTTTGAAATCATGCCTGGACGAAGTGGGTCTGAAACGCCTCGTGCTGGAAATGTTGGCGGTGAAGAGAACGAGTGGCGGAGGTGGGGCCACGAAAAAGAGCAAAAAGCGAAATCAGATAGACGGCGGTGGTGCAGCTACAACAACTACCGGGGGCCCGGTTAATAGCAATTATGGTCTGATAGAGCTCTCCAACTGCACTTTTCTCGTGCATAACAAGAGAAAGAAGGACTCGTCCACTTCTCTTGCAGAGGTGTTGGATGGTGGACAACAAGGTAGAAAGCACCAGGAAGTGGCAACCACAGGCGCACCTCCTGTAGCAGGCGCGAAGCAAGACATAGCGAAAGCGCGACAGGACGTCCGAAAGGAACATCCGGACTTGTACAACGCCATGTTGTATTTGATGGCACAGGACGTCGCTATCCCATCACAAAAATCCCAGCAACAGTCCGGTGCGGTCACTGTTGCTACAGCGCAGAAGCAGAACAATAGCAAGGGTGGTGGAGGAGCTTCATCAGCAAGCAACAATAGACACAACAACAAGCAGCCCTGTAGTTCATCTACCGCAGCCCCCGCGCCGGTGCAGGTAGCGCGCATGCCCTTGGTGGCGTACGACAAAACCCGAGATGCGTACCAGGCGACAAAGCTGGGCACGGCGATTGTGCGTTCCGGCATGGATATTGAGACGGGGTACCAAACCTACGACATGCTGATGGCGATGCGGAAGAAGCTTTTGACAGAGACGGATCTGCACGTGTGCTACATGTGCACTCCGTTCGCGAGCACGTACCATGCGAGTGATAAGAACAAAGCGGGCCACGTCGGCGGTCTGGTGGAAAACAAGGGGACGATACTGCACACAAACACGACGAGCAAGAACAGCAAGGGGGGAGGAGGTGCTGGGGCACCCGGAGCTGCCGGGGTAAATCTTGCAAAAGGAAAATCAAATAAGCACGCAGTACAGCATCAAGTCACTGTAGTCGGAGCTGCAGCAGGTGGATCCGATAGCCAAAATTATAAGCGAGGCGGTGACGGCTCAGCTCCAACAGCGGGAGCAGATAATACAGCTCCAGCCTTGATCACTCTCCAGCATGCGCAGATGCGGGAGGAAAAGAAACGACTGGAAGCGAGCCAGACCATCACGGCTGACAAAATTGATTGGGACACGTACCAGAAAATTTTGCTCCAGTCCTCGGTTCCGGAACTCAAGGTGGCGGAGGCCTGCAACGTGAATCTGGACCTGATCGAGAAAGTATCAAATGTAAAAATGTCTGGGTCTGGAAACTTGTGATGCTGGGTGGCGTCTCATGATGAGGCTAAAAATGCTGGCTCAGCATGACAAGTTTCTGAGCTCCTAGGTGTTACCTATTCTGCATGACAAACTGCGCTTCCGCATCACAGAAAAGCGGAGCTCTTGGGTGACGTGCATGACAGATTTAAGAGTCATGCCAGACAAGCATGACAAACATGAATTCTTCCAGACCCAGACATTTTTACATTTGATAGAAAGCCGAGCTGAACAACGGGATGCTGCCGAAACAGCCACAGATTTACCGGTTCTACGCGGCGTACTTGGTGTACATCCTATGCATTGCAAAAGTATCGTACTAGTATAAATCGCATGACAAATTCCCTCAGAATGGAAAATGGAATTTGTCATGCTGATTTACCTTGGGAACCAGATTTGTCATGCATATCTGCGATTAGTACGAGTGCGATGCTTTTGCATTTGATACATCCTGTTGCAGAACAACTTTTCCAAGGAGCACCTGTGTGCGATATGGATTGCAAAAATGTCTGGGTCTGGAAGATTGCAACTTGTCATGCTAATTCCGAAGAATGCAAAAATCTGTGTTGCATGAGTGCCAAAAGCAGTCCACTTCAGACCAAGTTGGGAGGCAGTTTCTCATGCAGGATAGGCATGATAGTGATAGAACTCTCACAGAATCTGTCATGCTATGTCCTACATACCAGACCTCATGGGTCATGGAAAACCTGCATGACAGGTCTTTCTTCGTAAAAGTAAGAAATTTAGCGACAACCTTGCCTTGGGTTACTAAGCGGGAGACTTTGTCTTTCGTAGGATTTCTCATCCAAATCCCAACATTTCTGAGTTCTCAGCATTACAAAGCGAAAAATAAAAACTAAAAACTACAGGTTCCAGATCTGCCTAGATCGGACAAGAAAGATGACAGCTGAAGGAGCCGTTGACGTGCACACAGTAAAGAAGATTTCGTTGGCGTGTGGTAGACACCCTACTTTGTAACTCCCTACTGCACGTATAGAGACGATTTGAGTAGATCGGTTGAGTGACAAGCGCTCGATAGATTAAAATTGTAACTATGCGCTCGGTAGATATAGAATATGCGCACTCTTCTGATCTACCCAGAGCTCCCCTCTATGGCAGATGATCCCCGATATAATATTTCGCACGCCAGCAATAACAGAAAGATCCGGAAATGATGTCGCGAGCTCCTTCATCTCAAAAAAAAAAAATCTTCAATGAAACCAAACAGGAAACAGGGCGATGGAAGGAAATTTTTGTTCGTATGTATCAGATTCAGGTAGTACATATTTAGATTCACCACTTAAAGGCTGAGGTAGGAGTAGTGACACACGCGGGCAGAGAAGCAGAGGCAAAAGAGATAGAGAACAATATGTAAGTTTGAGTTTTTATTCTTAAAAGGAAGCACAGCATTTAGAGTTAGACGAAATTAGTTTTACACAGCAACAGATGCATCATTACAAGTCGGCAGTTTTTGTCGCCACAGAGCCTCGATCAACGAGAATCGGGAAACCGAGAAAAAGGGAGAGGCTTGCAACCTAGGAAGCCCCGGCCACCTCTCTGGGCCCCGACGCGATAGGCTATGGGGCCGTAGGCCGGGGCCCCTAGGTGGGCGAGTGAGGCCAAGCAGGCCGAGGCCCCGGGGGCGAAGGAAGGAAGCGCCAGCGGCCAGGCGCGAAGGGAGGCCATTTGAGAAAGCTGGGGCCCAAATGCGAGAAAGCCAAGGCCGAAACAAAGCGACCGCGACA